>JAWHQN010000219.1:0-88404 GCA_033220385.1 Triplophysa yarkandensis | reverse complement strand
TGTATCAGCACCATGTATAAGATGTGATGTTTAATCATGTTAATGATATATAAGGATCTTTCACATTTTATTATTGTGGTCAATCCACTGAGAACAGAAATAATATTTCAGGCTTAAAATGAATAGTCCTGTGTCTAGTTATGTTAAGGTCGTACTAAAGGTCTGCCCCACACAGTGTATTTAATAGTAGACAGGGTTTAGTGGATTTTATGGCCTTTAACAACAGTTTCCATGGCAACAAAGACTTATAACTCAGTAAATGCATATCCTTGTAATACATTTTCATTAAATATGAATATTATATTTATGTATTGCAATGAAACAATACAAGGCTCTGCCAAGAAGGTCAAGATGTTTGGACTAAGGCATATAGAGACATTTTAAAAGACACACTGTAAGATTTATATAGTGATATAAATAGAAATAATGGCCATTATATGTGTGTTATTGGTGAGGGATGTAGTGAAGTGTTTTGCAACCTTGTGTCACGTAAATATTGCAACAGTATTAACACAAATGTCACAATTTAATATGATACTGTTCTCAAATAATATACAGTCTATCACACAAATGATTTGCTACATGTGATCACGTTTAGTTATACTTAACCATCATGTTTATCTTAATTATTTTCATCTACACTTTACGATGATATATTTTAATAATTTTCTATTCGAAGTTCTTTTTCTGCGTGATAGGATTGGAATTGCCACCGCAAAAGATGCATGTCAACATTAAATTAGAATTGAAGGAAGCATTAATAAAAACAACAAAGTAAAATATTTGGACCATTTTTCTTTAGTAAGATCATAAAAGTAGGATATGCAGTTGTGTTTGAAAATAAAAGCTCTATCTATTAATCACACTTAAAAACAGTTTCAGATAACCCATGCAGTATGAACACCTCCAGTATGAAAGGTAACTCATCTGTTAGTGCATGCATTCATTAGAGATGCTGATGCAACACATGTCAGAGACAATAACCCCAACGTTCACGGGTCTTACAGAGCAATAACCAGCTAAAGTGATGGAGTGAAACAGTTGCTAAATGTGTGCTATTTTAGATGGAATGCATGCTGGTGTGTTGTCGATAAAAGTCTGTCGTCTGCACTCGAGAGAATGAAACACAAGCACAACTGTCACACTCTGACGGTCTTTGAAAATGAGCCACACGTCACTTGGGTTTATTTTATGCGCGCGGTTGTCATGATGCTCAGTCTCAGGTGAATAACAATTCCAACACACTGAAGAATGAATGACAGATAATACCGAGAAAGAAAGCATCATTAAACGACTATACAGTCGGTGAAATCGGTCACGCAGACCCATGCTCACGTCACTCTGTATTATTTTCAGTGTTATTGTAGTCTTACAAATGATTTGAATGAGCTTTAATATTTATATTATTTGTTTTTAAGTTAACTTTGTTTTTATTTTTTTAGACATTAGTGCAATATGGCTGAGTAGTGGCTGGTCTAATATAGAGCATCATCACAAGACTGTGTGTGCCGTATTCCATTTAAACAACAGATTGACAGCACAAGTGTGTAGAAAATCACAAACGACACCGGAGTGCCTTTAAAACTCTCCGATATTTGAAAGAAGAAACTTGGCGAATGTAGAGATATTGAGATGTGAACGTGCACGTGCACGTGAATGACTGTGTGTTATTTGCATGTCAATGTGTGTGAAAATCAAAGAAAGAGACAGTAAAAACATTTTCTTTGCACTGTGTCACATTTTCATTATTTTTAATGTCACTGGTCACGTTTACAGCAGTGAACCGCTTCTGTCAACATGTTCAGGTGTGTACTGTCACCTTGTATAACAATTGCAAGTTGAGGCAACAGTTCCTGTTGTGTAATGTAGGCCTGGAGTTTTATTTCCTGTGTTTGTGTATCTGTGCTGAGTGGCGGATTGATACAAACAGTGGTTTGTGTGATGTGTCTGGTCAAATACCTCAAATCAGATTCAAGAAACGGACTGTTATATATTGTAGTTTTATGAATGATTTGGATTAGATTTTATATTTTTATGTATAGTTTTTAAGATAACACCCCTCTGACTACTTGTTCTGATCAATCCTAAGTATGTAAGCTTCCCAATGAAGACGCTGGAGTGTGTAAAGGTGTGGGGGGTTCTGGGTAATGTAGACACTGACCTCCTCCGCAGTACACCGTACAGTCCTCCCAACTGCTGTGAGTCCACAGGTACATGTGATCGGCTTCTTTCACCGTCTCGCTGCTGTTCTCCTGCGATTGATTCAGAGCGACTGTGTACTCATAGTGAATGCCGTACGTCTGATCGTGGAACAGAAGAACCTGTTGGAACATGGGACAACTGTCAAATTATGGGAAGTACTTTTGACATACATGATGGCTATAAAACCTTAGCCATTTCTTAAAAAACAAGGCATCCCAGAGAGAAAAAATCGATGAGAAATGTTTGAGCCGTTGTTGAGATCTCTTCTGAAACACCAAAAGAGACATTTATTTAGACTTCTGACTCTGTTTCTCATGAGATGTAGATACTACTAGCTCTCTTCATTGCGGAGAAAACATTGAGAAATTAAAGAGATCTGTGATTCTTCTTCCAAATGTAAATAAATGATGTCAGAAGTATGATTTCCTGACACGGTTTTTGGTTAAAAGCACACTCCAGACACTAAAGTCTCAACAGAGGCCTGAGAACAAGTCTGAGGTCAGATTCAAAGTGGCATCCAAACTGCCAGGACAATAAAGAGAGAAAGAGATCACAAGCATTCATTCATTCATTCTTTGAAATCACTTCCAGTGTAAAAAGACCTCTTGAGATCTATCACAAGCTCCATCTGATGAGAAGCATCTTCCTCTTTTACTGTTCAGTGTCTGGAGGTCAATAGATGAAAAGCCCCATCCCCTCAAATACAATCACATCCCTTTCATCGTATGTGAGAAGAGACAACAATACATTATTGTTTATCTACAGTAGAAAAGCTCAAATGTGAAACATGATTTTGTTGTCAAAAAAGATTCCCTTCAAACCAGAAATTCTAATTCTACTATTTAAATTGTTCTTACATTTTGATAACAAAATCTAAAAAAAATATAACAAAATATGTTTGTGTAATATCAATCCATCATTTAAATATTTAAAATTGAAAACTGCTTAAATATCTACAGCAAGGGGTACTACTTGAATACTGTAGATATTTCCTTTTTTAACCTAATTATTCTGCAAACAATATTCTTGTTGACAACTTTGCAACTGTTTATTCATTCAAGGTCGGACGAAACCCTCTGTCTGAAATCCCAGTGCTGACCAGAGGCGAATTACCAATTTAGCTCAAATATTCTATGAGGGGAGGTAAACACTTTCAAACTGTTTGAAGTTGAGCATTTGTGTGCCAAAGCGTTTCTCAGCGGCTGGCATCTTCTGAAGCGGGCTTCGCTGCTTAATTGTACTATTAGGGATCTCTCAGGACTCCTTCTGGCAATCTAGACTAAACAAACCTTTTTCCATTAACTTCTTTCTGACTGCAGGGGGAATTGGAGATTATGCACCAAATCTTTTCATCTTGAGGGGTTCAGGATGATATTAACTGAAACAATGTGTTAAGAGGATTTCATTTCGTTTGATAGCAAGCTGTAATTTGTTACCGAAACCCAAACCTGAGATGACGTCATCACCACAGATTATGTCTTTGCGAGCGCACAGGGTAGAAAACCGTTCCAGATGTTCGTGAAGGTAAAGGCAGTGTTTCTGAATCATCTGTATTATTACTTTCGAACCATTTCAAGCGTTCTGTTTTACATTCATTTCATGTATTTGTGTTGGATTAGGAGTCTAGCATGTTTCCATATAAAAATGGCATCTTGTATGAACCATGAAAGTTTCTTGAAGGCCAATTTGAAAGACATTTTTTTTGGGCAAGGAAAAAACAAAATCATCATTTACTTGACTGAACGTAATATGTTTTCCAATGCATCATTGTTTTATTTTCCAAAAATTATCAATTAATAAAAGTGCAACGATTTCTTTAATTAAACATCTTGTTCAAATCGTAATCACGTCATAAAATAAAATGGATTGCAAATGGTGTTTCATGTTGAGTTTAAAAGCCCACCTCATTAATTAGAATTTGATAAAAGGCACAGTGTTCCCCAAGGGTGTATGTTAGGACCTAATTCTTTTACCATCAGGTGGAGTGGAGTCTTGGTAGGTCCCTTGGCAGACATCTTTTCCCACAGTCCTCTCCTCACATAGCGAACTGTAGTGCCAGCGAGTTCAAACTCTCCTGGCAGCTCGATTTTCCAGTCATTGTTTATGGATCGCTTGCTGGAGTCCTTCAGAGCTAAACCAGCCAATCAGAAATAAAGAAGTATATTTATCCAAATGCACAAGCATAACAACACAAAACACAATTTTTTTAAATATGTCAAATTGCAGAGGGTAAGAGAACAAACTTAATTGTTCTCATATAAGTAGCTAATTTAAGAAATGTGCTAATTTTTAAAAACTGCTACGATGTAATACATTTATCCAATAATAATATTAATCTCAATTTGACACCCATTTAGTCTACCAAAATGTCATTTACATAGAAATGAGGTCAAAGTATTGGATTCGTCTTTTATGTTTATGACACTCGAGTAGACTACATGGAAAGTTGCATTCCTCTGTGACTGTAAGCATTGTTAAGACTGCAATTTTCCCTTGCTCAATATTATTGACACTGTAAAAAGGGCTTTCTTTCAGATATATTTCCAATGATAAAACTTTGACCTGTATTTGGCTAATTCAGCATCATGTCTTGGAAAGCAGTATTAAGATTTGAAACAGCTTCTGTGTCAGTAGAATGTTATGTTCACTAGGAAATATAGTAGAGCTTCTTGCTTTATATTTAGGACTCCCTCTTCTGAATTGAGAATTTCATTTTTCTCAGTCTGTGATGTCATTGTTAATGTATAATCTATCCAATCATATGACCCTTGGAAAATGTTTTAATGATCCGTCGAGTATTTCAATCATCAAGTTGAAATGCAAGACACTTTAAACGGATTAGGACAGATTACATGACATTCAATTAACAAGTTTTACATTACATGATCTCCAATAAAACTAAAAAGAACCTCTTGACAAAGAAAAGGTTTGAGACCATCTATTCTGTCCACATTATAATCCCAATAAATTGTACTTTGTAAAGTAAACTATAAACTACTGTGAGGATCAGAACAAAAATTAATCTTTTTCCTTGAGCTACATATCTACTCACATGAATCTATATCACAAATCTTTGTGAGTGTTAAATCATTAGCGAGTGATTTTTCCAGACATGACAAGCATCTTCACACATCGCGTGCAGCACAGTAACGTCATTTGTCACGGTGTAGCACAACACCTGCCGCAGTCAGCATGTAAAACCATTATCCAATTTCTGTTCTGCTGAGTCTAGCCCGGGATGCATTGCCAAGCAGTTTGGGAAGCAATCGCTATGGCAACGGTTGGAGTAATTACCCAGAAAGCTATGGGACGGCTTGTCCTCCACAACTTTGATTCGTCGAGCTCCCACCGGAATGACAGCTGCCTCGATGTAACCTTTGAGTGGAGAGAAATAAGACGGGAAATGACAAAAAGATGGATGGGAAATGAATGGCGACGACGGAAAGATAAAATAATAGTGTTCACACTTTCCCATTGCGTTCTCACTGGCCAATCAGAGCAGACAATTCCCAGTGACTACACAAGCATAACTCGTCCTTTCTCAATCAAAGCCAAAAGGCTTATAGACCTTGAATCTAATAATTAACTCCGAGTCTTACTTTATAACTGATTTAGATCTCATTGGGTCAACTCTGATTGGATCCAGGACTTTTTCTCGAAGGCACACACACCACTTTCCCTTTCTAACAGAAAACGGTGCCACAAAGTGTCTGGGCAGTAATGATGAAACAAATCTCCTGTTGTTTATATACAGAACGGAGTGATTTAAAACATCAGGGTTTTCCACGCTGGGTATAAGAAGGAGGGCATTGAATGAGAGTAAGAGTTCACATATGGTTGATTGTTCTTTGTTTTGCAATATAATTGCAATCGCTTCGTCTCGTTTTAAAGAACAGAACCGGATTGCTTCCAAATGACCTTTAACGCTTTTTCTTTATCAAACATCTTTCATGCACCTGTGATGAAGTGCTGTGACCCAGATGGAGATGAGTTGACCTGTGGTTTAATGCTCAGGATAGATGTTGCTATTCTTTATTGCCCCACACTTTGCGGTCAGTATTTCTCCCGGTGTGATCACAAACACGTGTTTCTCACTCAACCACCACCAGCCCTTCAAACCTTTATAAAACCTAACCCGAACCAACTGACCTTTCATCTATATGTTAATGTCAAACACACCAACCCTAAAGCAAAAGCGCACCCAACACTTTCATTTCAATAATGTTGAACCTTTTAGATTCAATATGTTTTGGTTTTAGAATGTAAAGTTGTTTATTAATCTCAAAAGAAAAAGAGCAGAAAAGTGATGAATGGATTTTCTGTCAAAAGTGTATTGGTCTCTCCTGGAAGATGGAGCAAAACTTGAGGGGACGTCAAAAGTATTATGGTCATATTGAATTATCATGGTCAAGAAATAGTTCTCAAAAATAAACATTTTGTCATCGATTACTCAAGCTCATGTTTTTCCAAACAGTTTAAAAAAAATTGTAACAACACAAAAGAACATTTCAGGAAAGTTGTTTTTGTGTTCCATACAAGGTAAGTTGAGGTAAGTGTTGTTTTCTGCTAAACTCCAAAAAAGGACAAAAACTCCGAGACACACACAGATTGAATTTTACGTTGAACCCGAAAATAGACATCTAACCCTAAAAATTCTCCTGATCTGAGCAATGAAATTTTCATCTGGGATGGTGAAGGTACTCACCAAACATTTAGAAAAACACATTAATTCATATAGCCTAATTTCTGTTTTTACATACATCATCAATCAAACCACAACTGTGTGACATTTGATTTATTTGATCAAAAATAAATCACATGTGTATGTGCACTTCATTAAACTGAATAACCGAGATTTATAGAGATAATGAGAGTAATAGAAATATGATTTGCTACACCATCCAGGAGAATCCAATGAGTGCTTCTATATAACAAACACGGTCTTCGTGTAACCTTTAAAGAGCCCCAGTTCCAGAAGTTAACATCACATTCATATTCACTGTAGAAAAACATAAATCTTTTATATTAAAAGTCACATTTTGGTCAACTACACTGTCAATCTAAGATGTTCCTTATTTATTACATTGCATTTATCATGTTCGGCCCCAAAAATCAAATTGTTAAAATGATATAAAATATAACAAACTATATTAAAGGAGAAGTTTCAAACGCAGTTTCTGTTACTCTGTTACTCATGTTGTTGATATCTCAGAGTATTCAGTTTCCTCACATTTTAAGAAGACAGATTCAGTTTTATGAATGTTTCTAGAATAAATCAAGCTCGAGCGTGTGGACCATGAGCAGCGCTTGTGATCAAACTCCTCATGAGAGTTTCTGCAGTCTTATACACGCTGATGCACAGAAATACTACGTCATGCATCTAACTCGGCTTTAATAAATGGATCACATTGTTCGTTACAATTCTAATGCATGAAACAGCGTGATGCCCCTCCTTTAAAAAGCTTCGGTTCAGTTAGGTTGATTCAATTAGGGCTTACTCCTTCAATGAACATTTTAAAAGGTCTGTGTAGAAGATAAATGAGAAAAAAACTTCTGGAACCAAGTTTGAATTTTTACAGCAGTGCGCAATAATTGAAAGAAAAAGAGTGAGACAAACCATTCATGCATCTACTGTATTGAAGATCTGTTAAATATCCCTTTGCCCAGAGACACACAATTCGTGAGTATTGGATCAATTGGATGATAAATTCTTCAGTTTTCCCGAGCATTCCCCAGAGTTTTGGGCCAATCGCTGTCATTGAGCATGTCAAATTATCAAGGTAAGTTATGGACTTAGTTTCAATCTAGCAGAACACTAAAAACTTGCCAGATTGTTGATGTCCTTGTTGCAGTCCCTGCGTGCATTCTGTGACATTCTGCATTGCAATAGAATGATGATGGCCTGAAGCGAGAAGAGTTGTGTGTGGACCGCTGAGACTTTTCATATTAAAACACTTATGGGAGGAACTGTGCCCTTGGAGTCACTGGGACTGAATTCAGTGCACGATAGAAAACCCAAGAGCCGTTTGCCTGCCGACTGAGACTAAGAGAAGCAAAAGTTTCGTCTGCATTCTTTCATGAAATTTCAAACAAAACAGCATCTGACTCCAGACCAGTTTTGTGTTCTCAATATCACAGTACTGTCAAACTAACTTTTACCAGTGAGTACGGTAAAAAACTGAAAACTAAACCAGAAAGGGAAACTAAACATTTAACCGGGACTGATCTTCTTTGTAAACAATGACGAGAGGATTTACTTTAAACTTAAATCCACTTAAAGGATAAAAACTAAACTATACTTAACAAATTTCATTAGAACGATACTTAGAGTTTAAAAGTGACAGAATCTATATTTATCCACGATGATTGTGCTATAAGTATTAAAATAGTAATTTTTATATAAGAACACAAATATTATAATTCAATTACAATCAAAAAAATTCTTTATTTTAGGAAAACTAATAAAATGAATTTATATATAATACGTAGTATTTATTGTATTTTGTAAGGGTTGGAATTGTTCGTGTGTGTGTTTGTGTATTCCCGACCTCTTTCTGCAAAGAATGTGAAATGTTCATGTTTGTTATATAATATTTATATTACATGTTTCTGAATACGTTTTAAAACAAGTTGTCACATTTTTCTTTAACATTGTGCAGCCCTGATCTACAGTACACAATCTCAGATCATCAGCTACAAACATAGCACGATTTCGATGCCGCAGTCAAAAGAAATGTTGCATATATCATGTAAAGGTGTATTTAACAGATCTTGAGTTGTTGTGAACCAAGTCAAAGCACCCCGACTAAAGAACATGTACACACACACACACACACACACACACACACACACACACACACCAATCCATGCATCTTACATGAGAAACACTTGAGAACAGCTCTGGGTTTCGACATCACACACGTAGAAACCTTCTTACAATGGCTACGCTGGACTGAGAGACACAAGACCAAAACTGTCAAACTGAGATGACATCAACCGATGGTCCATCAGAGGAAACCACAAGCAGGTCTGATGTCACGCTAAAGTTATACTGAAAGCTAACTGCTGAGAAAAGTCAGGGTTGAATTGGGTAATATTTGACTCATAAAACCAGAATGTAATATTAATGTTCTCAAACTCACCCATCCCCCTGGAGTGATTGAAGTCTCCTTTGATGATTTTACAGGATTTGCCGTCACCGTTACAGATGCCGCATCGATCTTCTTTAGCGGACGAACCGATGATCCCATCACAGCCGATTTTCTGAATCAAGAAGAAAAGTGATGCTGAGTTTTGCAGTTTTAACTGACCAATAACCACATCCAGTTTTAAAACAATAAATCAAAATGCATTGTGATTCATCTGACATTCATGAGAGAGGTTAACAGACTGATTATGAAGCCAGTTTTTCATATCACATAAATCAAGAAATACATCAAAAATGTCATTTAGCAAATCAGTCCTGTCTATAACACTTTCCCTGATGAATGATCTGAATCTTTATTTCACTTCAATACTGCTCTGCATCACAGAATTGTTTAAGAGTTCTCTGTGGTTTCTAACGGAGCTGTGGGTTCACCGAGGACACGGAAACATGCAGAAGTGAAAAGAAACACTTGCATTATACAGATCTGAAACACATTTGATCTTCTTCTGTTGGATTATATTATCCAATATCCCAGATTCTCTCAGACTCACACAGCAGCAGCATGACCCAGTTTGAGTATCAGGGAAATGTCAACGTAATGCACTTACAGGACATTCTTTTGTTAGGTGTTTAATGCTCTGAGCAGTACGTGGCTTCATAACAATCTGTGTTAGTACATGTAAGGTGACAAGACTAGAAAATAAACCACTCTGTGCATATATACTGATCTAAGACAACATAAACTATTCTAGATATTTCATTTAGAAATGTGTTACCAATCTATTTCATCTGCCACTGGGGCTGCTCTAGTGGAAAGTAAATTGGGAAAGAGCAATCTAGTTAAAGATAGTCCTATCTCAGACAGAAGGGCGTAGAATATTATTTTTACAGCAAAATCCATTGAAATATGTCATTTTGATAGTCAACAATTAGTTTTAAGGGATACAATTATGGACCACCATGGACTTTCACGCTTGGCCTGGAAGTTGTCTGAGCGAAGAAGTAAGATGTTAAGGTTACTTTAGTTACAATAAGAACTGATTACAATCAAGTAAACGCTGAATTCTTCAAAGAACGCAACGTTTATGGCAAGCTCATAACTCCAATTATTTTTTGGCATATTCAATAATGTACACCAGTTTGTTACTGTGAGGTCAATTGACGCTAGATGCCTGATGGGTCTTAACTGGCACCATTTGAATTGAACTCTGTCATCATCTTGAGTCCGGTGCTTTATTACCAGCATACTTAATACAACACACCTGCTATACACTACCAGTAAAAAGTATGAAGAAAGAACATCCAATTAGAGCGCAAAATAAACAGGATCCTTAAAAATCTTTTAAAAACATCTCAGCGCGAGACCTTAAGAAGTTGCTTGAGAATTCATTAATTCGTTCATAATTTGTAAATAACATGAATGCATAAGTGAGTGAGTGTTCCAAACATTTTGACTAGAAGTATATATTGACCAAACATATACACACCTGTTTACCTATTTCTTCTCGACTGAAAATGACATACTGTTTGATTCTCATTAGTAATGTGTGTGTGAGTCCTGGTGAAAAGATGTTCTCGTTTGAACAAACAACACTCGATGACAGAAGACACAAATACACACCTGACACTTTCCGCTTACACACAGATCGCTTTCGTAGGGTCCGCATGGTGTTCCGTCCTGCACACGGTCTGCCATTAACACCGGAGCATCCTTTCCAACCGGCGTACAGTACAGAGCACACGGCTTCTCTGTAACATAAAAAAACAGAAACACATGAGTTTGACATGTGCAACGTGTTCAGCTTACTGATATAGTCCATAGTTCAGCAAAAGAAACTCACACATACACACACGTGGTTTATCTATACAGCAATTTATTTTCTTATTAATTCTTCTGATGCTGAAAGATCTGTACAAATGTATCCTTCAAACTAGAACAAGTGGAGTGTGTTGAGAGTATTACGTGGTGTATTTGTTCTGACAGGTCTACTTAAGAAGATCACAAGGTTGTTTTGATTCGAGAGCTATCACTTCAGTGTAGGAGAAGATGAAAGTTTCTGGGACCTGTATTGATAGAATTAATGTATGTAAGAGACTCTCGACACGTCAGAGTTTTGAGTGTCAGGAGTGACTGAAGAGCTTTCAGGTGCACAGGAGAACGCTGTCGTGAATCTACTGCAAGAACAATATGTGTGCATCTCTGGAAAACCACACTGAGAAGAAACGCAAGAGCATCTTAAGTTTCTTATGATGAATGATTCAAAGCAAGCACATGTTATATAAGACTTCCAGCACATAAATATGGTTGAACAGATTCTTGCATTATTTTCAGTCTTTTTCCTGTGTTATACAATCTGCTTCTATTTCATCATTTTGATATTTTATTTCGACAGAGCAATCTACTTTCTGTGATACAGATATAAAGGTATAAATCAAAAATAATACTTATTGTGTGGAATATATTTTATATGGGAAATGCGAATTATTATTAGAAATCGTTTACCCGAAGAAAAAAAAAACTGTCTTCTTTAACTCACATTTGAGTATTAAATCTGTATAATTATTTTTTGTTCTGTTGAACACATAGAAAGATGGGTTGAAGAATGCTTGTAGCCAAACAGTTCTTGGGACCCATGGAAAAAAATGTTCTTTGTTCTGTTGAACGCAAACAAGATATTTTGAAGTATGTAGGATAAATACTTCCGGGCACATTTGACTTCTTTTGTCATTTCACCCACTACAATAGTCATTGGGGTCCAAGAAATGTTTGGATACAAGCATTCTTCCAAATATCTTTCTCTGTGTTCATCAGAACAAAAAGAAATTTAAACAGGTTTGGAACCACTAGAGCAAGAGTAATTCATCATACATTTAAATGTTTGGCTAAACTATCCCTTAAATTATGAATGTACATTTCTGATTAAACAAAGCTGTTCTTATTTGAACACTGTATAATTGATCATTTTACTTGATCAATGAGATGAGAGGGAGAAAGAGAGAGAGGAAGGACAGATTTCTGATTTCAAACGTCTGCCGCTCATTGAGTCTCACCATCATTAATGACAGCGGTCATCATTTGATTTTTCTTCTTCATGGCCTGTCGATCATGAGATTGACACTGTTGATCTCTAAACGTGGGCAGACCTTTGGAACACGGTGGTCCCTCGCACACTTTGTGCTCCACGCTGGTCTTCTGACAATATCTTCCTCCTGGACCGGGCCTGATGTACCACAACCAAAAACAAAACCCACATTCTGTCTTCTTCAATTGATTCTTATTTACCGGCTATTGTGGCTCAGATGAAAATGTGGATAGGCTTACGGGGGGTTGTCACATTTTCTCTGTCTGAAGCGTGCTCCTGTGCCACATGATCGACTGCACATGCTCCATGAACCCCATGAACTCCAGTCTCCATCCACATGCTGAGGGATGGGAGTCTTTCCGACACACTCACCGGCCCTGCACCACTGACAAACAAACATACACACACACACACACACACACACGTTCTTCTGTAGCTTTTATATGAAGTTCAAAACAGTGTCTAAAAGGCAACAATGTTTCTCAAACAGTTATTTTTTATCTACTGTACCTTGTCAGCACCACATTCTGTGCCGTCCAGCGGTGGATCAAGTTTAGTCTTGCATGACGGGTCTCCTTCCACCAAACACCAGAGACCCGCACACATCAGATGCTGGAATAACAAACAGCCAAGATAACTTCATGCAAATGAGCAGCGATGCAATGAGCCTACAACCAATCAGAGTGAAGACCCTGTGAGATCGCTTCTCCACATGAGCTCAGTTATGATTAAAAAATGAAGCATGACAATTTGTGTCGAGAGTTTGATTCATGAATTATGCATTGTGCTCTCCTTCAATTTATATTCACAAATTTTCATTCTTAAGAAGGTCAACTTTACCATCAAAATATGTGCGTTTATATTTGTATCATGTTATAAATATCGAGAATTTAAACACAGATTTTTGCATATTACATGTCAGGTAAGCAGTCATCATCTTTGGTTAAAAACCATGTGCATCCAAATTCTGAAACATTCACTCAAGCCTTTTTTAAGTTACTGTGATTTTAATCCTTCACAATTGCTCAAAGCATAAGAAAACAAAGAGACTCTATAACGGAACGACCCTTCAGATGGACAGTATTTTTCACGTCACGGTGACAAGTAACAGTGCAAGCTTTCATTCGGGCATCCATTAGTTTTCTCCGGTGCTCGATCACTTTTTCCAATCTCAAAGCGAGAAACATGTCAAAGGTTGCAAGACTGACTGTCTTATTTATTCCTCTGTATACACTGTAGACATCTTTAAAGTCAGCGCTAACGTTTGACAACTCATCATTTTCACATATAAATATATGATGCAGAGCGTTAAAGGCTCCAGATGGTTTTCCATATGTGTAATGTTGTGATTTGTATGTCAGGACACTGTATTTGAATGGAATCAAACCTCACACACCAACACATGCCATCCGCTCTGATGTTCTCTGCCAACATCAGACCTGAAACTTATTGCAGGAAATCTCCGGGGATCAACTAGAGGTTGTGTTGGAGGAGGGAATGTGTTTGGAAAAATGTGATTTATGATTGAACGTGGCGTTTCTTTCGTGTTACTCAACGGCTACAAATGTAGCTTTGATAGTTTTATATCTTCACGAGATGCGTGGGGAAATGATTTCAAGGCCGGAATGAAACATGACAGCCTGTAGGGGATGTGTGCAGGGGCGTCATGCACCTATTTTTATTTTCGTGAGGGGGCACTGGTGACAGTCATGGATTACTTAGTGTCTCAGGTGAGAGAAGGCGTGACTTAAGAAACTTTTAAACACATATATTTATACTTCGGCTGTTATTTGGAAGCTTTCCATTTTATCAACATCTCCATCATACATTATATATAGTAAATCTACAGAAAAAGCTCTTACGGAAATTATATTACAATAGCATCATGTTATGTTGTCATGTTACGAATATTAACAGAAAAGAAAAATCCCTTGGATCCAAACAATAACTCTTACTCATTTCCATCGAGCTAGAGTAAAGCTATATAACATTAAGAATCAATATAACATTATTTGTAGGTTTGAGTCTTTTTGTGCGACATGACAAGAGGGGGAAGAAAATTGAGAGAACTTTTCATTTTTGGCTGAACTATCCCTTTAAAATAACAGATGTCAGATGTACACTATATAGTTAAATTACTCGAGCGAACAGTATCAGGGTATTGATGTCAAGCTCCTGTTGAAAGACACAAACCTCCATATCAGTACAGAAGGTGGCGTTGGTGCCGAAGAGAATCTGGCACTGTTCGTCTGCGCTGTAGTGCATGCCGGGCAGTTTGGCAGGTAGATGAACGAGATAGCGGTTACGTGGGTCTGTGTGCAGCAGACAGGAACTGGCCTTCGATCTGAAAGCAAATGAGATGCTGGAGAAGCAGACTCAAGATACAATAAGGCACTTCACTGGTTTCACTGTGACTAGAGAAAAAGTGCACTGCTTTAGAAAGTCGCGCATTTCAAGCGAAAGAGCCAATCAAGAATCAGCTTCAGCTTCACATTCAAGCGAGCCCTTCTGGAAAAGCATTTAATACTTTGTAGCTAAAGTTATCCTCTAAAAATATACCTTTTTACAGCACATCATTTCTACACAGAAAGGGTAGCTGTGCAATAAAGAAGACCTGTTCTTTTTAAATTTAGAGTACCACTAAAAAGTGTAAATTAGTACGTTAATGTGAGTTCATTCATAACAGACGTCGACAACATCTGTTTTATGATAAACAACAAACATGTCATTTGAATTAGCATTTCATTCTAAAAGAAAATTAAAATAAACATGTTTCATTTATATCAAAGATATAGCAGCTGTGAGCTCTTATCACCTGTGAACGTGATGATCCTTGACCTTTGAAGTTAATGATACGGCCTTGTGAAATACTTGTGATCGGTTTCTCAAATGCTGAGTTTAAATCTCACCTGAGGAACTTTTCCAGATCATCACGACTGCAGGTGGACCAGGAAAGGTCACTGGGGTTTCGACCTTTGACCCATTCCCCAGACATGATGTGGGAGTGACCAGCGCAACTTGCATGATCGTCGTCGTGGCTTATGCCCATGCTGAACACCGGACACATGAAATTGCAAAAGACGAAATGACAACCAACGAATGACAGCTGCTATATTTCTGTTTTCATTTGTACAACATTGTCCATATATATCTACATTCTTGAGATGAAGAAACAATGCAATAATATTATATGGCTGAATGCTTTGTTTGGCTTTAAAGGAAACTCTAAAGGAGTCTTTAATTGTAGCTTCAGAGTACATTTTTTAAGAAACATTTCACTAAATAAGGAGGATGTTTAAGACTTCATTAACGAAATGCAACTACTCCATGCAGATTACAAAAGACAAAACGTGCTCTATTTAAGTCTATATTTCCTTGCCATGACGCTGTCAATCAAGATCATACAGCCAATGAGCGTAGCCACAAAACAGAGAGCTGAAATAAAAACTTTGGGGCTTGTTGGCCGTTTTAAAATATGATTAAACTGAGGAAAAAATATGAATCTGTACGGAATTCTGTAAAACCAAAGCAGAGAAACTGGAGTCAGAGAGCATGGTAACAGCACACTTTCTCTAAAGCACTGACCTACATTTCTCAAATGAAAAACAAGTAAAACTGAAGCAGCAGCAGTGATCTCAGGATCCAATAAAGAGAACAGTGTGGATTTACAGTGTGTGCCTCAAGATTGAGGCTGGAAAACTCCAAACACAAGAGTTAAATGAACTCGAAAGCTTTGATATGGAGTGGTAATGATGAAGGCAATGAAGTGATGTTGGTAATAAGAACACAATGTAAACCTCATTTCTTTCTCACACACCTCTTCAACAAAAACAATATTGGGAGGTTCTGTAAAGATTCCAAACGTCTCTTGACATGTCTTTGTTTAGCTAGAGAGTCTTTACAAGAAAGGATCAGATCGGAAACACGACCTATACATGTTATGCATGTTTGGGGTGATTGGCTTACCCAATGGGTAAAGAAATGTTGTCATGCTGTTATTGTCATGATTCACCGTTCAGCGCTGGGATTTTTAGCAGAACTAGACGATCTATGTTCGCAAAATCTAAAGAATTCATGATAAAGAATTACATTAATCTTCACACTGAATGATCAGCCAGGGTTGAGTTCTTCTAATGAGGGTAGACTAAAACAGAATCAAAAGCATGCATGCCTTTAGACTATATGGAGGATATTTTATTTTGAACGACTTGATCAATAAGGTGAACCCCATTAGTGTTAAGCCGATATTCAGAGATGAAGATAATTGTGTTCCGGCCGCTGTTATTATCGGAAAAATGAACGGCGGCGTCACGATGAAGTAAGACAAATGAAGCAGTGCTGAATCGAGGCTCTGAGACGGTCATTAAACATCCAGAATCGAAAGGTCACGGCTTCATTTCTACAAACGCACTGATGAGAAATTTTGCCGAGGAGCGTACGACCAAAGACGTGTGTAACTTTACTGGAGCAAGTAAATGTCATGCTGACGGAGACGCAAGTCCTGGCGACTGTAAGAAACAACATGTCTCGCTGTAAGTTTTATTGTAAAGGTACAAGCGCACATAAAAGCTTAATACACTTCAATGGTTTATTGCAGAGTTGAGACAATGGAGGCCTGTGTTTATGTGATGACTGTACTAGCCGTGCGGCTCCGTCTCTATGTTATCGGCACCAGACTGACGAGCTTCATGCCAGCTCATTACAGCCGACTTTGGCACGGTGTCTCGTTGAACACTTCTGGAACAGGTAGAGTGATAACTCCAAATCTGGCACTGCTACAAAACACACGCTTATGTTCACGTAACTTGGCCATTCTTCCAGATGTGTTTTGGTATTGGCTGTCCATCATTGTTTTATCAAAGGAGCCGTGAAAGAGACGTTAGGGAGTGATGGTAAAGAATAGCGTTTGAGTAAATCAGGTGAAGCTCATTGTCACAAGCAATAATTACCATGAATGATGTGTGAAACGCTTTAAAGCATGCTCTCTTCAGGAGTTTCTTATTGTGTCTCGTACAAACCAGGCGCGAATCGAAGCAGATTGATGCACTTCTGGCGCGTGGTTGGACGTTTTAACATCAATTATTGTTATTTATTCGCGCGTCCAGTTCACTTCAAACAGATGTGATATGCAGGAGAGAGGCTTCTGCCAGGCGAACGCGTCAGCTTGTCAGCGGAAAAGTAACATTATTGTTAAATAGAGTGATTAAACTCAATCTGCCGGCTTTAAAGATCTGTATAGCTCAAACTGAGTAACGAGCGTTTATTTTGAATCAGCAGATTGTCCGACCTCCTCATTTAATGTCTCTCAAGCAAGAACCCTTTTTTCCCTATGTATGATGTGAAGTTAAATAGCTCTGTGCTTCCAAACACAGCCATGGTGAGATATTAAAGATATTTCGAAGAAAGTTGATAATCAAACAACACTAAACCCCATTGACTTCCACAGTATGACCACTGAGACATATCTCAAAACCTCTCTTTTTGTTTTGAAGATACGATTTCAGATAAATGTTTATAACCACACAAGGAAAATAAATGATGAATTATTTTTTTATGTTTGGGTGAACTATTTCGTCTTCATGAATTTAGTCATGTCATATCTAAGATACGGCATTTATTCAACAGTAAAAATTACAGTTTCCTATCAAAATAACACACTGACATTAACTACCTCAAACAGGTTTGCAGCAATTTAAAACGAACATTTAAGATGCATATGTTTCTCCCAAATGCATTCATGCTGCTTTTGTATCGTTTGCATCTTTATCATCAGATGTGTGATGTAATGAAAGAGAATGGTTTGGACTCACTTGTGTCCCAACTCATGAGCGATAGTGAAGGCCAGGTTGAGTCCGTTGTCCTCTGCCAGGACGCACTTTCTCTTAGGATTGCAGGTGCCACCCAAATAAGCGATTCCTGGAAATCCAATCCCATTATGCATTAATACAGGTTCAGTTTAAATAAATAAACGATAATGCTACATTTCTTTTTTCAATATGACAGAAATTAAATGTATTTATGAGCGAGTGCATGTGTATGCGTATTGCCCATTAGCTCAGCATAATGCTTATGAATCTAAACTAAAATATCAAAGTGAATTGACCAAAAGCTTTATAGCAAACAACTTTACATTTAGACCAACATTAAATCCACATGTGTGACATCTTAGGGTCATTTTACAAGAGTAAGATTACAACAAACCCTACTTTTTCAACTGGATCAGAAAGTTACATTAACATCTTAATAACTTACAATAAATATAAAATCTGCTCAAGTGACACCAAAGTGTTTAAGTCTATGTCACCGCCCGTCACCTTCACATATAAACACCAGCACCAAACCCAGACAATCTCGCTTAGCATGTGAAATGTAATCAATAATAAAAGAAATTCAGGCCACTTTCTAAATCTAAAACATGCTAAGAAACTATAACGGCATGTGTGCTGTATAAACATATGGCACATGAGTTATTTTTGTTACATGCTCAGAGATGAAGAACATCTGTTATGTTTAAGGATAAGTGATATATTTGATGATACGGCACGTTTAGCAGGACAGTGTGTCACGTCAGCAGATGTTAATACTCCAGCAGCAGTTATTTCTGCATGGATTATGATTGAAGACCATGTGAAGAGAGTTCAGACAGACATGACAGCTCGGCTTACATGTCAAATTATTAGAAACATAAATCTCAGAGGACATGATCCCATCTCATAGTTTGTTTTTATGAAACCAATAATTTTTTACCTCCAAAAAGCTTCTAAAATTCTGAAAGGTTTCTGCAGGGTGAACACAACAAAAAGGGACTTCCAGAAAAACTATCAAATTGATTGACAAGCAGGCCTACAAGAATCCCTGCACTGCTGTTTCACTTTCAAACTTTCAGCGGCTAGAATTGCTCACTATGGAGACGGAGCTAATGTATATATTCCTTCCCATAACCATGTATCTGCGTATACACAATAGGAGTGTAATAGTTTTATATGTTGGAAGACAAACACTTTGGATGAAGACAACAAGAATCAATGCATGATATAAACTACATTAAAACAGTGCATCAAAGGAGGCTTAAGTGACGTGGCCAGACAGGACTTCTGTTAACACTCATATTAGTCCACACACATGGGTGCATGCATACACACACAGACTCACACGCACGCACGCACGCACACATATGCTGGAAGATGCGATGTTTGCTTGTAAAAGACAGCTGGTTATTATCCCAACATGATAAAACACTGGGGATCCACATGTAGGTCCGCAGAGAAAACTAAGATGACATAGAAGCAATTCACACATCTGAAACATGTGACAGACATTCTTTAGTGTTTCAGAAATCCTTTCAAATGAAAATTGCTCAACTTTTAAAGCATGTTTGAAAAACATGACAGTTAATAAATAACATTTAGGAATTTCTATCCTGTACCATTGATCAGACCATAGATGTTTTTTAATGTTTGCTCACACAAGTCATTCCCATCTAACGTACGGCCGCATACTGTATAGATAACATTTTAGTCACACACATCGTAGCATTTAAAGCAAGATTGTTTAGAATGAAATAGTGTATTCAACCTGATCTTACGTTACAAAGCACAAAACTCCATCCACTTTCATTATTTAAGTAAATTCCAATCTTGTAAAACTAATGATTGCATTAACATATGAGCGTTGTAGTATGAGCAACATTTACTGGAGTGAGCTGTCGGTCATACACAAGCAACATCTGGTAACATTTTACAATCAGATCTGATTTATTAATGAACTACTATGGGCGATAAAGTTGTACGGTTCGCATTATGCTTTAATAAGGTTGGTAAATAGGCAACAATTGATCATAGCTTGCATTAACTAATGAAAATGCGTGTTAGCAAATGTTGAAATTCATTCAAATAGTTAGTTCAAATGAAACCTTGCTGTAAGGGTCTTTAAGAATGAACTGTATCTGATCATTCAGTTTAATACTTTGATGTGAATTACTGTTGAACGCCTTGTTAGAGAGTACAGAACCTGCAGATCCACAATTATCACATAATAATACATGTTGTGATCAACTATCATCGACTGATCTGGATGACGTTCTCTTTCCATTATTATTCACTCAGATTTAAGTGTGAATAAAATGTTAGAATTCGGAAATGTTATTGCTGGTGCAGACTGGCAACTTAAAAAATATGTAGGTGGGGAACTAGTTAAAATAGCAACAATGTTCTATTAATGTTCTACACGCGTTGTATCGAATTGAAGAATTGGAAACATTGGAAAATAATGGGTCGTGCTGGAAATCTATGAAGGCAAAATAATCTTCATTGGATTTGAAATAAAACCAGAGGGTTCTTTGAAAAACAGATGTTGTCCTGTTTTATTAAACATTTTTTCATTCTTTTCCAGTCATGCCCATTCACACAAGAGCTGTTATTATCTCTGCTTCGTCTGTCATCTCATTGATTTACAGTCTTCACAGGATTGTGTAGTTTAACACGCTGACTGGGAACTTATTTTTATGAGGTTTATAATCTGTAAATCTCTAACCCACGTACTGTTTGGATGCGGGACAGTTTCAATACACGAGCTTTAAGACACAGGCTGCATCTAGATGATATGCAAACTTTTTTGTGCATTAATAACATTAGAAATGTGTATAAGACATCAGAACAAAATATGTGTTTCATTTGGTTTTCATACTCAGGCCATGCTTCATAGAGCGATGACATCACCAGCTTTGTTTGACTCAGCGTTTGTAGGATCAAACATGACCACAGACCCCAGAGCTCTGAACTGGATCCGACTCATGCCTAAACCCACATGACACAGAGAGATATTTTCTCCATTATTTCTCTGGGATTAATTTGCCGTTAGCTCGTGACATTCAGTGTCTGAGCTCTTGAAGAGCAAATCTACCGGCTCAACGGCCCGTCCGGACCGGCTGAACCAGGATCAATTCTTTGTTTTTGGTGGTGAGACATGCCCTCGGTCAGTTGCTTTCACTGTCTCCAATGACAAACACGGCAATCTCGTTCACAATTCACTTGTGTTTGTTTGTGTAAACTCACTATCTCCTGTAAACAAACAAACTCCAGATGACAGAGGAGGGTTCTTCACCATTTCTCCAGTTTCCCACAGAATTCGTGAGAAACGTGTAAACAAATAAAAACACTTTCATCCTTTGAAGGATCCATAAGAAACACACTTTGCAATCCATCTCAAAGAATATAAAATCTCTCTTTTGAGGAGACAATGGAGCCGTAAATAGCAGAGACAACAATAGTTGAACAAGTGCTACAATAAGATTACAAAGTAACACAAGGCTAGATAAAAATGTGTAGGGTGGGGGGGGATATTTGTTTTATATAAAGTGAGTAATGAGGTTTTTTGAGGGTTAGATGTAGACCGAGATGAGTTTTAGGCGTTTTCTAAAGATATAGACTGAGTCTGCCAAGTGTGTTGTAAGAGGCAGATCGTTCCGCCATCGAGGAACCGATGCACAGAAGGTACGAGAGAGCGATTTCTTACCCTTTTGAGATGCCACTTCAAGACATTGCTTGTTTGAGAAGCACAGTGATCTGGAGGACATATACATTTGAATCAGCGAGAGAAGATATCTGGGTGCTGAACCTGTGGTGGTTTTGAAGGCGTATAGGAGAGCTTTAAATTCAATGCGAGCTGCTATGAGAGCCAATAAAGTTTAATGAGGATAGGTATGACATGGGTTCTTTGAACACCACTTTTGCCGTCGCATTCTGTATCATCTGCAGAGGTTTGGTTTTGGACATCGGGAGTCCAGGAAGCAGAGCATTGCAGTAGTCAGGCACACTGAGGCTGGGGCTGAAATCATCAAATCTTAAGAATAATGCGAGGTGGAGCTGCTTTCATGCAGATCGAGAAGAGCAATGGTCCAAGAACTGAGCCCTGAGGTACACAGGTGCCAAGGTGTCGCGATTCTTAAAACTTTAACTCCCCACGAAACACTGTAGAATCTACCCGAGAGGTACGATTGGGACCATTGGAGAGCCGTGTCGGAGACACACATTGCCTTGAGAGTCGAAAGGAGAATGCTGTGGTTAACGGTGTCAAACACAGCAGAGACGTCCAGCAGGATGAGAACGGATGATTTGGAGGCCGCCCTTGCCAGTCATAGGTCTGACAACTGAAAGCAGGGCCGTCTCTGTAGAGTGCCCCTCTTGAAGCCTACTGGTTTTGTCCAGGAGGTTGTACAGAGTAACGAAGGCAGACAGTTGACCAAAGACGAAATGTTTTTCCGATTGAAGGGCACGAGAGATACCGGTCTGTAGTTTTCCAGAAGTGCAGAATTCAGAGAGGCTTTCTTAAATAGCGGGGTGATACGGGCTCTTAAAGGCAGTAGAAAATGTTCCAGAGTTAAGTGTGATACAAAATTCTAAAGATTGAGCAGGAACTTTTCTAAAAGGGCTGGTGGGGAATGAGTTAAACACTATAATAAAGTTTCTTGCAGGATGTTCTTACTTTTGTTTCTGTTCTAATGAAATAACAACTACAGTTCTCCACTGGGAAATTACTGACGTCCTCATAAACACTGTTATTTTAAAATAGAAAATGTTTTTTGATGTGAGGGTGATTCTCTTACATAATTAAATTACTAATAAACCACATTTATTCTCCTTTTAGCAAGTTTAAAGTCCTTGTTTCACATTCAAGATAAGGCTTTTGTTGATAAATATGAAGTTATAATGAGACCTCTGAATGGTCCTACGTTTCGTTTTTACATTATTTTAATTCCAGAAGTCAACGCACAGAATAAATGTGTAAATGTAGCTGCTTAACATCTTAATATGTTAAAGGGAACATACAGTATGGTACAAACTGTGTGTTTCCTTTCTTCAATAGAACAAATAAGAAGATCAAAACATGACTCTGATGGTTTTGTGTTCAGTGGGAGCATATGTTTTCGGATAACCATGGCCTTCAAAAAACATCATAATTTCAATATTACAGACCCAACTGTCACCCTGAGATTAAATCTTATTTTAAACAAAGACATAATTGACCCCTTAAACTGTTTAGCATGTTGAATGGATAGATATGTATTATGCTTTCACAGGATAAAAAGACTTTTTCTGTTTGTAAGAGTGATTCTGTCTCTAAAAGTGATACCACATTGACATTTGCATGAGCGACATCCACTAGAAAAACCTCTTTGGCTTTTTATTTTCATCTCAAGTAATGTTTGTGTTAGTCCATCAGCTTCTCTACTGATTTTCTTCAGATTAATTTACCAGATAAATAACGCTCCAGACTCAGGTTCAGGTAGGGTTTTACGCTCGTATTAATCTTGTTCAGCGGCTGCAAACGTTAAAAATCTCATATCAGATCTCATATGAGTTTCCAAGCATTGCTCAGGGTAAAGAACTCAAATTTCAAAATGCCAGAAAGTGAACATGAGATGGGAGACGTTAAGCCAGAGATCTGAGTTTATCACTTCTCATATCAAACTCCTATCTCAAAGACAGAAAACATAGAAGATCCGTCTCCGGTGCTGTGTAGGTCCTTATATCTAACCAAACACAACAGTTTCTTTGACCTTTACCACAGTTAAAAGGGGGATTCCCAAAATCAGAATTAGAAGGAGGAGCTTTGAGCTTAAAAAAAGGTTTAAAACACATCCAGATGATGTGACGTGATGTTTTCATTAAGCTATTGGATTTGTCATCTTCTGTAGTTCAATCCATATTTTGCCGTAATCCCACAAGCACACTTGGCCCATGTTATGCACGTTTATAAATCATAATGATCTTCAAAAAAACTCCTTTTGGCTTTTTTAGGAGTTACCAGGGCTTTTAAACAAATGATTTGTAGTTTGCGTTGGATTATATCCAGTATTGCATAATCTGGCGAGGATTTCTTGATGCTTACCTAAACCGCTGGACTTGGAACAAAAACGAAAACACTGAGTTGCTTACATGGACCGACTTTCTGCTTATAGTATTAAAAAACAAACAGAAATGATTTAGGTTTAGAGGCTAACATTACCCTTACCAAATTGAATGCACACATGGTTGCTGATATGCAGAAAAATGTCCATATCTTTGCAAACGTCACTGAAACATTTGCAGAACGTCTAGAGTTTCAGGCTACACTTGATAAGGCATCCCATTTTACTTTTAAATGTTTCAAGAAATGTTTGAGCCTGGATGATGTGTTTTCTTAAGTTAACACCCATGATACGGAATGAGGGGGCCTGTGACATCATCTGGTCATATTCTGCAGCTAGGCTTTATGAAGTTGGGTCTGGTTTTATCCAGTTGATGTCATCACGTTACCATCAGGTTACCCTAGACCTAACGCCAATCCTTTAGAGACGAGCATACACGGTCAAATATTTGAAGAAGTGAACAAAATTAAAGACACAGAGCAGAAACAGAAAGTTGGCTTGTCTATCGTGTCCTAATGGCGAGTTTCCACGGTTAATCCCCTTGAGGCAAGCGGGCCACACGTATAGACCGACGTCTGCTCAAACTCATCATTTGACAAATGCCTTTCCAAACCCCTGTGTGGAGAAACTACTGTGACACAATTATTTTTAACATGCCGTAACAATTACATCCCGCTCTCATTATCTAAAAAAATAACAATACGGCCTTGAGGTAAAGCCACGAAAAACATTAGACATGATCCTACTCCCGAAACGAGAATTGTTTAAAGAAACATTACCTTTACATTAAAATTACTTAATTACAATTACATTTGATCTACTGATCTATTATGAAACTATTTAAGTCGGTAAAGTCAGAAACAATTTCACTTCAGAACACGACTGCCGTTTGTGAATTCACAAAACAGAGAAGGGAATGCTGGAACGCAGGTAACTGATACCTGAATCTACTTCTCAATGATATGAATCTAAAATAGTAAAATTAGAGGAAGAAGACAAATATTTTCAAACATCCCATGCACACTATTTTAAAACTGCACGTGGCTCACAAGAGGTGGCCTGTTGAGTACATCTTAATCAGAAAATCACAGATAATAAAGAACATCTTTTCTAAACATATAAATAGGAAAATTGACCTGAATTTTCTCAAGAGAAAGAGAAATCTGACAAATGTCTTCAATTAAACCAAGAATTTGAACATGCCCTGGATAACAAACCTACAATATCAGAGAAACCGTTGAGATTCTCTATCAAGAATCAAGAACAGTGAGTAATTCACTAAATATGTCACTATGAAAATGGACCAAAAATGTGATATAGATATTTAAAGTTAACTGATCATCCGAAAGGAACTCTAAAGTAAAAACATCCTTTTTAGAACATTGAAATTGTGAGATCTTACTTTGGTCTTAAGTCAAAGTTTGGTCTTATAGTTTCATTGACCCCCGGTCCCAAAAATGTCTTTCTGTTACACAAACCTTACTTACACACTAAACTTTAACTAGATTTGTTATTGTAGATGTTAAGCATGCCTTAATATTATTAGAGTTTTGGTCTAGTTTGTCAGTTTGCATGGCTTTGCAGCAAAGCACATGATCATCTTGAGAAATCTTTAGTGTGTCTTATCGTTTCATTTTAAAAAGTATCTATTTACAAGACAGTTTTTTTTTGTTTTTTTTCTCAGTCTGTAAGAAATATTTCATTAATTGACATGTTTGTGTTCTTACATTTACATTATTTGTAACAACAAGTCAAAAAAGCAGTACAGAAAGATATACTCACCAACGGTATCACAAGGCTCATCTTTGTGGACGCAAAAATCTGTTCTAGAGAAAAAAAAATAGAGACATGACTTCTGTCAGATATATTAATTCCTATTCATTATTTAACAGTTACAAGACAAAAGTTAAACCAAGAATAAGCTTAAGTGAAAGAATGAGAGGCACTGTTAAAAGTTTTGCATTAGTGCCAGCTTTACAGAAAACACTATAAAGACGGAAAACAGTTGTGGATGTCGAACTGGATGTTACATGGTTAAACTGTGTTATGCTGTCTCACTCTCACATCAGTCTCATTTTGAAACAACAGGAAAAAATACAAATCCAGTTCATTTCCTATCCGACTCTTAAAACTATTTTCTTTATATAAGGGAAGAATCAGCCACATATGTTTCAAAGGTCAGAACAACAAAATTAGCATAAGTTTAACAGAACAACACAACACAACCAGAAGAATGTTTCTGGGAATTCTGACAAGATTCACAAATTACAAATACATTCGTAACCCTGCCTATGAAAACCCAGCTACAGTCATTTATTTGTGATTTCCTATTAATACAAATGTAATAATTCTACACAATGTAAGGAACATTCTGTGAGTATATAACGTTGACATAATAGAGAAAAAGATATACGACAAATCAAGAAGAGATCTCAACATTGCCTCAAACACAGATTTGTAAAGTCACTATTGAATATCTCAATAGGAACTCAAACGATTCTCATCATATGTTCTTAAAACCTGATGAATTTACCTCTACAATCTACAGTCATTTTATCATATCTCATATATTTAATATTAAAATATAAATAGAATGTATATATTTGTATTGTAATAAAAACTAAAATAAGTAATATGATAAAAAAATATATATATAGCTGCCAGTTTTCCCTCATTTACAGGAAAGATAAATATTTCTCTGAATATTTTGTCTTTCCAGATTTGTGATACTCCTGTGAGATCAATGATATTTGGGATATATCTCCCAGATCTACAGATCTATAGCCAGTTTCACTGGATTCCCAAGAGCAGTACTTACAGGGTTGTGCCACTTTTGCTACTATGACCATGTTGACATTTTTATAAAACAAACACAGAGCATGTGTGAAATGGCAAACAGATGCTTCAGTGGGGTATGTTTTCCCATACAGCCTTCTCTTGAGCGAGCGAGGTGCTGACAGCTTCACGTAAAGAGCACTGAACGTATATCAGGGATGAGGGCGTCTGCTGAAACCAGACTGAACCAAATGCCAAAAAACACTTGATGTCTGGACATCATCCAGCGAAATAGATCAACTTCCCCCACCCTTCCGCTTCCCGAATGGACGGAATTCAAACAGATTCATCCCCACATTACAACCAGACGCCCCATCTGACATCTGACATCCATCCGAGAAGCTTTATTTTTGCTTTCTCGGCGAGACGACACGCATGCAGGTTCCTGCTAAAAGCTGAAGGGTCAACGTTGGTTCAAGGGGAAGATGAATCCTTCAATTATCGGTCAACGTTTAGGGGCGGAGAACACTGAAAAGCATTCCCAAAGCTAAAACAAGCATGTCCGAGAAACAATAAAGGGTTAATGTTGTCTGAGACGCTTCCTCCTGTAATTGTCTTTGGCAGAGGCTATAACCTCAAACCTATCATTTGTCTTTACCAAAACCTGTTTTTTTATCCTAAACAATGACTTACACGGGAGGAGAGACAGAAAACCTGGGGAGATGCTTCAACTCATAGGCCACCAGTGTTTGGAAGAAAATAAGAAAAAACATTTGTGGAGCTCTTTTCCTTAACGCCATGAAAGCCAAAAAAATTAATTTGTCTTGCCATTTTTTGTGTACTGAACCTATTCACTGTGTATAAACCACCAAAACTGACAACATTGTATATTCAACAATACAATATAAGCAGTTTAATACACAACCTGCTTACTCTGAATAAGGTTAAATATAAGATCTGTGCTGTGAGTGTATCATTAAAAATAAATAATATTTTTTCTTTTTCTTTGCCGAGATACTCTATCCCACCTCAAAGGTGAATGATATAAAGATGCTGATTAGACAGCATGATTATGGGTAGGCTAGCCACAATGAAAGACCAATCTGAAATGTTCAGTTTTGTATTATTTGGGGGGTTTGGGGATCTGTTGTGTGATCACTATTTACTTCATTCAGTGCAACACATCTCCATCGCATGGAGTTGATCTGGTTGTCGATTTTGGCCTGTGGAATGTTAGTCCACTCCGCTTCAATGATTGAGCAATGTTTACATTTAGTCATTTGGCAGACTCTTTTATCCAGGTTGAACCCGCAACCTTCTGCTTAAAGTCCAACTCTCTAACCACCAGACCACAACATGACCTGCAAAGTTGCTGGATATTGGCAGGCACTAGAACACGCTGTCATATAAGCCGATCCAGAGCATCCCCGACATGCTCAATGGGTGATATGTCTAGTGAGTATGCTGGCCACGCCAGAATTGGGATGTTTTTTAGCTTCCAAGAACTGTGCAGAGATCCGTCCATCATGGGGCCGTGCGTTATCATTGCTGCAACATGATGCTGGATGAATGGAACAACTATGGGCCTCAGGATGGCATCACGGTATCTCTTTGCATACAAAATGCCGTCAAGGTGAAGGTCATGGCACACGCGGTAGTGAAGTGAAGTGACGTATTGCCAAGTATGGTGTTCCTTACTTGGAATTTGTCCTCTGTATTTAACCCATCCAGTAAGTGAACACACACACACTGTGAACACACACACACTGTGAACACACACAAACTGTGAACACACACAGTAATTGAACACACACACACACTGTGAACACACACCCGGAGCAGTGGGCAGCCATGCCGCGGTGCCCGGAGAGCAGTGGGGGGGACGGTGCCTTGCTCAGGGGACTCACCTCAGTCGTTGTATTCCCGCTGGTTTCGAGTCTCGAACCAACAACCTTCGGATCACGAGCCCAAGACTCGAACCAATAGGCCACAACATTAATAAAATGCACTTGTGTTCTTCATCCATAATATATGCCTGCCCATACAGTAACCCCACCACCACCATTGGCAAGTCGATCCAAAACTTTCACATCAGAAAACCCACACAATGCCACAAAGCCGTCTGCCCTGCGGCCTGAACAGTGCAGACTGGCATTAATCCATGAAGAGAACACCTCAACAGCGTGCCAGAAGCCATTACATGTGAGCATTTGCCATGTCAAGACGGTAACGCTGACACACTGGTATACGGTCAAGACCCCGACGAGGACAACGAGCATGCAGATGAGCTTCCCGGAGACAGTTTCTGACAGTTGGTGCAGAAACTCTTTCGCTATGTAAACTGATTGTTTCAGCAGCTGTCTGAGTGTCTGGTCTTAGACGACCTTGAAGGTGAAAATTGCTTGATGTTGAGATTCTGGGCTGATGAGGTCTGGGTTTGTGAGGCAGGTTGGATGTACTGCCAAATTCTCGGAAACGCAGAGAACTGAACATTCAATTCACGAGCAACAGCTCTGGTGGACAAATCCTGCTGTCAGCATGCCAATTACACTCGACCTTAAAACTTGCGGCATCTGTGGCATTGTGGTTTGCAATACAACTCAACATTTCAGAGTGGCCTTGTATTGTGGCCAGTCTAAGGCAAACCTGTGCAAAAATAATGCTGTCTAATCGGGATCTTGATATAGCACACCTCTGAGGTGGGATTGATTATCTCAGCAAAGGAAAAGAGAATCTTAGACAGATTCATGAACAATTTTTATGTTTAATTGTAATCGTGTGTATGTGGAAAATGTTCTACATCTTTGAGTTCATCTTTTTAAAAAAAAGGGAGCAAGAACAAACACCTTGTGTTTGTATTTTTGTTCAGTGACCATATTTTTTCAACTCCTAAAAATGTATTGTGAAGCACTTTTAAATTGTTGAACAAAAATAAAAAAATACTCCACGTCTGATTTATTTAACAGTTTAAGACAGCGCAAATGGCTCTTTTGGCATAAAACTACTGTCAGTATTTCCCAAAAACATTCAGTGAAAATAAGTGCAGAATAAATTCCGAAAAGACGTAGACAGCTGTCTTTGTAACTGATCGAATTGCATTTGCATTTGATTTACAAATGGGTCATGCGGCAGGATTTATTAAATTCGCTAGTTATTCAACCAAAACTTTTTTTTAAAAAGTGTGCATTGTAAATGTTCTGCAGAAGCTTTACTCACATTGGCGCTATTTTAAAAATATTTCAATATTTTTACCTTAGGGGGAGACTCAAAGAGCTGTATCGTGTAAAATCTTTTTTTAATCAAAATCAAAGAGCAACCAATAATTGGCAAACATTACTTAACATCCAACAACCAAGTTTTTGATATGTGAGAACTTTTAATAACAGGCTAGGATGATCTCCTGTAGATGTGTTTAGAAGATAATGTTTCTTCAGTCAGTAAGTGCCGCAGGACTTTGGGCCAGCCGCTGACATCTCCGGTGAAGCTGTGAGAGGAGCAAACCCAGCCGCACCTTGTTCTGCCTTCATTCTCCTTTGATGCATTCTCATCGCCTTGAGATGTCTTGGCATGCTTGCCGAGACAGATGTTGCTCCTGTACACCGCATCCTCATAGACAGTTGCTCTTTACACTGTCGGAGATGATATTTAAGCAGGCGCAGGGGGGAACAAAAGCCCTCTCTGTGTGCGGTTAGATCCTCGGGCCCGGGAAGACAGATAATATCTGACTGGCTCTCATGAGCAGGACGTTTTTACAAAAAGATTTTCTCTTTTCTTGCTTTTTAGATGCCGAAAACTAAAGTAAGCTAATAACACCTAATCCCTTCCTGGCGATGCCAAGTTTCTGGCTGCTGGCACTGCCCCGTCCAAGCGAAAAGAGACTTGCTGACAGAAGAATGGATGAGCAGATTATTAGGGTATATCAGAGCTCAGACAGGCTTAAAATTGTGTTGGATTTCAATAAAAGAGACTAAATATTTTATCCTTCACAAATGGCCATAGATGTTAGATACTGACTCCAAAAAAAATAAGTTTATTCAGTTGTTCTCTTTTTTGACGAAATATATTATTTAAAAAATATTCAGTCTACTTTTAGTTGCTTTGAAACATTGAATGCCTCGTATATACTGATAGAAACTTCAAAAATCCTTAGTATATATCTATCAAAAAGTAAATGTACTTCAGATAGATATTATGTACTTCATATACTTTTTTGATAGATATATACTAAGGATTTTTGAAGTTTCTATCAGTATATACGAGTCATTTAATGTTTCAAAGCAACTTAAAGTAGACTGAATATTTTTTTAATAATATATTTAGTCAAAAAAGAGAACAACTGAATAAACTTATTTTTTTCATATACTAAGTGTGTAGTATAAAAAAATGAATTACTCTTGACTTCAACGGACTGAAAAGTCAAAGTATACTTTGTGTGTACTTGCATTCTATACTCCAAAATTGTGTTCATAGACTATTTTGATGGAAAACTAAGTAAGTACTTAAGAGTATTTAAAAACCTACAATATACTTGTACTATACTATACTATACTATACTATACTATACTACACTGTACTATACTACTAGAACTTTACCTAGAGTATACTTCAAAGTATATCGAACATGTATACTTTGTATCATCTTCCTCTTTATGATGCCTTAAATGTTTTTGTGGGTGAAAGATCTGGGGCCTCATTTATAAAGCTTGCGTACGCACAAAACGGAGCTGAAAACATGCGTACGCCAGTTCCTGCGCAAAAGTTGGGATTTATAAAGAAAAACTTGACGTGAAAACATGCGCACCTGCACGCAAACTCTGACCCATGCGTACGCACATTTAGAAGACAAAGCAGTTTGGCGACACTGATGGGGAGTTGAGGAACTGACTCGGATGAAGGGAATTAACCCTTTGAATTAATTTCCTTTAACATATTTTAATATTTACAACATTTACCAGTTGCTCATAGGTCCCGGTTACAACAAAAAATACAAATAACATTAAATCACCATTATGGGTCCTAAAGATACATACATGCATGTTCAGTTTAAAGACATAAAAAGAACTATGTGTTGAAAGTACGTAAATGTACTTTCTTTCACTTCTATTCTTAAATAGATGTACGCCTATGACTTGTTGTTGTTTAATTGAGCACGCAAGCAATAAAGTTATAGACCTGGTTCCCCTGTTTCAGCACATGTGTCTCTCTCTCTCAGACACAATGCCACACACACTGGGTTGGCAGAGAATCAGGGGCACCTTTGCCCTCACCAGTCGCCCACACATTCTGTCAGTAAGAGACAAACCGTTTCTTTATTCCCATCTTAAGATCGGACCACTTCTCTTTTATATCTGGATCGGTCTGTTTACCGCAGCAGTGATGTGTCCACACTCTGAATATTATTTTTATTAGTAATTCCATCATATAAAATCACCTTCTTTCATCCACCTCACTCACAAGAAACTCTATTTCTGCCTTGCTCTCCATTGCTGTCATGATTTTGTATTTTAAAAACACATATTTTTATATTTCCTTGCACTCTTTTTAATATGTATGCCACTGAGCTCATTTGCATTGTCTATATATGGTTAAATGTGGGCGGATAGAGGGCGGTAAATGAGATTTCTTTGCGTGCGCAGATTATCCGCTAGGTTGTGATTTATAAAGTGAAAATTGCGTGCAGGTGTACTTTTGGCTTTTGTGCGTACGTAGAGTTTTAGTAAGGACCCTACGCACACTTTTATAAATGAGGCCCCTGGACTGCAGCTGGCCATCTTCAATATCCAGATCCTTCTTCTACACAGACATGATGTTGTAACTGATGTTGTTTGTTGTCTTGCATTGGAAAATGTAAGGTCTTCCCAGAAAGAGACGATGTCTGGATGGGAGTATATATTTTTCTAGAACTTTGATATATCTTTCAGCATGGATGGTATCTTTCCAGATGTGTAAGCTGCCCATTCCACACACCCTCATGCCAACCCATACCATCGGAGATACAGACTTCTGAACTGAGTGCTGATAACAACTTGGCTTGTTTTGACCTATAGAGTTTTAATCGACAACGACGAATGGCACGGTGGATTGTGTTCACTGACAATGTTTTCTGGAAGTATTCCTGAGTTGATGTTGTGATTTCCATTACAGTATTATTCCTGTATCTAATGTAGTGTTGTCTAAGGGCCAGAAGATCACGGGCATCCAGTATGGTTTTCTGGCCTTCACCCTTACGAACAGAGACTGTGCCAGATTCTCTGAATCTTTGGATGATATTGTGCACCGTAGGTGATGAAAACTTCAAACTCTTTGCAGTTTTTCTCTGAGAAACTCCTTTCTGATATTCCTCCAATATATTTCACCGCAGTATTTGGTGATCCTCTTTCCATCTTCACTTTTGAGAGACACTGCCAATCTGGGCAGCTCTTTTTATACCCAATCATGTTGCCAGTTGACTAATAAGTTAGAAATTGGTCCTCCAGTTGTTCCTTATATGTACATTCAACTTTTCTGGCGTTTTATTCCTACCTGTCCCAACTTTTTGGAGTGTGTAGCTCTCGTGAAATCCAAATTGAGACAATTTTTGACACGACATTTCACTTTCAACACTTTTATCATTTGATATGTTATCTATATTCTATTGTCAATAAAATTTATGTTTATGAGATTTGTTTATTATTAAATTATTGGAACAGTGTCCCAACTTTTTTGGAGTCGGGTTTATAGTTTCATTTTGAAAGATACCTTTTTTCCAGCGATTATGTTACTTTGTTAGTTTTGTGGACTTAACACGGCATCATACAACAAGGGATCAAAATCATAACTTCCTGATTATTACATTTTGTTTAAATTAATGCAAATCTTGGCATACTGGCTTATTCATTATTCTTGGAAAAAATGTGTGCCATATACGTGCTGATTGGTACATATTTCATCATTGCTGTTCGTGGAGTTAATGTTTAAGCTAATTATTTCAGACTTGAAATGAAAGGAAGTTCTTTTGCAATATTAAAGTCAATGTTAAATTTGATCCTCACATCGGCCTCGTCTGAGAATCTGTTTTCTGGGGGCTACAGAAAGAAAATACAAGCTGAACGATTCGGTACCAGTCCAGTAATAGACCTTCATAACTAACTGGCACCATTCTGACGTCTTTGCCACCCACATGCTTTGTCACGGTAGAATACAAAGGCTGAGGGAGGCGAGATTCACTGCAAGTTATTAAAAATGCTCCAACTACTTTAAAAGCTGACATCTGGGCTCATTTTCGGCTTTAATGAACAACCTGGTAAGCACGACCTGGATAAGACACACGCTGTGTGTAAATAATGCCACCCACAAACAAAATATGCAGGACGTTATATCCTTACTTGACAAACCGTGCCGGGTACATTATGTGACTTTATATTCTTCTGTGAACTTCAGCTGTGACTGTGATAGACATCTTAAACACACACACACATCACTATTACATGCAGACTTGTGTCACTTCGCCCAGAACCATTCCAAATTTCCAACCAAAAATTACTCTTATCATTCATAATGCAAAGCTGTATGATATTACAGTTAAGGATGTGGTGTTAAAGTCATACAGAGCTGTTTATTCTGAAATGCGAAAGGGAAAGTTTGATAGTTGCTCTTGTATGAGTCTGCCGCCCCGCATGAATGAATTCAAACACAATTAATGTAAATAAATTGAATATTAAGATGGAATATATTAAGGTGAGAGAGATCCCATTGTTTTTATGGTTACTTAAGCTGTCGCATTGCGATGAGGAAAGCGTGCTCAGGTCTGGTCTGATGATGTCTCACACTGCTCTTTATCTGACAGAGCTACTCTCTCATGTCGTGGAGGAATGGCAGCTATAAGATAAAGCTTCGAACATGATCACTGCCACCCAAATGAATCCCATTATGCACTTTTGTATTTACATTTATGTTCTAAATACTCCTGTTATCTTCTGTGTCCAGACTTAAGTTTTGTTTGATATATATGAAAAAAATTGCTTTCTTTGAGAAGTTTTAGTTAATAGATCTGACTTATTGTATTTATTGACAAAATTGTATACAAAATTGAAAAGTGAGCGCATCGTCAATGCATTGTGAAGCATCTTGATGTTGTTTTGTACCACATGGATTACATGTGTAGGTACATACCTCTAACAGGTGGCACTTATTTCTTAATGTGGGTCTGTGAATTGGGTTACTATTTCAACATAAGATTTTCTTCAATGAGAGGTAAAATCAGATGTCAATCATCACCAGTAGAGAATACAATTTTAGGGTGGCACCAAGGATGACCAATTCCACGGTGAGTGTGCCCAGCGTCATCCTAGACCAGCCTGAGTCACAGAGACTTTTTTCTTCAAATGGCTAGTCACATCCACGTGACCTTAGATAACAGCACTGCACTTTATTATTTGCGAGAAAAGTTTGCTATTCAAAGCTATTAAAACATGCATCCGTACCCTTTAAACATTAGGAGTCCACAAACTTTTTGCACACATTTTTCTCGCTTAAGTAAAAATATTTCTATTTGTACAGAGCCGGAAATTGATGTGCATTCACATCATTCGCATGGCATGCTGGGAATTTGTGTCTATTCGAAAGATTTTGTTTGTCATTTATTCACCCCTCATTAGATATTTGTGAAGTAATGGACAGTGAGAGATACCTGGTGACCAGCACGGCAGCATCCACAGGCGGCGGACCGTCTCGGCTCCCAGGGACGTGATTGTTGCCTAGGAAACGAGTGCCGTATTCCTCATGCTGCCATTGACAGAAGCTCTCCAGGGCTTTTTCTCCATGATGACCCACCTTTAGCTTTTCCTGAGAAACGCATTGGACAATATCAACATGTTACAGTGAAATTTACAGACTGTGGTGTAATAAAACAGAAGTGTGGTCCATTATTTAAAGGAGCATCTTCAGTGTCAAACTACTGAGGGTGCTTGAAAGGGCCATTGGAGTCTTAATAAACTTCCAGGAGTTGACAAATGAGGTTCTTGCTTACAGCTACTGAGATTCATGAGAGCATCTAAATCCTGGTCTCTATCTTTATGATATCAGAGGTTGTGTGCCCTGAGGCTTTGCCCCGCAGTAGCTGTATATTTTTTACACTAATGGCTATTCAGTGACGTCCTGACATACATCATGTCAGGACTTTGGAGGTGTGTGCTAAAAAAAAAACACTCAGGCAGACTCTATGGAGCCTTGGAAAGCAATCCAGCCATAAAAAAGAGGGGGAAACCAGTGGTTCAAACACACACACACACACACACACACACACACACACACACACACACACACACACACATCACCTGAGGATACGGATGTCTAAATATATTGTACAGCGATTTTAATCTCAATTTTTCACAGATGTTACATACCGGGCGGGTGCGCAGGAGAACCAGCTTTGTGACCCGGATGTTCATGCTCATACCTAGGCTCTGATGCTGAAACATGTTGTACACCTGTAAGGAGAGCAGGAAAATGAAATAAGTGACAGTTCACCCCACAAATGAATATTCTGTCATGAATTATCCATTTGGTGCAAAACAGAGAAAGACATTTGATAGAATGCTTGTAAATAATTATTGGACCCCATCGACAACCACAGTAAGAAAAATGACAATGGTAGTCAAAATTACAATGTAACTATTGTCTCTCATACATTCTAAATACTACGGGTGTTTGCCAATATTGTGATACCTATTAAATCCTATGGTCCAGATGGCTACGCTATGCAGAGATCAATATTTTTGTTTGTATAGGTGTATGGCACGGATCAGTTGATCTAAAAGCAGGTTAAGTGGCTTATATCATGAATTTGAAATAATAACACTAGTCAAACATCATTATCATTATTATAAATACTTTATCATTGTGAAAATACGTGAGAAGGTTCGAGAACTGCATGTGTGATGTCTGTCCGATGTGTTGTTCATGAACGAGTCGGCTCTAAAAGCCGATTCTCTGCAGTAAACGATTAGAGCCGACTCAGATCGTGGAGAGCAGAATCTTTAGCTGCAGGTAGGGAAGGGACTTCATTTGAATATGAAATGAAGTATGCAAAGACAGACTAGCATCATACCATTATACCATCTCTATAGTGTTATTAGTAGTATTAGTATAGTGCTGTAGTAGACATGCGTGTTTTTGCATTTCATTTTCATTAGTGGTAACATGATACAAGAGTGAAGTGGTTCTTATGATGTTTCTGATGGAATATTGCATGTCAATCAGATTTGAGAACCATTACGATAAGCTTATGGACATGCATCTCACCATGTTCATGACAGTGAGCAGGAAGCGTTGGGCGGCCTCTGCACCATGATACTGAACCATGTTTTCATCAGCCACCACTACAGTCTCCAGTGTGTACTCTCTGCTCAATCTGATGGCATTCCTCCTGCCTCGAGTTTCCTCAGACACTTTTACTTTCTTCTTCTTGTCTAACACAAAAAGAAGAAACAAAACAAAATATTAGAACAATGTATGATTGAGATATGAATGTAGATTGTTACAATAAATATATGGATTTGGATAAATTTGATTTCCATTCCTGTTGAGATCTTCAATAATTTTGACTTTTGATTGTAGACTTAACAAACATGACCTCAGTTTGAGAAAATGTTGAGATATCTTCTGAAACTCTTCTGAGACATTTCTAATGATAAGATCTTATTTTTTTAATGCACAAATATGTCTAAGATAGCCGTAAACATTACTGATATATGGCTAATCGTGACAGTTGGGAATATGATCTTTCTAAAAAACGTTAGAAATAAAATGTAATCGATTTTTTACATAACCATCACTAGGTGATATCCATTCATAACCCAATTTTATCACAGTCAAGTGTTCTTATAAATCCACAGCCACAGAGAATTGATCATCCATAAATCCTTCCAATTCATAATCCATACAGAGTGATCTAATGGTTAGAGAGTCGAACTCGAGACCGCAAGGCAGGTCGCTCCCTTCCTTTATGTTTTTGGAACACTTACATGAATATGAACTGATAGATAAAAAACTGCAAGTATTAAAGTCATATAATGTATATCTGGGACAGTACAATTTTTACCAGAATGCAAAAAAATATTAAAGTGTACTGCATATTTTCATATTTGTATGATTTATAATCAAAAAATCTAATAAAATCTTGGGAACCTCTTCTTAATCTTTTAAACTTTTCAGACAGAAAATACTGTTTGTAAGCATAATCTTAAAAACATTTGTATACACCCAGTCTAAGATCCATTTTAAATGATTATCCCTGAATAACTGTCAAAGTCTTGGAAGTTCATTGGTGAAAGGGTGTTGAGAATCCTGAGTCTTTCCCAGAATTCAGCTGGTCTCTGATGGAGGTCTCTCTGATGGAGGTCTCTTCTGTATGTTTACAGGTGTTCAGAAGTGGAAATGTGCTTTTGTGTGTTTGTGTAAGAGCGCACACATGTACAGTGACAGACGGCACAACATATGGTCCTAATGTTACATGCTCCTTTTGCAGCGCAGGCATTTTTTCCATTCTCAGCTGTTTTCCAAAGACAATGGAAACTAAACTGTGCCTGGGGACGCATGAATGTCACAGTTTCCATCTTCTGAAGTCAGAGATCATCATGAAATAAATGGGCCAAACACGACCATCCAGATGAGTTGTTCTGATTTTCTGACATATAATTGTAAAAACATATCACATGTGTGCTTTATTCCAGGACTTCTGAAGGTGTTCTATAGCAGACCTTTCCATCAAATTCTTTGTCATTTCATCCATGCCCTCACATACTCGACTAGTCTAGACACATTCGGCGCAATAAACCTTTTTACACCATTTTTAAAAGATTCATTTGAGTTATTTTTGGAGTCCGATCATCCCAGTCTCTATTCGCTTTTATTGCAATCTCCTTCAATTCTCACAGCCAACAGAGGAAACAAAGCTGTGTTTTGAATTGACACAAGGGTGAAATCATCCTAAAAACAGTTACTTCAGCTTAAAGATATTAGTTTAAATTTGTAAATAAAAGTCTAACACTTGACTTGGCTTACTACTTCAATTTGACATTCATGAGAAACAGATAAATCTCAAAAGTCAAGACCCTAAAGATTTGTGACGGGCCTATAATACTGAAAACGGTGTGCTTGACTATAAATAATAGTTCTGTGCTGAAGGCAATACATAAACCACATACCCACACCTGCTCAATCTCCTGCACTGTGTGAGTGTGTGTGAGTGTGTGTGAGTGTGTGTGTGTGTGCGTGCGTGCGTGCGTGCGTGCGTGCGTGTCAGACTGAATTTGGTACAAAAGCCAAAAAAAACAGTGAGTGGAAGATAAAATGCTTATTACAGCTGAATAAAATAAAGTTATAAACAATGACATAATGGTGCTCACAATCGCTGAACTTATTTTATTTATAATGACTGACATAATGACAGACAGCCTTCGGATTTCTGTCCCTGCTAGAAAAAATCCATCAATGACAACGAAATGTTGTCTTCAAATTCCTATTAAACATCTACGCTAATATCAAACTTCTCGTCAGTGTGTGCATAAGAAAAGCCTTTTTTAGACACGTTGAGCTGTGGGGCTCACGCGGCTTTGAGTTTGGCCTGTATCAAGTTATCATTCCGCCGTTCTCTCAAAAATAAAGAAATTGCCTTAAATACAACACTCCGTTACATTAGAGAATATTACACTCTGTGTAATGAGTATCCCCGGATAAACACGTAAGCTAAATGATGAATGACTCGTTACAGTTTCGGGTCATTTCTGTTCTCTCTGCGCACTCCCCCATAATCTCATTACTAGAGTTTAGTGCAGTACGTATCGATCCTCCGTACTCAGAATCTCCAGAATACTCTTCCTCTCCTCGAGGTGGACACTTGATCCTCTTCAAACCCACAGAGAATGCATCTCGCTTCTGTTTGAGATCCTCTGCATCCCTTTCAGAGTTGAGAATCTGAGCTTCCCGGCATGCGAGTGTGGGCAGACCGGATCAACGGAGGCACGTCTCTGCAGATTAGAAACGTTAAGTGCGTTTGGTCTGGATCCTGTTTCAGTAGACATGGAAGGGGAATCATTGAGGAAAAGGTGTAGCGTGCTTTCTTTCTTTGCTGTAAACACTTCTTCAGCTTCAACATTCATGCAACATGATCCGGCCAGCATGTGTGAGCGCATGTACGAGCAGTCGGACTTTAATGGATAAAAGGTCTGCGAGTATCCTCCTCTAGGAACCTCTCGGGTTTTCAGGGCTGAACTGTTTTTGAACACTAAAGAGAGGGAGGACTTTGGCCCACTAAACCCCCTCCGCCTCGGAGTGCAGACGAAGGAATTTCCCCCTAAATCTGGCACCTTTTTCTCATATTGGTTTATCCACATGACTAAATGACTGCAGTGCAGACACCAGGTGCTGCTGGAGGAAGTAGAATAGCTAAAGCACCTGGAGCTTTATTTTTTTACAGCAGGAACCGGGTGGTTGGAGTCCAACCGCATACCTTAAACACATATCTGTAAAAGCCCTAAAAAGAACTTATCAGAACTAGGTGGTATACGTTAATAATCATTTATTATTGCCATCATTTATAAACTCGTATTTGGTACTTTCTTCTGTGGAACACAAAAGAAGATATTTAAAAAAGATGTCTCAGTTCATGCAATAGGAAACAATGACATGCAATGTTTTTGGTTATCGACGTTCTTCAAAATATCTTCTTGAGTTTTACAGAACAAAAAAGGTCAAACTAGTTTGAAATGACATGTTTGCTCACAGCTGTAGTTCACCTTTTTAGTTTATTTAAGTGAAAAAAAGTGTGGAGTACATTTTTCTTGAACTGTAGTTCTTATAGATAACTGTTATGTCTGATTTTCTCTGGTTAAAACCCTCCCTTTTAAGGCCGAACACATATATTGTCAAAATCAGCCAGCACTACAACAAACTTAGCCCCTTTTAAAGAGTTTTGGGTTTCTTCAATTCCCAGATATTGACATATGGGAAAAATCTACTTGTCAAACATCCCGGTGGTCTTCTCATCTCTGGGTTATGTAATGTTCGAAGTCAAAGCCAAAGAAGTGGATTTAAACACAAGCAAAGAGTTCAAGAGTAATTCAGATCTGCATTGAGAATAATCAGACGCAAACTCGAGCAGGGTCCGACTTGAAATTCTATAATCGGTTATCATTGGCCAGTGTGGTTTTATATACCCGTGCAGTTTCAGATAATCGCAGCTTCTCTTCAGGTTGTCTTAGAGCTAACTACAAATCCAATAATGCCAAGAGCTTGAACAATGTGCCCACAAAATGAAACCTCAAATATGCTAAAGGCTCATACGAAGAACAAGTGCCAGTATTCAAATATGAGAATTCCTTTCGACAAGAAAATCTCAAATCCTGGCAAAGAAACCCAAGCAGAGCTGGAAAATATGCACAGTGTTTTTAATGTACACAAGCAAGCCAACAGGATTCTTGCCTTCAACAGTCATTCAACGGCACGTTCCAACAGGAGTTTACCGTTGACTTTACCAGTGAGATAAAAGCACCAAAGAGTAAAACAGCTGATTGTTCCCTCTCCCAACATCTTTCAACACTGTTAAGAAAGCTGAACATATTAAAGAGTTATAAACGTTACTATGAAACAGTTGATTTATGAAGTTGACAACTCTCAAATTTGAAGCAGTCCTGATGGAAAGAGGAAGATGGAGGCACGTGGCGAGACGAATGTAAGATTATCATAACAGACTTCTAGCTGTTTCCAACTGAGAGACTGCATGGAAAACGTAGAAAATATTAACTACGACAAAACATATACGTGAGCAAAGTTAAAATAGCAGTCAGGTATTAATGTGTCGAAAGCTAGCAGATGCCCCCGAACTATAAATAAAACTATTTCAAATGATGGAGAAATAAAAAAGAATATAACCTCAAATTCAGCTTAGTTTAGATGAATTATTTTCTATTTTATTCCTGTTCATCATTTATTCCTATGTTCATCATACTATGAATTTATTTCGACATTAGATTTTTAGAATTTTACATTTTACTTTGACAAAACAAACAGGTTTGGTACTAATGGTGTGTTACAACTTAATGGGCATTAATCTGGGGCCAAACCAGTCAAGAGTTTTCCTGCTCGATGGTTAAAACACCTTAAAAAACTCCTAAAAACTCATCTTTTCCGGCTACACCTAACTCACTAACTCACTACTTTTCTAACTACTCACTCTATCAAAAAAAAAAAAATCTTTTGTAACTTCTCTCTCTGTGTAACTTGGTAACATTGTTGTAGCACTTGTTCACCTATTGTTGTATCGGCTATTTACCGCTTCATTGTCTCCTCGACTATTGTAAGTCGCTTTGGATAAAAGCGTCTGCTAAATGACTAAATGTAAATGTAAATGTTAAAACATAGAGCTTACAATGCCAGAAACATGAGTTTGATCACAAAGATTGAAATGTCCCTTAAGATTCCATCATCTGCCAAAGTCATACATTTAAATGTGAATGAGAAACTACAGTAATAACTAAACATGTAAGATGTTCTGTAAAAGTGGGCACAACCAGCAAAGAAAAGGATAGATATTTAACTGACCATTTTCCTTCTTGAGATAGGAGATGACCTTTAAATCAGTTTTCCACATTTGACACAAGTAAACCCAGAGCTTTTCAGCCCGTTGACCTTCTCACCTTGGATGGTTTGGCAGAATTCGGGGCGGCTGTCTGTGGCAGAAGCAGATTTGTTTGAGGAAGAATGCTTTTGTCGGATCACTCTGTGTTCAGTGCCAGAGAAGGAATCCATGGTCCGGCCCACTGGCTCAATGAAAAGGCTGTCTTCTGCAGTCTGAACCAGGCCAGTCTGTGAAAAAACACATGAGGCCAAACCATTAACAATAACAAAAATAAATTATTAAAAATGTAATCAGCAGGTCACTAAAAAAACAAAACATTACCAAATATGAAAACATATAATATATTAATGCAGGTCATGTGTTGACGGATCTATCATGATATATCGTTACACTTTTTAAAGAATGTTGCAATTACTTAATTTGTGTGACGGTATAAAAAATGATATTACAACACGTGACAAGCGTCAACATATAGCATGCTTTAATTGTGTTAATATTTTAATATTTTTTTTTTATTTGGAAACATTTACATGAAGGATGAATTAAACACACAATGTCAAGTCCTCATCAGGTTATTGTTTGTAAATTTGTTAATTTTTTGGCGATACTATTCATATGATTATACCCTTAGTCTTGCGTTTACTAAAGTTCTTGTAACTTTGGTCGGTAAAGGCCCGCTCAAGAGGCTACATTGTGGTACAGCCAATCACATTTCATTTTGTTCAGCCTATGATGGAAAGGATGGAAATTACTTCACAGTACCAGAGTGGATTAATTAACATTTTTTTCTTAGGATGACTCTTTAATGTTTAGATTAAAGAACCTCAGATGACAGCTCACCATCGTAAGCCCTCACAGGGGAGCTAACATACATTGGCCTTGTTTCTCTCCATCTAACGGCGATACCTCTTGTGGCTTCATATCATCATGATGTGAACACCATAAAAAGTATTTATCTCCCAATGGGAAAAATCCTGGAGTCCAGTGACAGTGTTAAATGAAGCAAGCGACTTAGCTTGATGAAAGCGTCGGCGGCAAAAGTGTAAAACAGACCCTGGATGGCGGCTGGAGGGGAGCGATCTGAGCCTCTGGGCAGGTGGAGAGGAAGAACAGACAGACAGAGACAGGACATAGAAGTGCTGACAGTGAGCTGCCCACAGAGACTGTAAAGCACACACTTTCATCACAACATGTACAGACAAACCCCCGTGTGTGTGGCGGGTGAAACAGAGTACAGTTACACATGGCCCGCGCTCAGAAGAAAAAGGCAGTAAAACTGAGCTTTGATGACTTTTACAGAGGAGGACAAGCTTTTTCTTTCTCTTAAACTTCAACATTGTTTAATGGAGTTCACTAACAGCTGGGATTTAATGCAAGAACTAACCCGGAACTCTGAGCCCTGTCCGGGCTGGACGTTCAGAAACCTGGTGTACCGACTTCATGGCCATTAAACATCCACAGTATGAAGTAGGAATGAATCAATTGACTGAGCAAAAAGTAAATGGATTTAGTTTTGAAAAGCCAAAAATAAAGGTCAGCTCTGTAAAACATTAATATTATTATTTTAACTTTAAATATTGTCTTAATTTGAATACCAAGAACCAATTAACCAATATTTGATCATAAAGAGTCAACATCTCCTTTTAGTAAAACACCAACTGCCCTTCTTTTACAGCAATAGAAAGTCATCATTTAGTTGGGTAGTTATAACTTAAGGTGAATTTGCATAAGTGTGTCTGTGTGTGTGTGTGTGTGTGTGTGTGTGTGTGTGTGTGTGTGTGTGTGTGTGTGTGTGTGTGTGTGTGTGTGTGTGTGTGTGTGTGTGTGTGTCTCTGTGTGTGTGTGTGTGTGTGTGTGTGTGTGTGTGTGTGTGTGTGTGTGTGTGTGTGTGTGTGTGTGTGTGTGTGTGTGTGTGTGTGTGTGTGTGTGTGTGTGTGTGTGTGTGTGTGTGTGTGTGTGTGTGTGTGTCTCTGTGTGTGTGTGTGTGTGTGTGTGTGTGTGTGTGTGTGTGTGTGTGTGTGTGTGTGTGTGTGTGTGTGTGTGTGTGTTCAGTGTCTGTGTTCAATGTGTGTGTGTGTGTGTGTGTGTGTGTGTGTGTGTGTGTGTGTGTGTGTGTGTGTGTGCGTGCGTGTGTGTGTGTGTGTGTGTGTGTGTGTGTGTGTGTGTGTGTGTGTGTGTGTGTGTGTGTGTGTGTGTGTGTTTACACCATCATCTAGAGAGCTGCCGGTGTAGACGGTATTTAAAAGGATCAAGGGTGTCACAAATGCTATTCCTGGCCATATCCCACCTAAAAAAATCACAGTTTAACAGTAATGCAAGTGCCTTTCCCTACACCTACTGCTATTCCTACAAATCAATATTCCTGCAAAACACTCTAGCTCATTGAAAAATGCCACAAGTAAATACTAACGAAGGGTAATGCAGAAATAGCGTCAATCACAGGACATGTGTCCTTGGACGAAACAAAATAATGCCTTTTAAAATTATTGCAAAACAGTAATTAATTCAACTCATTAGTGATAGAAGTATATCGCAACGCCACGTCCACAAATCGCTCTGTCATCTGATAAAATCATCATTAGATATCATTTCCATCATTGGATATTACATAGCAAAAATATTACATAGTTTCCCTTTAAACAGTTATGCACTAACCCTGATCTTATTAGTATGTGTCCGTTTCGGGGGATTTGTGCCTTTATTAATAGGAAAGTGGAGTCCAGACAGTAAGAGATATGATCCAAGCTCCGGTCCTTGTAGGCCAACAGTGCATATGACAAGACCACTAGAGTTCAAATCCAGCCATAACAACTGCAAGGTCTGGATATATACACACACACACATAGATGTGTCACACAACTTCACTCTTAGGTAGGGGATTCTGACTCTATCATCACAGCTACCATGATCCTTCGTTGTTTTTCTCACCTGCAAATGACCCACGGTGAACAGAATGAAAACCCGCTTTCAGACGGCGCAAGTTAAAACATCCAGCTGATCTCCAGTTCTGTCAAACTCACATCTGCTCGCTGTCGCTGCCTGTATTTATGTGTCGAAAACGTCTGCCCTGGTCTTTTCTTACTGTGGAATATTTACAGCGATGATCTCATTTTCCACAAAGCTTTGGGTTAAGGCATTAATAAACACATGCTGAAAAATATTTGATAAAAGTAAAAGTATCTCCCAAATGTATATGTTACTCTTGTGAATACCCCTCTATGGGACTAAAGGTCTTTAATATTCCATGATAACACAATGTATTTGCCACCTGACCTCACTGCATGGCATTACTGCTGATGTCGAGTGCATTTCATTGTAGGTTGCAGAATACCACTCACACTGACTCTGTTGTTCACTGCATATGAACTCATTTGAGGGACAACTGTGATCATTGTGAATTTTAAATTCCAATCACAAAATTGGCATCCACTGTATGGGTTACCCAGACAAACACAACTATGGCAAAAATGATTCATTACATTGCCGTTTTATGATGTTTTATAATGAGTTTCATGATGAAGGAAGGGAACATTCAGATCTATTGAACGTGTTCAAGTGCTAAGTTTTAAATTACTTTATCGCTTGAGTAATGTTGAGGAATGTTGTCGTTTATTTTAAGTTAAATAATGGTAAAAAGAAACATCTCTGTTTGCATCTTTATGAGTTAGCAATTGTGCCAATCCATTCAAGTGCCCTTATTATACTTAATGTGAACTTGACCAAAAATTGTGGTGCGTTAACCAATCAGGAGCTTGCTCTAGCTAAAACAAACATGGAGTAGAAACTCATGGTAGCTGTGTTAGGAGTATAAGGAGTACTTACTTAGGAGTACTTATCTATATTCATATATTCTGTATAATTATTGTATATATACATATATAACCTGTATTTACTGCTTATTGCACTTCTGGTTAGATGCTAACTGCATTTCTTTGCCTTGTATCCTACATGTGCAATGACAATAAAGTTGAATCTAATCTAATCTAATCTAATCTAATAACTCCACATCATACATAAAAGTGATCTTGCTTTGAGCTCTGCTCATTGGCAAAATAGATGGTTATGGAGATCTGCTCTATGACCAATCAGATAGGTGGGGAGCTCTGCTGTATGACCAATCAGATGGTTGTGGAGATCTGCTCTATGACCAATCAGATAGTTGGGGAGATCTGCTGTATGGCCAATCAGATAGTTGGGGAGCTCTGCTGTATGGCCAATCAGATGGTTGTGGAGATCTGCTCTATGACCAATCAAATAGGTGGGGAGCTCTGCTGTTTAGCAAATCATTTGTTTGGGGAGCTCTAATGTATAGCCAATCAGATGCTTGGGGAGATCTGCTCTATGACCAATTGTAAATGACACTCATGATGAAAACCAAAGACCGGCATAAAAAAACCCCACCATAAAGCTGCAAGAGGCTTGTGGGAGTTTAAGTTACTGACACCCTGAAAATAGCCCCAAAACAACCCCAAGCTCACTCACCAATCCACCACAAGAGTCCAATGAGACAAAAGAGTCTGTGTGATTGAGAACAGATCCGGAATAGAAACACCGCCGGGCCCTGAACCGCGGCTCGTGTTGAACTCTGCCCTCCCCGCTCCTCTCCTCCGTCACAAAGCCCTCGGCCAAAAAAGAGTCGTCCCTCTGGAGCTGCAGGTACAGGTCCTTTCCGAAGGCGGGAAGACGTAGAAACAGGTCGTCTTCCTGCTGAGGGTCCGAACGTCGTCTGCGACCTGCACTCCACCCCTGGGCTCCCCGGAGTAGGTGCAGCTCCTCCTGATGCAGCTCCTGCGGGACGACCACATCTGTCTCGTACATGACTGATTGTGCTGGAGACAGAAAACAACACAAGGCATGAGTATGAAAGCATGCTGAAGATCCGATCATTACCCGTACAAGAGACGGGAAACCTCTGTGTTTGGCTCAGAAAACAGGTCCAACTCTTAGTTTTACAAGTTGACTTTACGAGCCTGTGTACAGTGCAGTAATACACTCGGTAAGGGTTGGAAACGGGTGGTAAGGGCAAACAACAAGTCCATAAAATGAGAACAGTTTAAACATTCTGGCTGCGTCTCAAAACCAAGCATTGACAACTCCACATGTGTAAGTGTACATTAAGGTCTTATGACACTATTTCTCAAGCATGTTTTCATCATTCATCATGTTTGACTGTAAATTTACTTAAGATAACTTCTGAATGATTCTTTCAAATATTCAACCATCACCGTCATTGGATCACAATGTATTGGCCGTTGGCCCTGTGTATGGGGGGCACCTCAAAAAGATCATGAGGACCACCAGGTGCCCGCGGGCACAACGGCACAGATCTCTGAGAACATGGATCCCGGTCCACCTGCGGGAGCTGGACTTTATCCAGGAACATCCATAAAGCTGGAACTGTCTTCTGTAAGTGTGAGTAAACTAAACACTCTTCTGAGATATGAACAACATGATTCTGCACATCCTCAACAGAAACTTCTGGGATATCTTAAAGGAGCTGAAATAGAATCGAGATTAAACTTTCAAATCAAAAATAAAAATGTATTGTCTCCTCGACTGCTTCATTGTCTCCTCGACTATTGTAAGTCGCTTTGGATAAAAGCGTCTGCTAAATGACTAAATGTAAATGTAAGTCGCTTTGGATAAAAGCGTCTGCTAAATGACTAAATGTAAATATAAATGTAAATGTAAATGTAATGGTTTGTCATTAGAAGTCACGTCCTCTGACGTCACGCTCAGGCTCTGGAACTGAGGTCGTGACGACACAACTGTGCTGATGATGATCTCTGACGTCACGCTCAGGCTCTAGAACTGAGGGCGTGACGTCACAACTGTGCTGATGATGATCTCTGACGTCACGCTCAGGCTCTAGAACTGAGGTCGTGACATCACAACTGTGCTGATGATGATCTCTGACGTCACGCTCAGGCTCTAGAACTGAGGGCGTGACGTCACAACTGTGCTGATGATGATCTCTGACGTCACGCTCAGGCTCTAGAACTGAGGGCGTGACGTCACAACTGTGCTGATGATGATCTCTGACGTCACGCTCAGGCTCTAGAACTGAGGTCGTGACATCACAACTGTGCTGATGATGATCTCTGACGTCACGCTCAGGCTCTAGAACTGAGGGCGTGACGTCACAACTGTGCTGATGATGATCTCTGACGTCACGCTCAGGCTCTAGAACCGAGGGCGTGACGTCACAACTGTGCTGATGATGATCTCTGACGTCACGCTCAGGCTCTAGAACCGAGGGCGTGACGTCACAACTGTGCTGATGATGAGCTCTGACGTCACGCTCAGGCTCTAGAACTGAGGGCGTGACGTCACAACTGTGCTGATGATGATCTCTGACGTCACGCTCAGGCTCTAGAACCGAGGGCGTGACGTCACAACTGTGCTGATGATGAGCTCTGACGTCACGCTCAGGCTCTAGAACTGAGGTCGTGACGTCACAACTGTGCTGATGATGATCTCTGACGTCACGCTCAGGCTCTAGAACTGAGGGCGTGACGTCACAACTGTGCTGATGATGATCTCTGACGTCACGCTCAGGCTCTAGAACCGAGGGCGTGACATCACAACTGTGCTGATGATGATCTCTGACGTCACGCTCAGGCTCTAGAACCGAGGGCGTGACGTCACAACTGTGCTGATGATGAGCTCTGACGTCACGCTCAGGCTCTAGAACTGAGGGCGTGACGTCACAACTGTGCTGATGATGATCTCTGACGTCACGCTCAGGCTCTAGAACTGAGGGCGTGACGTCACAACTGTGCTGATGATGATCTCTGACGTCACGCTCAGGCTCTAGAACTGAGGGCGTGACGTCACAACTGTGCTGATGATGATCTCTGACGTCACGCTCAGGCTCTAGAACTGAGGGCGTGACGTCACAACTGTGCTGATGATGATCTCTGACGTCACGCTCAGGCTCTAGAACTGAGGTCGTGACATCACAACTGTGCTGATGATGATCTCTGACGTCACGCTCAGGCTCTAGAACTGAGGGCGTGACGTCACAACTGTGCTGATGATGATCTCTGACGTCACGCTCAGGCTCTAGAACCGAGGGCGTGACGTCACAACTGTGCTGATGATGATCTCTGACGTCACGCTCAGGCTCTAGAACCGAGGGCGTGACGTCACAACTGTGCTGATGATGAGCTCTGACGTCACGCTCAGGCTCTAGAACTGAGGGCGTGACGTCACAACTGTGCTGATGATGATCTCTGACGTCACGCTCAGGCTCTAGAACCGAGGGCGTGACGTCACAACTGTGCTGATGATGAGCTCTGACGTCACGCTCAGGCTCTAGAACTGAGGTCGTGACGTCACAACTGTGCTGATGATGATCTCTGACGTCACGCTCAGGCTCTAGAACTGAGGGCGTGACGTCACAACTGTGCTGATGATGATCTCTGACGTCACGCTCAGGCTCTAGAACCGAGGGCGTGACATCACAACTGTGCTGATGATGATCTCTGACGTCACGCTCAGGCTCTAGAACCGAGGGCGTGACGTCACAACTGTGCTGATGATGAGCTCTGACGTCACGCTCAGGCTCTAGAACTGAGGGCGTGACGTCACAACTGTGCTGATGATGAGCTCTGACGTCACGCTCAGGCTCTAGAACCGAGGGCGTGACATCACAACTGTGCTGATGATGAGCTCTGACGTCACGCTCAGGCTCTAGAACTGAGGGCGTGACGTCACAACTGTGCTGATGATGATCTCTGACGTCACGCTCAGGCTCTAGAACTGAGGGCGTGACGTCACAACTGTGCTGATGATGATCTCTGACGTCACGCTCAGGCTCTAGAACTGAGGGCGTGACGTCACAACTGTGCTGATGATGATCTCTGACGTCACGCTCAGGCTCTAGAACTGAGGGCGTGACGTCACAACTGTGCTGATGATGAGCTCTGACGTCACGCTCAGGCTCTAGAACTGAGGGCGTGACGTCACAACTGTGCTGATGATGAGCTCTGACGTCACGCTCAGGCTCTAGAACCGAGGGCGTGACATCACAACTGTGCTGATGATGAGCTCTGACGTCACGCTCAGGCTCTAGAACTGAGGGCGTGACGTCACAACTGTGCTGATGATGATCTCTGACGTCACGCTCAGGCTCTAGAACTGAGGGCGTGACGTCACAACTGTGCTGATGATGATCTCTGACGTCACGCTCAGGCTCTAGAACTGAGGGCGTGACGTCACAACTGTGCTGATGATGATCTCTGACGTCACGCTCAGGCTCTAGAACTGAGGGCGTGACGTCACAACTGTGCTGATGATGATCTCTGACGTCACGCTCAGGCTCTAGAACTGAGGGCGTGACGTCACAACTGTGCTGATGATGAGCTCTGACGTCACGCTCAGGCTCTAGAACTGAGGGCGTGACATCACAACTGTGCTGATGATGAGCTCTGACGTCACGCTCAGGCTCTAGAACTGAGGGCGTGACGTCACAACTGTGCTGATGATGATCTCTGACGTCACGCTCAGGCTCTAGAACTGAGGGCGTGACGTCACAACTGTGCTGATGATGATCTCTGACGTCACGCTCAGGCTCTAGAACTGAGGGCGTGACGTCACAACTGTGCTGATGATGATCTCTGACGTCACGCTCAGGCTCTAGAACTGAGGTCGTGACGTCACAACTGTGCTGATGATGATCTCTGACGTCACGCTCAGGCTCTAGAACCGAGGGCGTGACATCACAACTGTGCTGATGATGATCTCTGACGTCACGCTCAGGCTCTAGAACCGAGGGCGTGACATCACAACTGTGCTGATGATGATCTCTGACGTCACGCTCAGGCTCTAGAACCGAGGGCGTGACATCACAACTGTGCTGATGATGATCTCTGACGTCACGCTCAGGCTCTAGAACCGAGGGCGTGACATCACAACTGTGCTGATGATGATCTCTGACATCACGCTCAGGCTCTAGAACTGAGGGCGTGACGTCACAACTGTGCTGATGATGATCTCTGACGTCACGCTCAGGCTCTATAACTGAGGGCGTGACATCACAACTGTGCTGATGATGATCTCTGACGTCACGTGTGAAGTCTTAAATAAAGTCTTTGATCTGAATTAAAACAGCATGTCTGCAAACTGTCCTACAGGAGAGAAACTCGTCACCATGGTAACCACAGTTTACACGTGTAGTGTCGTGATCAGAGATGCACGGAACATGCAGTTAGTTTGAAGAATGCCGTGAGACTTTTATTCTGTCAGAACACAGTTGATCTTACCTGAGGTCGCTTTCAGTTGAATGAAGAAAAGAATAAAACACAGAATAAATGAGAACATTATTATAATTGATCAGATATAATAGAAGAGTTCCGCGCGCGTGAGAGAGAGCTCGTGAAGTGAACTAAACTCTCATGACTGAACGCGACTAGACACACCTCCTGACGCACATGCACCGCCCCTCCTCGCTGCTGATTGGCTGCCGGCTTCACATGAACGGATGTCATTGGCTGAGAGCGCTGTCAGTCTGAGAAGTGGGCTGGAACTGGACACGCGGTGAGAAGTAAACTTGCGCTCACATATAAATCATTTAAATCACAATTATAAACATTATTAACAATTCAGTGTTATAATCTCTATTTAACTATGGTGGTTTATGCAGTATTAAATAATATGCAATAAATAAAGTTTACAGTATGTTTTAGTATAATTATATTATTATTACATTAACAGAGTAAATTATATTAAATATTAAATATTAAATAAATATTATTTGTTAAGCTTTTATACTGTCCAGAACAAAAATAATGAAGGAAATAAAATATATACATGTGTGATGGACATGAGAAATTATTTAATATGAAAAATCTGTATAAACATCTGAGAAGTCCCAGAATTCCTTTAATCTAATGTGTATATAAAATAAAAGCACGTGGAATATAATATTATTGTATTTAATATTATTGTGTGATATTATTTAATATTATTGTGTGATATTATATAATATTATTGTGTGATATTATATAATATTATTGTATTTAATATTATTGTGTGATATTATTTAATATTATTGTGTGATATTATATAATATTATTGTATTTAATATTATTTTGTGATATTATATAATATTATTGTATTTAATATTATTGTGTGATATAATTTAATATTATTGTGTGATATTATTTAATATTATTGTGTGATAATATATAATATTATTGTGTAATGTTATTTAATATTATTGTGTGATATTATTTAATATAATTCTGTGATATTATTTAATATTATTGTGTGATATTATATAATATTATTGTGTGATATTATTTAATATTATTGTGCGATATTATTTAATATTATTGTGTGATATTATTTAATATTATTTTGTAATGTTATTTAATACTATTGTGTAATGTTATTTAATATTATTGTGTAATATTATTTAATATTATTGTGTGATATTATTTAATATTATTGTTTGATATTATATAATATTATTGTGTAATGTTATTTAATATTATTGTGTGATATTATTTAATATTATTGTGTAATGTTATTTAATATTATTGTTTGATATTATTTAATATTATTGTGTGATATTATTTAATATTATTGTGTGATATTATTTAATATTATTGTGTAATGTTATTTAATATTATTGTTTGATATTATTTAATATTATTGTGTAATATTATTTAATATTATTGTGTGATATTATTTAATATTATTGTGTAATGTTATTTAATATTATTGTGTAATGTTATTTAATATTATTGTGTAATGTTATTTAATATTATTGTGTAATTTTATTTAATATTATTGTGTGATGTTATTTAATATTATTGTGTAATGTTATTTAATATTATTGTGTAATGTTATTTAATATTATTGTGTAATATTATTTAATATTATTGTGTGATATTATTTAATATTATTGTGTGATATTATTTAATATTATTGTGTAATGTTATTTAATATTATTGTGTGATGTTATTTAATATTATTGTTTGATATTATATAATATTATTGTGTGATATTTTATAATATTATTGTGTTTTATTATTTAATTTTATTGTGTGATATTGTTTAATATTATTGTGTGATATTATTTAATATTATTGTGTGATATTATATAATATTATTGTGTTTTATTATATAATATTATTGTGTGATATTATATAATATTATTGTGTTTTATTATATAATATTATTGTGTTTTATTATTTAATAATATTGTGTGATATTATACAATAATGGACTAATGTAAACTCATATGATGTCATAGATCACTTTATTATATCATGATTTATAGTTCAACTGTTATTCTTTAGTTTTTACAATCATCAGACACAGAAAACATTGTGTGATGTCTGAGGTCAAAGGTGAGTTATGTGGTCACCATAAGGACCCATTAAAGGGATAAACCTCCAAAAACTGTAAATGATTTCAATATTTCTTCACCCTTTACGTCTTTGTTTCTCCTGAACACCACGAAAGAAGATATTTAGAACAATGTTGAATACTAAACCAGCACTGAACACCCTTGACCGCTGAGACATTTTTCAAAATATCTTCTTTTGTTATCTTCTTTGAAATCACATAAAAAGGAATATTAAAAGCAATACTTTTAATCTTTATAGATTCAGTGCTGGGATGTTCCTCGAGATCCTAATAAACTACTGGTTTAAGAAGATTCCTCTGTGTTCCAATAACGAACAATGTGAATTAATTTTGTAACATTAAGCACGAGGACTCTGTCATATATCCGCCCAAAGAGCAAAGCTGTTCATTACAGCGGGTCAGCAGAGACGTTAATCCTCTTTCAAGTGCTTTGACTTTTCATTCTTCTCTGCCAAAGCCACGCAGAAGAGCTGGCACGACCGAGTGATCCGTGATGAGCGATGGCCTTGCTGAAACTGTCCGGGCTGGATTCAGTGCCGCTCTCGCCCGACTGAGTAATGAGCCCAACACCTCGCAGCAAAACATCATAAAGAACTTCATTGGCTGTGTGTCTGATGGACTTTACAAGTGCAGATGTAATGAGACATTTACTGAGAGACCACAGATCTTACTCTCATTAACAAACCGCATGAGGTTTATTCTTCTGCGGAAAAGAAGATATTTTGAAGAATGTTCGCAACTCAGCAGATAATAACTGAAGTGTGCTTGAGTAAGTCATCCTAGTAGACGTGTCTCTGTTTACTTGTATGACATCAGCAACACATCTCTCAGGTTCAACCCTAACAACACAGATACATGAAAACAAGTACACATATACACACACAATGCTTAATACTCAATCATTACTGCTGAGGTCAAGAGTATGGTCAGCTGCTCTCCCTAGTGGTCAACAGAGAGAGTGCAAAACATCTTGTGTATTATTCTGTTTAGGGCCATTACACTCCAGTTTGATTGACACAATGTTTAGTCTTAAAGACAAACTTGTTGACTTTTCAGTAATGATGGCATTAATCAAGGACATCACTTTTATTGTATTGGAAAGTCTTGGGAAAAAGTCGCTTGAAACCATTACGGGGACGAGTAAATGATAGAATCCGATTTATCAAATAAATCGAAACGTTTCTCTTTATGGGAAATTGTTCTGAAATATAAAATGAGCCAAAACACTGGATGCATTTCTTTTTATTACAACAACATTTAAAAAAGACAATTATAATATAAAACATATCCTTCACACTTTCAGTGCATAAATCATTTGGACTATGTTTCTTAAAAACATTCTTAAATGCAAGTCTTACTTTGTTCTGTCCAAATTCATTCACTCATACATGGAAAACGTTCTCATTTAAACAGATCAGGTCATCTGGATCATTCAGACACATCAATGATAGACCAGTGATTTCACATTTATAAAGTGTCATTAAAACAGTTCCCAGCGAACAGTAAAACATTCAATATTCTTCACATACGTACGGCGGGTTTATGTCCTATTTATACACACACCTGATTTCTATAACGCCGTGTTTTGCATCGCATACATCAAACCTCAAATGTTCCCAAAGGTGTTCACACCGGAAGCGTCCACTGCCGTGCATCAGGTCACGACCCAAAGTGTGAACTCATGTTAACATTGTGTAAAATACTTTACATCACACCAGATTTTCTGTACGTTTATCTGAGGCCTGATGGATCTGTAAACATTCAGAGGTGACGTGAGGACACTTCCAGTGTATATCATAAATCTGTCACAGAGCGACACCGAAAGAGAGAGAATGACCCGATGCTCAGGTGTTCATACGTTCAAGATGCTTTCACAAAATCACCAGTTTGACATTTTAGAGCAGGAGTTCTTCACCGACAGCACTGTGGCAAACCGCCCGGAAAGACAAAGCTTTAACGAGAAATACCCAGCGGCGAGGGCAGTGGGCATGACGTGAACCAGAGAGGAATCTATTAAACTGAGCAAAACTATTTTTCCCCGAGCGAACACTGTTTTAGTTTAAAAAAGTTCTAGTGGCCAAGACACACAAAGCCTCATCTCCGATGAAGAGGAAAAGCTTGTGTTTAGAGTTAGGAAAGGATGCGATTGGTTTTGACGGGTCTTTGGTATATATTCTGCAATAAATTAAAAGCGTGTTTTACTGTCAGCGAGGGTTTATGTCTGTTTGTTTGTTTGCTCCCCGCGGCCCGAGTGCAAATTTAAATCCTCCGCGGTTCTAGGGAGTCTCGAGGAGGTGTCAATGATGGTTAGCCCCGACTCCTCCACAGCCATTGGTGGTTTTAACTCGTCCGGCCTGGGCTTCTTTCGAACTGGTCTCGTCATCTTCATCCTCTTCGTCCTCTTCGTCTTCCTCATCATCGCTTCTGTCGTCTTTGGTTAACTATCAAGTGCATTGAGGGAAACAGAAAAGAGTGAAGTTACTCGTTTTGTTTTACAGCAATGGCTTAAACCTAATGCATAGATGATTTCATGTTGTGGCCCGTTGCCAGGGTGTTGCTATGCGGTTTATCAAGTGTTTTACTATATTATTATTTACATGCAGTTCATTGATAAAAATACATTTTTATCTGCTTTAAGCCTTAAAGAAAGATGTGGTTCACTTCAAAACATCTACTGTATTTGAACTTATCGACTGTGACATAAAATTATGATCAATTTTATTTTTCCTAATGTTAAAATAATGATTTTTTAAAACCCAATTACACCATAATTTTGGGAAATTAGTTAATAAATGATTAATTCATTTATAAATAACAAAATTCCAGTAAAAAATACTTAACCACAGATGGATATAACACAATTTAATAAATAAAAAAATAAACTGAAAGATTCAAATAAATAAAAAATATATAAATCATTTAAAGAAATGCTCATTTTGAAAAAAATGTGTACAAAATGCCAAACTTGTATGTGACATAGTAATACTTTTAACTCTGTTGCTGTCAGAAGCCAACATTGAAATTGAAAATTGATTCTGATTAATTGCGCAGTCCTAGGAAGCAATGATATTTATGACATCATTCTGCGCTTTTCAAAACTAAATGCCATTGGCTAAAGAGTAGGAGTCTCGATGGAAATGATTCGAGGCACTCGAGCGCATCTTTGAGATCTTATTTAAATCCTTAAACTAACTCCTGAACAAATGATACAGTCACGCAATTTAAAGTAAAACTAAGGTTCATGTTTGTCCCAGCATGTTTAATCTCCCTGATATTAAAATCTGCCTGACAAGGCCAAGATAGAAAATGTGAAAAATATTGATGCCTAGAAACAGTAACCTAATAAAGCCTCTGAAGGATCCAGGTGCACACAATCCATTATCTACAGCAAAACAAGTCTTAATAGTCTGGTGTGCACTAAATCACGACTTATTACATCCTTCTCTGGGTACATAAAAGCTATTCAATCTGGCAACCCTCATCCTTTCGCCCGTCATCTTGTTTACAGAGATTCTGCAGCTACACGCTGCCAATAAAATCTCTTTCACTCTCGCCCTTTTCAATAAAGCTGTGAGTAGGTGAAATGTATTAAAAACTGTTTTTCTGTAATATATTAATAAAAACTGTTTTTCTTTAATATATTAATAAAAGCTGTTTTTCTGTAATATATTAATAAAAGCTGTTTTTCTTTAATATATTAATAAAAGCTGTTTTTCTTTAATATATTAATAAAAGCTGTTTTTCTGTAATATATTAATCAAAGCTGTTTTTCTGTAATATATTAATAAAAGCTGTTTTTCTTTAATATATTAATAAAAGCTGTTTTTCTGTAATTATTAATCAAAGCTGTTTTTCTGTAATATATTAATAAAAGCTGTTTTTCTTTAATATATTAATAAAAGCTGTTTTTCTGTAATTATTAATCAAAGCTGTTTTTCTGTAATATATTAATAAAAGCTGTTTTTCTTTAATATATTAATAAAATCTGTTTTTCTGTAATATATTAATAAAAGCTGTTTTTCTTTAATATATTAATAAAAGCTGTTTTTCTTTAATATGTTAATAAAAGCTGTTTTTCTTTAATATGTTAATAAAAGCTGTTTTTCTTTAATATGTTAATAAAAGCTGTTTTTCTGTAATATGTTAATAAAAGCTGTTTTTCTTTAATATATTAATAAAAGCTGTTTTTCTTTAATATATTAATAAAAGCTGTTTTTCATTAATATATTAATAAAAGCTGTTTTTCTGTAATATATTAATAAAAGCTGTTTTTCTGTAATATATTAATAAAAGCTGTTTTTCTGTAATATATTAATAAAAGCTGTTTTTCTTTAATATATTAATAAAAGCTGTTTTTCTGTAATATATTAATAAAAGCTGTTTTTCTGTAATATATTAATCAAAGCTGTTTTTCTTTAATATATTAATAAAAGCTGTTTTTCTGTAATATATTAATAAAAGCTGTTTTTCTGTAATATATTAATAAAAGCTGTTTTTCTTTAATATATTAATAAAAGCTGTTTTTCTGTAATATATTAATCAAAGCTGTTTTTCTTTAATATATTAATCAAAGCTGTTTTTCTTTAATATATTAATAAAAGCTGTTTTTCTTTAATATGTTAATAAAAGCTGTTTTTCTTTAATATATTAATAAAAGCTGTTTTTCTTTAATATGTTAATAAAAGCTGTTTTTCTTTAATATGTTAATAAAAGCTGTTTTTCTTTAATATGTTAATAAAAGCTGTTTTTCTTTAATATATTAATAAAAGCTGTTTTTCTGTAATATATTAATAAAAGCTGTTTTTCTGTAATATATTAATAAAAGCTGTTTTTCTTTAATATATTAATAAAAGCTGTTTTTCTGTAATATATTAATCAAAGCTGTTTTTCTTTAATATATTAATAAAAGCTGTTTTTCTTTAATATATTAATAAAAGCTGTTTTTCTGTAATATATTAATAAAAGCTGTTTTTCTGTAATATATTAATAAAAGCTGTTTTTCTGTAATATATTAATAAAAGCTGTTTTTCTGTAATATATTAATAAAAGCTGTTTTTCTTTAATATATTAATCAAAGCTGTTTTTCTGTAATATATTAATAAAAGCTGTTTTTCTTTAATATATTAATAAAAGCTGTTTTTCTTTAATATATTAATAAAAGCTGTTTTTCTTTAATATATTAATCAAAGCTGTTTTTCTGTAATATATTAATCAAAGCTGTTTTTCTGTAATATATTAATAAAAGCTGTTTTTCTTTAATATATTAATAAAAGCTGTTTTTCTTTAATATATTAATAAAAGCTGTTTTTCTGTAATATATTAATAAAAGCTGTTTTTCTGTAATATATTAATAAAAGCTGTTTTTCTGTAATATATTAATAAAAGCTGTTTTTCTTTAATATATTAATAAAAGCTGTTTTTCTGTAATATATTAATAAAAGCTGTTTTTCTGTAATATATTAATAAAAGCTGTTTTTCTGTAATATATTAATAAAAGCTGTTTTTCTTTAATATATTAATAAAAGCTGTTTTTCTGTAATATATTAATAAAAGCTGTTTTTCTTTAATATATTAATAAAAGCTGTTTTTCTTTAATATATTAATAAAAGCTGTTTTTCTGTAATATATTAATAAAAGCTGTTTTTCTGTAATATATTAATAAAAGCTGTTTTTCTTTAATATATTAATAAAAGCTGTTTTTCTGTAATATATTAATCAAAGCTGTTTTTCTTTAATATGTTAATCAAAGCTGTTTTTCTTTAATATATTAATAAAAGCTGTTTTTCTTTAATATGTTAATAAAAGCTGTTTTTCTTTAATATATTAATAAAAGCTGTTTTTCTTTAATATATTAATAAAAGCTGTTTTTCTTTAATATATTAATAAAAGCTGTTTTTCTGTAATATATTAATAAAAGCTGTTTTTCTGTAATATATTAATAAAAGCAGTTTTCTGTAATATATTAATAAAAGCTGTTTTTCTTTGATATATTAATAAAAGCTGTCATTTTCTATTATAAAAGGCAACAGCTGAAATGCCGAATATGCAGGACTTTCACTGGTCACGTCCAAACACATTCCAAAGAAATAAGGAAGTCTTCATAAGTGTCGGTTACCATCCAGCCAACATTTCATGAATACGATCGCGTGAAGAGAAACAAGTTTTGGGGGCGTACCGTCTCCATGCGGGTATAACCGGCATTTTAACATGATTGACTAGACTGGAAAAGCCGGTGATGATGTATCGTAAAGTCATAAAAGGTCCTGTCAACCGACACTCCATGTTCCAGTACGCCAAGAACAACATTGCTTAAATCGCACGGTTTCCTGATAAGTCACTCTGGGAAGGCGGACCACGTGACCAAAAATACCTGTTCTTCCACTTTACATCCTCCATCAGAAGTGAGTCTTATTACTCAAGACCTGACCTCACGTCTGTGTTGATTGACAGGTAGACTGAGGGCGGTGACGTAACCGCAGTAATGGCATTCAGAAGATTTGGCCTACAGGCTACACAGACTCATCTAATGCCACGTTGACTCTCATTTGTCAGGGTTTGAGACATTGTTAGGGCCGGGAATGACATTTTCACACGGTTCGAGCATGAACCGATGGCACGTCACCCTACTTTGACCCCGTTAACATAAAATACACTTTACGAATACAACATGTGTGCATTTGGTGGTTTTTGTTTCAACAAATCAATGTTGAAACTTGTAAGTGAAGATCGACTTACGTATCCGAAGAGGAACTTCCTCACCATGCGCAAGATCAGACACCACCAGAATATGTGCAGCATCAGCAGAATGACAAGCAAGAGGTTAAAAAAGTAATATCCAAAAAACGGAGGATAATGGTCATGTGGATAGACCCACGTGCAGTGAATGATCCTGTAAAACACACATAAAGATCTTACTGTACATACTGTAAGTGATTATCTATGCGCATCTTAAGACATATAATTCGTTGAATTTGTTGAAAGCTGGTTCTCTGCTAAATAAATAGCCTGTGAATTAATCTCGGTTATGTTTATATGTTTAGATTTCAGATGTGATATTTATGAAATGAGATGTAGAAGCTTAACATGATTGTGTTTTTATATACGATTAATCTTTAAGGAACTACGTTTGGCAAAGAACTGGTATTAACTGGTGTATGTAATTTAAAATATTTAAAAAACCCATCGACTTACAGGCGATTGGAAGTACTAAAATGTTAACTCACTTCCAGGGTTGCCATGCAAAAAAGTTTTTTTTTTTTTTAACGTTTTATTTTAACATCTTGCATACACTGATAAAATCGATTGTCACCGAAAAATGAAAATTAGAAAGAAAAGATTAATAAAAAATCTATGTGCACCGCTATGCGATACATATCTTATTGTTTATTTGTCAAATATATTTTAGGTTTTAAAGGTTTACCTTTATCAGCAGAGAACCGACAGGAAAGAATTAAATAGAGAGTGGATTTGGACTGGCAGAAGACATTCGAGGGGAGAATCGAACACTGGGACTACATGTTGACACACTAACTACAGGCCTGTAGATGCAGACTGGCTTTAATGTTAACAGATTAACTGTCAATATCTTACCAGAATGGAAAGATTATGATTCGTGTCACCATGAAAACAAAAGCGAATACGACGAAGATGCCATTGCAGAATCGTTTCCACTTCGCGTAGTTGAAGATCTTGGCAGACTGCAGAATAATAACAGTTTAAAACATATGTTTCGGAAAAAATACAACAATAAAATATAACCCATCACAGTTTTCTGTATTGTGCTGTTATGTTTTGTGGTTCAGGGGAGATAAATCATTTTTAATAGCTCACAGTTCAAAAAGAACTTTTAGACCAGATGTCCCTGAAAGTAAATCCTGTTGGGGTTGCGAGCATATGATGTGGTCTTAGTGAAAGAACTTAACATTCTAAAAGTAAATAAAAAAGTTTGACCTCCAAAAGAATGTCAGAGGCGTCATGAATGAGCATGACAATTGTCCCGACTCGGATGTAATTCCCACACCAGGAGAAAGCCAGGAGTGTCAGCGTGGCCCAATGGTGGATGATCTGCTCTCTGAAGTCCTAATATAAATACATTATAAAACATTCTTACGTTTTTAACTGATATCTTGCAGAATGGTCAAAAATATAGGAGTAAAGAAATATTTGTTACACATTTTCATAGACGTGACTAGTGTCATGGTTTTATTTGTGGATGATGATCTTGATATAACGATACAAATTGCACAGGATCCTATGAAACTCACCTTTCTCTTCACGTCGAAGGTGATACTGAGCACAAGCGACAAATAAAAGCCCATCTCCACAACATAATACCAATACTGAGACTCCAACAGAGACTGTGGACACAAAGCAAGGCATTAAAACAATGGACGAGCTCTCGTGCGAATGTGATTATATTTAATGTGTTTGGACACCGTGAGCGTTTGGGAATGTGTGCTTTATTAAGCTGTTCTTGGAAAATCAAGGTTTTGGGCGCCAACGTACATGACATCATCGTTCTCTGAATTACAACCTGGACCTCAGATAACAAGCGTGAAGAGATCCAGCAGAAATAAGCTGTTGTTCTTCTATATATGGCGATGTTTAAATAGCGTGGGCCTTATCGGCATAATGTATTAACTGTGCCGTAAATTCGAACATCGCCTTAACGTTTTACCGGGGTCGGGCAAAGGTGATAAAACCTAACAGGCTCTTATTAGTGTGGAAGAAAAAACTAAAAGTCTGCAGATCACACCTGTTTAGGGTAGCCCATCCATACTTCTCTCAGATCATGAAACCAGGGTTTCTGTAAAAGAGATCCATCAAGAGTGAATGTCAACTTCGTTTCTGTCATCACAGAGTCTACAAACGAAGATTAGGGAATATACTCACATCATACAGAACTATAATGCCACTGGTAAATGACACCATGTAGAACGCCAATCTCCAACTAGAGAGGAAAGGTCACATCGAAGCAAAAGGATAAAGTCAAAGCAAGCGTTTCTGGGCCATATATATTCCATTAAAATTATTACAATTAAAATGAACCATGTAACACCCAAATCACCTAAGAAAATACGATACCCATAAATACTGAAAAGAATCAAAGTTCATGTCACCATGGAAGCAGTTAATGATGCAAAAGAGCTTATCGAAAAGTCAACATAGAGGACAATATTCTTTCCTTGATCATTAATTGTATGACTACAGGTTACACATGATTCTATATATTTTTGTTCTCATCGGAGATTGATATACTTTTTTATATTTCATATATGAGGATGAACTTGGCAATGCCTCACTAGATGAGTGATTCATTTCATCATGAAATCCTTCGGATCATATCAAGTTCTCAAGATCATATCAAGTTCAATGTTATGATTTATCTTGAAGGTGGTCGATTAAATTCACATCTCTTTATTAAAAAATGTGGTTTTTAAACAATACGGCAAATAAACACTGTGTTAATATTGATTAGATATTGATTTACTATCATGTGGTTTAGGTGATTTGACTTTTATACGGGCATCACAAAGGTTGTGTGTTTGCGTCTGCACATCACATTATATGTTATTTAAAGATAAATGTGAGGCATGGAAATGAATGAATTGTCTGGAACAAGTGTCAATTATACAGCTGAGTGAACATTACATAAAAATAACCAACAAAAGAAGGGAATGGATTAAAATCAATGTATATTTAGCTTATAGTGGCGCATATTTTTATCACACGTGACCCATTATGTGTTCAGTGTTTGAGTTATTCGTGTCAATCTGTCAATCAAAACCCATTTGACAGAGGCGAGTCAGAATACCTGGCCTCTCTGAATTTCTTCAGGATTCCGGGCCGGTCCTGGTTCCGTCTCTTTCGGAACCAACGCTCCACTTGTCTGCTTGACCAGCTGCACTTTTTCGACAGTCCATCTATGTCCGCCTATAGGAACAGAAGAGCGATCCAACGTTCAGTATATGATTTACTGAGAAGTCATAAAATATCACAACCCTCCACATTCTTCACAGTCCAGACATTCTGATGATTACTGTAGAATTACGGTTGTTAAATTAAACATGACGTCTTCGGTATGGTACATTCAGTATGACGACACATTTATATGAATACTTTGTGATATTCTCTGTAATCAAATAACGAATTCTATTTATAGTCTTCATTTTTTATTCTGTCTCACTGACATTATTGCTTCACCAATATTTTACATTTAGAACTATTATTAAAGGTTTTTCCTTATGAGGAACAGATATAGCTCTCAGTGTGAATGGGTTTTAAAGGCACTGTATGTTTGTTTGCTTGAGGTTACAAGGCTTAGCTATAGAATAACGTTAAATTACCGAATGATTGAATGAAAGACTCTTTACCTTTTATTAAAAAGTTTATTAAAGATTATTAAAAAGTGTTTTTTTAAGGTGAAGGTCATTTGCTCTTTGAGATTCAAAAAAGCAAGCCTATGCCCAACATTCTAGGTTGGTATACCCAATTGTTGCGTTTGTCCGTTTTTGACCCGTGATGTGTTATGTATATGAAAATGAGATTGAAGCGTGTTACCTGTCCTGGGTTTTTTGTCTTTGTAGAAAAGTAACCCTCCAGAATAGCATTATGCTCCACTTTATGTCTGGCCTTCTCTGTGACACCAAGAAATGCTGCAGCCGGCGTCGCTATCAACCTAAACCATCAGAAAACACGTCTAAATCCAAACCCCACCAATCTGTGTGTTTAATCCTCAAGCAGGGCTTTGAAATGTAACATCACACGCATCTCGGAACTCACCTTTCAAACAGGTATCTGATCACGAGGAAGACTAAAGCCAAAGGCACGGTGACGTACAGATGAGATGCTTTGGCATATATGAGTCCATCCTTGTCCTCGAGATCCGCCCATGTCAGGTTGCCCGGCAGCCATAGACGGTCCCACCAGAACCACTCGCTTATCTTCTGGATCATTCCACCGATGTCTGCCGAACAAAGACAAGATGTTATCTCACGCTCACAGATAGAGATAAGCCGGCTTACATACTCAAAGAGACTTGAGAACCGAGATGAGACTTTCTGAGTACAGTAACGCAGCCAGATGTGATCGGGTTTGTGTGATGGATTTCATTTGAAAGCTGTTTTGTACAAAATTAAATTTGTGTGATGAAGCATTTAAAAGGTCAAGGCGTCCACGCATTCAACATCCCGGGATACCAACTCACAGGTCAGAGTTCACCTAACGCTTTTGCCTAAGATTTCCTATTCAAACATTTCATCGTTTGAAACGGTAAACCGTATAACGTACAAACGTGGGAATGCAAAGAGTAATGAAACAGGCTAACCATTGCCGACACAAGACAAAATCGTCTCAAAATTGATGAAAAAGATCCTGTGTATTTGAAATTATAATAATATCATAAAATACTTGGGATTAGCCGTGAGAAGCTTGATGTTGTAATATGTTATATTATATAATAAATGTATTCTCATACTTCTCATGGCTATTCGTAACTACGTTTACTATTTTTAACTAGTTTATAAACTCTAATATTGCTGTAAAGGTTTCTAATAATTTATATCTAAAGACGTTTAACCCAATAGAGCAAACCTTGAGTAAAAAACTACACTGAAAAAAAGTCACACATTCCTTTATCCAATTAATCATTGGTCATTTTATTAAACTTAACTAATGTATTAATTTAAATCGTTAAATATGAAGAGTTTAAATTGGATGGGGTTATACAATATTGATGTGAATTATAACCTTAAAAAATCATCGGTCCATTACGATAAACATCCTCCCTGAATCCTAAGTTCTCATAAAAGTCACTTTCCTTCTCCTAAGAGAAAGAAGACGATCGTGGCAGTTTTTTAAGAAAGCACACCTGATCTGGGAATACAAGTAAGACTGGTCATGATTATTAAGTGATGTGGGCTAATGGCATAATGTTTCTGATTTTAGTGTTAATATTCTAAAGATCTCGGTCTCGTTCATTCACACTTAAAAGAAACGTGTCAACAATGGATTGAAAGGCCCAAAATAACACCGACACAATAGAAAAGCAGGATAAATAAAAGTGATTGTGCAAGGCTTGTTGTGATGGGCTTGTAATCTGGAAAAACAGCTTTCCTTCGCCCTGAAACAATGTGAAATACAGGCCATGATGACCTCAGGCTAAACCACAAACCTGTGTCTGTACGTCCTTCCCCTGAGCATTACAAGTCAAACGGGTGTGAGACTACGTGCCATCATTTAAGATAAGAATGTTCTGACTCTAATATCTTTAAAGAAACTCTTCGACAGGTTTAATGTCGGGCCACACGGTTCTGTAAGAAGATTATTCCCCCAGAAATAAACCTTCCGTCAAGTGGTCACACTCATTTGTTGAGAACTTGTTCAGTACACAAAAGAAGATATTTTGAGAAACGTCTCGGTGGTTTGGTGTTCGTACGGCCGTCAATATTGTTCAGTTATCAACGTTCTTTAAAATATCTCCTTTTGTGTTTTGCAGAAGAAATAAAGTCAGAGAAGTTCTCCGTTTTGGGAGAATCAGAATCAAGAACTCTGAAAACGGTCCAACATTCAATTTTAAGAATATAACAAATGTTTGACTCTAGAGTAATTTAATGCAACTAAAAAATCGTTTAAATGTGTTTTTAAGAGTTTACAAAAAAAGATGACTTTAGTATTATCGGATGTAAATGTGAGGTCAATGACATCATCAGGTGTCACATGTGTCTTTGGGGTTATTAGGTAATAATCTGGCATAACATTATTACATCTGAATAGCCGGTGGTCAAAAATGTCCATTATTTCTCATAAGAATAATACCATAATTATATCGGTTAGCCCACATGAACCTGATTATAAATGGATGTCGTAATCTTTAACTTTCGTCTTCCTCATATTTCTCCAAACCGTGGAGATCTGTAGTTTCCTCATCACCCCAGGTCTTGTGTTTGAACTTCTGTCATTCCCAGACCCCCTACAGAAAGTTCACATTAATTTATATAAGGACTAAATTAAATGTGATTTCTTAAGATTTAACATCATAACATGTTATTCCTCCCCTCCATCTCGCTGTTGCCCTCACGCATTTCCAGCGTTTCCGTTCTCAACATCTCCAGTATGACGTGAGACTGTGAGCAGAAGACCGTCGAGAGAGTTTGTTTAAACAGAACGCCGAGTAAATACAGCAGGAGCCACGTGTACAAGTCAAATGGTAGTGTGTTCACACCCGTCCCTTCTACACCCAAGAACTCAAACCTTATCTCCCACCTTAAGAACTTCTGATAACAACACAAGTGCAAGACTGACAAGTCAACAACTCATGAACTTTAAACACACGTCAACATTCAGATTTGACTTTAGAAGGTTTCAAAAAAACTCATCTTGACGTACAGACATCAAGACATTCCGTGACGAGCATCGATCAACAGTGCAAGGTTTCCATCATCTCACTTCATGAGGACCATAATCAAGATGATGGAGAGTTTTGAAACCCAAGCACTGGGTTTGATGAAACCGACAGCCCGAATCAAAGAACCAACCTTGAAAGAACTTTACAACAGCAGAAGATCTGTCATAACAGTCTTAAATCCACAGGAGCACAACTTTGCTCTTACGAAGTCTTCAAACTGGCTCACTGTCATTAGAAGTGTTGACCTTGTGTGATGAAGATACTCACCTCTGAAGGTTCCGCCTCGGTTCGGGTCGTGTTGCTCACAGTGGGAAAGTGTTTCACATGACAGCGGTGTCGTGGATCAGGGCACGCAGGAACGTTCTTTGTTTGAAATAGTTTTCGGTCACACCCAGCTCATCTGTCCCCTCCCTTCCTTAACTTTACAAGGTGAAGAGGCGTTCAGAGAGAAAGCCGGTTGACACACTGCTTCCTAAAGACTTCACTCATTCGCATTGTTAAGCCGATAAAGATCCGAGATGGTGGAGAGACGGTCTGTGAACAAAATAGAGCTGTCAAGTCAGACGGACCGATCAACACAAAAGACACACACTGGGTTTGTGTCAATGGGTGAATGTACAGGGAGTGTCAGGTGTATTCTGCTGTTGTGTCTGTACACGCACCCGCTCGGAATTTAGAAAACACCTTTAATTATTTACAGCAGTGGGTCTGAACCGGTTTCACATCGGGACATCCCATAAACAGAAAAGCAACGAACAGTGACAGTGACAAATCGGTCGTTACTTCTTCGTTTTCTACTCATTTCAAACCCCTGCTGGTTTGATCTCCAGCAGAACACAAATGAAGATATTTCGATGAATGTTGGGAAGCGTCATCCCTTCACCTGCGCTGGTTGGTTTCCGTTCATCAGAAGTGAACGGGTGCCGCTCTTTCTCGAAATATCTACATTGTGATCTATCCCTTACACTGAAAGATCTCAAGGAAAACGTGCATGTGAACTTTAAACGAAATGCAAAACAAAAACAAAAAAAGCAAATTCACCCTGCGTGAGATTTACATGACAGAAGTCGAGTAGGAAAATCTAGACTGTGCTAAATCACAGCGCATAACAGATTCATGTTCAACACAAATCCTCTCTCTCCTGGATCTAAATGATCAGATCAGTCAGGTTAAGGTTTGGGGGTATTCAGATTAGCCTTAAACTTATAGTTCAACCGATAATTCTTTCTTCTGCAAAAGAGAAAAGGAAGATATTTCGAAGAATGTTGCTATCCAAATAACAACAGCACCCGTTCACGCTCGTGGGTTTCCTGCACCTCATCTTTCGTGTCCTGTGGATAAAGGAAGTCGTACACTACACGATGTTGAGTAATGATGAACAGATTTTCATCCACCACAATAAAGCGTTCAATTCAAATCGATTATATTTAAGACATCATCCTTCACTTCAGCTTTTAATTGAGCGTTAAAACAGTTTTTACAATTTGCATTATTTTAATAATATTCATTCTTTTCACAGTATAAGTTATACAACATCTCTTTAAAGTCAGTACGTAACCTTGCCACCACAATGCTAACCAACGGGTTTCTAACTGACCTCGACTCAAGGAGCCCATCCTTAATCTTGACAGTAAAATGTCTATATTGGGTTTGCCTTCCTCCTTCAATTCTCAAGAATAAACAAGCTCAGTTCTCTTTAAGAGGCCATTACACAAAGTAAAGCATCAAACACTCGTAAAAAAAATCAGATTTCACTTAAGAGTTCTTTAAATATCAAACCTGAAGTATGAGCAATCGTTTGCCTTACTAACCCGGAGTAAAACAGAAAACCTAATGTCACCTAAGGAATGAAGGCTTGGCCCTAAAACAATCTTCCTTCTTAAGACAACATAAATGAATACAACTCAATGGGTCATTAGAAGTTCATTAGTATGTACATGAATATGTAAGAGATGTAGATCATTGGTTATTTTAAGCAAACAAATAAAAATAATGACATCATTACATTATAATTGTGTAACTGGTTAAGCAAATTGTCCCTTTAGTTATTATTCTATAATATAAAATCAAAGAATGTCATGAATAACATGTTAAGATGAAACTTCAAGTGGTAAATCTGTGACCTTTCGCTCTGAAAAGCCTTTGGCGAGACGTGGAGTCTGGATATTTGCATGTAAACTAATGGATATTGACTTCGTTAGTCATTGGAATGCTAATGTGTTTTGTGTGTTGAGCCTAATCCCTTAAGACTGACCAGCCAGTCTGTCGGGAAAAAGACAAAATATAGCAAGACATTCATAAGAATAAGTCAATATTTAATGATGATTGCAAGTATTGGAGAATTGTTCGTCTCATAACGATTATTCTTCCAACTATTCGGTGCTTCTGTGTCACTTTTTCAAGTGAAGATTTTCGGAAAAGTTCACAAGCTAGACCGAAGTCAATGACATGTTATCACTCCGAATGTTTCACATTCTCTTCAGTGACGTTTTCAGAAATGTGCTTAAAAATGTGAAACAGCTTTGAAGACGTGAGGATAGCAATCACATTGCCTATCAACCCTAAAAAATAACTTTGTTATCCGACATATGTAGTCCAAAATAAACTTTTTGCATTTTAATTAAAAAAAAACATGATCTCAAGGCGTGACGTAAATCTTTCTCTTGGGCATAGCCTTTGGATGCTCAGTTGGTATGTGAATGGACCATGTTCTTCTTGGCGTCTACATTATTTAACAGTTTTAAAAGCGATGCGGGGTTGTATGGAAACAGACCTCTGTTGTGCAGTCGACTTATCGCCATCTTCAGCTTCTCCAGGCACACAAGAACTTTATCAAACACACATTCAGAGCTTTCACCTCCTGTCCTACCAGAACCTCTATCACTTCTCCTGCCAGAACCGCTCGCGTCCGCCTCCTCGGACTCGTCTGAACTGCCGTAATCCACCAATCGTAAAACAGGACCAGCTGTGACGTCCTTTCCAGCTGACCTATCCAGAAGATCTGACGCCTCTCTTCCAGCACTCCCATCCTCAACGTGATGACAAGATGCACAAAACCCGGTCCAGTCGTCACGGAGGAGCTTCAGGTAGCGGACGCAGTACTCCAGAAAACAGGTTTCTGTGGAGATGAGGAAGTCCAGCATCACGGTGTGGTCAAAGGAGATGGAGCGGAGGAAGACGATGAAATGACAGTGAGGGTTACAGCCCAAGAGACAATCAGGAACACAGGAACTCAACCTGTGAAGATAAAGAGCATGTGCATAAGATCTGTGACAGACATACTCAAATCTGGAAACAACAATATATGACAAACCGTTTTAGATGTAAGTACAGGAGAATCAGAGCTTTGAGAGATTCTATCATATCATCATCCTGTTCAGCAAATACTAAAGTCACCCATGAGCAGCTGTGAGGGTCCGGTGACATCCCATGATGCTTCAGGAAAGTCATGAGCTCTGTTAAATACTGCTGGACTTCGGTGTTCCCTGATTACAGAATAAACAAAATCCTCACTGATGTGCTGAACATTTGCATTAATGTGCAAAAAATAGTTTGGAACTAACTTTCTGCGAACTATTACCTCGTTCACTTGGTGACTGAATGTTTATTTCTAGGGACTTGAGCAGAATCAAGCTCAAAGCTCTGAGCATCACTTCATCTTTCTGCGATCCACCGAGACCCCCATCAAAGTTCCCACCAAAGAAACTGAGCTGATCTTTCACAGGGACGTCCTGGAGCCAGCCTGCCTTCACTTCCCGTAACACAACATCAGCCAGTGCCCGCAGGTCTTCATTCGATCCTTCATCCTCGTGTGACGGAGACCTCAAGTCACCCAACACCCAGTCCTCTCCAGCTCTCTTCAGAAGATTTCTCTTGAGAAGAAGTAACGCTCGCTTCTTCACGAAATACTTCACATCAAACCTCATGACGTCGAGGAGGGCTCCAGACTCAATGAATACGGTTCTCTGAACGGAAGAGCAGACGCCGCATCTCAGCCGAGCGGCACTCAAGACCTCAAGGAGGTCAAAGAAGGCACACATGGTTACGCTAAGCTTCATCGTTGGAGTTTTATGAGGTTTCATTGAGTCTGGAGAGAGGAGGTTTGTGTATAAGTAAGTCAGAGATGCATCCAATGAGACGAGAAGCTCGATCAAAACATCTGGGACAGAAGAACGCAAATCCATGAATGTGTGTTATTCACACAGCTGTGTCAGAATGATCCGTCTGTGTCACACATTAGTACAGCAGCAGGAGTTTACTCTACATGCATCATTAGAACACAAGTTATAAATAAATAAAACATCTGTACAGGAAAACAAACTCTTTCCCTGGTGCATTATGTTTGCAGGAGCTTACAGCACATCTTGCTGACAGTGTAATCTGTAATGTCTACTGAGTTTGTTAACGTTCGTTGATGTTGGAGTTTTAAATAAAAAATAACTTTTCTTAATGTATTACTTAAAATGTCAACGTCTTATTGATGAGATCAAACATTAATTCTGAACACTGTCACCGTTTAGTAAATCTTTCACTACAACAAAATATTTATACATGCGTGAGTACCGTTTCCGTTGCTACAGTGTCCTCTCAGCAGTCCTTTAATGACAGCGGTGACAGACCCCAGACATGAATTCAGTTTAATACCCGAAGATGACGTGCGAAACACTTCTGCACACGTGTGTCTCCAAAGTGAGCTGCTACATCCCTACGATCAACAATACAAGCACACAAGTCCGCACATCAAACATAACACGACTGCCCGCTAAAATCATAAAAGCTGGATGTAGTCACAAGCCGATGTTGAGATCTGTGAGGTTATAAATGATAATGTATAGAACGTGTGCATCAGCTCCTCACAAACCACAGCATACGACTTGAAGCAAAGCAATACCGCGATAAAGAAATCAACACGGGACATTTATTTGAATTGTTTTGTCACATGAGACGAGACGATGGAGTGTTGAGTCTTTAGGAATACTGTCAATGAAATCTCGTAATCTCTGAGATATACTCACGGTCATGCAGACGTCACCGATGACATAGGCTGACATACACTTTGCGGATAAATGAGACACCAGTTGGTCCTGACAGTCAAGAAGAGAGACCTGCATCGAACAACAGATTTGAACAAAGACTTCACAGGATTAAAAGGAGTGCATCAATAAAACATATACACAATTTTAATACATAACATTAATGGTATAAAGCAAAAGAACCCAAATGTTGTAAAGGCAGCCTATACGATTCTTTACATTTACATTTACATTTAGGCATTTAGCAGACGCTTTTATCCAAAGCGACTTACAATAGTCGAGGAGACGATGAAGCGGTAAATAGCCGATACAACAATAGGTGAACAAGTGCTACAACAATGTTACCGAGTTACACAGAGAGAGAAGTTATAAAAAGTTAAAAATATGAAATCTTTGTATGAAAGTGAGTAGGTTAGTGCTGACTGTAAAGAATAAAACAAGAAGTGTTATGTACCAGCTTTGCCATTAGATCCATTTGACGGAGACTCCTGAGAACATGTTCACAGTATGTCCTGACATCTCGTGGAAGTCTCTGTGATGACAGTCTGTGAAAGAGTCTCTCGGAGAGAGTAAGACACAAGATCTGCTGTGTATCGGGGACAGATCCATCGCTCTGAGGACCGACACGGACACAATCCTGCTGCTGAGCTCATGACAGCTCAGGTCTGGAACTGATCCTGAGTCTGACAGTGACAACAGAACCTGTACATGTGAAGCATCCATGATGGGAAGGAGATCACTCGGCACTTCTGTAGAGAAACATGCAATCATTTACATTTACATTTACATTTACATTTATTCATTGGGCAGACTCTTTGATCTAAAGTATCTTACAGTATTATACAGTATATATATATCACTGTAGAGTAAACAGATGTAAGATGTCTTCAAGAACACTTCAGTTATTATCTGACACTGAGATTCAGACCAACAACCTTCTGATCACATTTACATTTAGTCATTTAGCAGACGCTTTTATCCAAAGCGACTTACATTTACATTTAGTCATTTAGCAGACGCTTTTATCCAAAGCGACTTACATTTACATTTACATTTAGTCATTTAGCAGACGCTTTTATCCAAAGCGACTTACATTTACATTTACATTTAGTCATTTAGCAGACGCTTTTATCCAAAGCGACTTACATTTACATTTACATTTAGTCATTTAGCAGACGCTTTTATCCAAAGGGACTTACATTTACATTTAGTCATTTAGCAGACGCTTTTATCCAAAGCGACTTACATTTACATTTAGTCATTTAGCAGACGCTTTTATCCAAAGCGACTTACATTTACATTTAGTCATTTAGCAGACGCTTTTATCCAAATTGACTTACATTTACATTTAGTCATTTAGCAGACGCTTTTATCCAAAGCGACTTACATTTACATTTAGTCATTTAGCAGACGCTTTTATCCAAAGCGACTTACATTTACATTTAGTCATTTAGCAGACGCTTTTATCCAAAGCGACTTACATTTACATTTAGTCATTTAGCAGACGCTTTTATCCAAAGCGACTTACATTTACATTTAGTCATTTAGCAGACGCTTTTATCCAAAGCGACTTACATTTACATTTAGTCATTTAGCAGACGCTTTTATCCAAAGCGACTTACATTTACATTTAGTCATTTAGCAGACGCTTTTATCCAAAGCGACTTACATTTACATTTAGTCATTTAGCAGACGCTTTTATCCAAAGCGACTTACATTTACATTTACATTTAGTCATTTAGCAGACGCTTTTATCCAAAGCGACTTACATTTACATTTAGTCATTTAGCAGACGCTTTTATCCAAAGGGACTTACATTTACATTTAGTCATTTAGCAGACGCTTTTATCCAAAGGGACTTACATTTACATTTAGTCATTTAGCAGACGCTTTTATCCAAAGCGACTTACATTTACATTTAGTCATTTAGCAGACGCTTTTATCCAAATTGACTTACATTTACATTTAGTCATTTAGCAGACGCTTTTATCCAAAGCGACTTACATTTACATTTACATTTAGTCATTTAGCAGACGCTTTTATCCAAAGCGACTTACATTTACATTTACATTTAGTCATTTAGCAGACGCTTTTATCCAAAGCGACTTACATTTACATTTACATTTAGTCATTTAGCAGACGCTTTTATCCAAAGGGACTTACATTTACATTTAGTCATTTAGCAGACGCTTTTATCCAAAGCGACTTACATTTACATTTACATTTAGTCATTTAGCAGACGCTTTTATCCAAAGCGACTTACATTTACATTTACATTTAGTCATTTAGCAGACGCTTTTATCCAAAGCGACTTACATTTACATTTACATTTAGTCATTTAGCAGACGCTTTTATCCAAAGGGACTTACATTTACATTTAGTCATTTAGCAGACGCTTTTATCCAAAGCGACTTACATTTACATTTACATTTAGTCATTTAGCAGACGCTTTTATCCAAAGCGACTTACAATTACATTTACATTTAGTCATTTAGCAGACGCTTTTATCCAAAGCGACTTACATTTACATTTACATTTAGTCATTTAGCAGACGCTTTTATCCAAAGCGACTTACATTTACATTTACATTTAGTCATTTAGCAGACGCTTTTATCCAAAGGGACTTACATTTACATTTAGTCATTTAGCAGACGCTTTTATCCAAAGCGACTTACATTTACATTTAGTCATTTAGCAGACGCTTTTATCCAAATTGACTTACATTTACATTTAGTCATTTAGCAGACGCTTTTATCCAAAGCGACTTACATTTACATTTACATTTAGTCATTTAGCAGACGCTTTTATCCAAAGCGACTTACATTTACATTTACATTTAGTCATTTAGCAGACGCTTTTATCCAAAGCGACTTACATTTACATTTACATTTAGTCATTTAGCAGACGCTTTTATCCAAAGCGACTTACATTACATTTACATTTAGTCATTTAGCAGACGCTTTTATCCAACGCAACTTACATTTACATTTAGTCATTTAGCAGACGCTTTTATCCAACGCAACTTACATTTACATTTAGTCATTTAGCAGACGCTTTTATCCAAAGCGACTTACATTACATTTACATTTAGTCATTTAGCAGACGCTTTTATCCAACGCAACTTACATTTACATTTAGTCATTTAGCAGACGCTTTTATCCAAAGCGACTTACATTTACATTTACATTTAGTCATTTAGCAGACGCTTTTATCCAAAGCGACTTACATTACATTTACATTTAGTCATTTAGCAGACGCTTTTATCCAAAGCGACTTACATTTACATTTACATTTAGTCATTTAGCAGACGCTTTTATCCGAAGCAACTTACACTTACATTTACATTTACATTTACATTTAGTCATTTAGCAGACGCTTTTATCCAAAGCGACTTACATTTACATTTACATTTAGTCATTTAGCAGACGCTTTTATCCAAAGCGACTTACATTTACATTTATATTTAGTCATTTAGCAGACGCTTTTATCCAAAGCGACTTACATTACATTTACATTTAGTCATTTAGCAGACGCTTTTATCCAAAGCGACTTACATTTACATTTACATTTAGTCATTTAGCAGACGCTTTTATCCGAAGCAACTTACACTTACATTTACATTTACATTTACATTTAGTCATTTAGCAGACGCTTTTATCCAACGCAACTTACATTTACATTTAGTCATTTAGCAGACGCTTTTATCCAACGCAACTTACATTTACATTTAGTCATTTAGCAGACGCTTTTATCCAAAGCGACTTACATTACATTTACATTTAGTCATTTAGCAGACGCTTTTATCCAACGCAACTTACATTTACATTTAGTCATTTAGCAGACGCTTTTATCCAAAGCGACTTACATTTACATTTACATTTAGTCATTTAGCAGACGCTTTTATCCAAAGCGACTTACATTACATTTACATTTAGTCATTTAGCAGACGCTTTTATCCAAAGCGACTTACATTTACATTTACATTTAGTCATTTAGCAGACGCTTTTATCCGAAGCAACTTACACTTACATTTACATTTACATTTACATTTAGTCATTTAGCAGACGCTTTTATCCAAAGCGACTTACATTTACATTTACATTTAGTCATTTAGCAGACGCTTTTATCCAAAGCGACTTACATTTACATTTATATTTAGTCATTTAGCAGACGCTTTTATCCAAAGCGACTTACATTTACATTTACATTTAGTCATTTAGCAGACGCTTTTATCCAAAGCGACTTACATTTACATTTACATTTAGTCATTTAGCAGACGCTTTTATCCAAAGCGACTTACATTTACATTTACATTTAGTCATTTAGCAGACGCTTTTATCCAAAGCGACTTACATTACATTTACATTTAGTCATTTAGCAGACGCTTTTATCCAACGCAACTTACATTTACATTTAGTCATTTAGCAGACGCTTTTATCCAACGCAACTTACATTTACATTTAGTCATTTAGCAGACGCTTTTATCCAAAGCGACTTACATTACATTTACATTTAGTCATTTAGCAGACGCTTTTATCCAACGCAACTTACATTTACATTTAGTCATTTAGCAGACGCTTTTATCCAAAGCGACTTACATTTACATTTACATTTAGTCATTTAGCAGACGCTTTTATCCAAAGCGACTTACATTACATTTACATTTAGTCATTTAGCAGACGCTTTTATCCAAAGCGACTTACATTTACATTTACATTTAGTCATTTAGCAGACGCTTTTATCCAAAGGGACTTACATTTACATTTACATTTAGTCATTTAGCAGACGCTTTTATCCAAAGCGACTTACATTTACATTTACATTTAGTCATTTAGCAGACGCTTTTATCCAAAGCGACTTACATTTACATTTACATTTAGTCATTTAGCAGACGCTTTTATCCAAAGCGACTTACATTTACATTTACATTTAGTCATTTAGCAGACGCTTTTATCCGAAGCAACTTACACTTACATTTACATTTACATTTACATTTAGTCATTTAGCAGACGCTTTTATCCAAAGCGACTTACATTTACATTTACATTTAGTCATTTAGCAGACGCTTTTATCCAAAGCGACTTACATTTACATTTATATTTAGTCATTTAGCAGACGCTTTTATCCAAAGCGACTTACATTTACATTTACATTTAGTCATTTAGCAGACGCTTTTATCCAAAGCGACTTACATTTACATTTATATTTAGTCATTTAGCAGACGCTTTTATCCAAAGCGACTTACATTTACATTTAGTCATTTAGCAGACGCTTTTATCCTAAGCGATTACCAAGTTACACAGAGAGAGAAGTTACAAAATATATATATTTATATATATTTTTTTTTTTACAATCATCAATAATAAACATTGAGTTATTATTCACATATATGACACAGTTTCACCTTTCAAAGTTAAATAATAGTTCATGTTACTGTAAGGAATGATAAAGATGTGTCATAACTCTTAACTTTAAGTGTCACTGAAAGTCAGAAGAATAATCTTTACAATGTTAATCAGTGATTTAAACACACATGTGATTATATATTACTCACAACTAATCAATAATATAAACAACACTCCTACAAAGCAGAATTAAGCAATAATAAACATTTAAAGTGAGGAAGAATAATGAAGATCTCACATGGACCTGTGTTTGCCGCAAAGCACTCAGCGGTGTCGCAAAACCCCGTCGCTCGGCAGGGTTTTACGGCAGCGTGACGCGTTTGACAGCTGTAACGTGATTGGCCGCTGCGGTTTGAAGCCTGGAGGTGATGTCCATGGCTCCCTGGCTGTGTTTTTGAACATGTATGTATATGAACGCTTTTATTCTCTTTAAACCCCTCTCCATATGCACTCGAATCTGTTATCTCTGTGTTCAGCGAGTTTCAGTAACTTTAAACGCAGGGTTGTTTATAAAAGAGTCAGTAACCGCTGGCTACATGCTAACGATGCTAACAGAGTACCAGATGTAAACACTTTCTCCATCACTGGTGTGTGTACACACACACACACACTGAACACACACACACACACACACACACACACACACACACACACTGAACACACACACACACACACACACACACACACACACACAGTCATCACCAGTGTAACTGACACATCTGCTAGCACAGCAGCTAACAGCTTCATTGTTCTCTGCTACACAAACATGTGTACAATCAACACAACATGACCTGTGTGTGTGTTTGTGTGTGTGTGTGTGTGTGTGTGTGTGTGTGTGTGTGTGTGTGTGTGTGTGTGTGTGTGTGTGTGTGTGTGTGTGTGTGTGTGTGTGTGTGTGTGTGTGTGTGTGTGTGTGTGTGTGTGTGTGTGTGTGTGTGTCTCTCTGTGTGTGTGTGTTCAGTGTGTTCAGTGTGTGTGTGTTCAGTGTGTTCAGTGTGTTCAGTGTGTGTGTGTTCAGTGTGTGTGTTCAGTGTGTGTGTGTGTGTGTGTGTCTCTGTGTGTGTGTTCAGTGTGTTCAGTGTGTGTGTGTTCAGTGTGTTCAGTGTGTTCGTGTGTGTGTCTGTCTGTCTGTCTGTCTGTCTGTCTGTCTGTCTGTCTGTCTGTCTGTCTGTGTGTGTGTGTGTCTGTCTGTCTGTCTGTCTGTCTGTCTGTCTGTCTGTCTGTCTGTCTGTCCGCCCGCCTGCCTGCCTGCGTGCGTGTGTCTGTGTCCGTCTGTCTGTCTGTCTGCCTGCCTGCCTGCCTGCCTGCGTGCGTGCGTGTGTCTGTGTCCGTCTGTCTGTCTGTCTGCCTGCCTGCCTGCCTGCGTGCGTGCGTGTGTCTGTGTCTGTCTGTCTGTCTGTCTGTGTGTAACTTTTGATTTTGTGTTAATGTTTGCTGACACATATTGACCGAACAGTCATTTGTGTAATTGATGATGATTGTGTGTGTGTTGTGTGTCTTTAGGATGGAGTTGGATGTGAATATCAATGCAGAACTCAAGGAGTGTTTCAGATCTACAAGACATTAATGAACGGTAAATCCTGTCACACAGACAATGTTTTAAAACCTTTGCTTGTTTTAATATTTTCACATTTCATTTCCTTCTGTCGTTTGTGTCAATGAGGTCCTAAAGTAAGAATCATAGTTACATGTCTTCCTATTCTTCAATGAATGAGTATTTATATAAATACGGCATCATGTTCAAGTGCAGGCTCGTTCCTCATGTCAGAAGTGTGTTTGACTGCAGGGACATAGGCGCGTCTGACTCTCGTACTGCGAGATGTGACAGGATGCTGAACCATCACTGCAGAAGGAACCCGGAGTTACAGGAGGAGCTGCAGATCCAGGCAGCGGTGGCCGCCGGCGATGTCTACACGGTCCGGAAGATGCTGGAGCAGGGCTATTCTCCTAAGATCAGAGATGCCAACGGGTGGACGCTGCTGCACTTCTCTGCAGCCAAGGGAAAAGAGCGCTGCGTGAGAGTTTTCCTCGAACACGGAGGTAAAACAACTTTTTCACTTTAGGACATTGAAACTGGTCGAGCTATAATGATGCTGGGAAAGAAGATGGAGAAACAATTAATCGCTCTTAATTTTCCATCTTAGATTGCAATTCAGCTACGATTGAGTGCTTGTTAAGAAGCAGAGTTGTTTTTCATTCTTTGATCAAACAAAAATCATACTGTGATTAGGCGGTGTGCAAGATATATCACGTGCGATTATTTCTTGAATGCATTCACTGTCCACGTATTCACAGCTGTAGTGCTCGCCATCTATGTGTGTGCGCATTCAGAACACAACTACCTCTATGGTTTCTTAGTTTGTTGTTTTCCCTATTATTATTATTTTTATTTGAATTAAAATTCTGTTATCATGTTGTAAAGTAAGACTTTCACACATGTTACTTTGTGGCCGAGCAACATTTGGTTTTTTTTAAACATCACATGACCGAACAACAGAAGCAAAGTTAAACAAATGATAGAACATTAATTTGAGAGTAAACTATTCCTTTATAATAAGATAGTTTAAAGAATGTTAGTAACCAAAACTCTGGCCCTCATTGACCTAAAGCCACCGATACATTGCACTACTGTCTGTTTCTGCTTCACATTTTATTCCCGTAAATCTGTCCATAATACTTATCTATACTATCTATTCTGAATAATTATTGTAAATATTACATACATATATTCTGTACTTACTGCTTATTGCACTTCTGGTTAGATGCTAACTGCATTTCGTTGCCGTGTACCCGCATGTGCAGTGACAATAAAGTTGAATCTAATTTCTTGGGAGCCGTTTCATTCTGGTGTGAGAATGGATTTAAGACATAAGAGGGCGCTCTAAAACTAGGTTATGTCATGAAAACAAACCTGATAAACAGTGATTCCTAGTGATGTGATTTACCAGGATTTTCACAAATTGTCACAACCTTCTGTCTCTGTAAATAAAATGTCAAAAAGGCCAACAAATATGATGAAAGTATGCTAGGATGTTTGATACTCTGGGTCATGAATCTCTCTCTCTCTCTTTGTTATGTCCACAGCGGATCCCACAGTGAAGGATTTCATCGGAGGCTTCACTGCTCTGCATTACGCTGCCATGCACGGCCGTGCCCGCATCGCCCGCCTCATGCTGGAGTCAGAGTATCGCAGTGACATCATCAATGCCAAGAGCAACGACGGCTGGACACCTTTACACGTGGCCGCCCACTACGGCCGCGACTCCTTCGTCCGTCTCCTCCTAGAGTTTAAAGCCGAGGTGGACCCGCTCAGCGACAAAGGCACCACGCCACTTCAGCTGGCCATCATCCGCGAGCGCTCCAGCTGCGTGCGCATTCTGCTCGATCACAGCGCCAACATAGACATTCAGAACGGCTTCCTGTTGCGTTACGCCGTCATCAAGGGCAACCATTCGTACTGTCGTATGTTCCTGCAGAGGGGAGCCGACACTAACCTGGGCCGTCTGGAGGACGGACAGACACCCCTGCACCTGTCTGCTCTCAGAGACGACGTGCTGTGTGCTCAGATGCTGTACGCGTACGGAGCCGACACAAACACCAGGAACTACGAGGGTCAGACTCCTGTAGCTGTCTCCGTCAGCATGTCTGGGATCAGTCGGCCCTGTCTGGATTTCTTACAGGAGGTCACCAGTAAGTCCACTCATTATTTAATGTTCGTACTTTTGTTTTTGTGCCAAATTCATGTACCTTTAACTCAAGAGCTGTCCACATATCCAGTAAGTTTGAGTTAATGGGTTTGGAACTAAACAAATTTCTTTATTTCTTTGGCTCATTCAAAGGTTTGGGGTTCCAATGTCTGTCGGGGCAAATTTCCTGCTGTTTTCTATGTTTTTCTAAATGTTTAATTGTACTCCAGAAAAACCTCATCCAAGTTACAGGCCAAACAGAAATCTTGCCAAGAGAAGTCAGCAACGTCAAAGAGTTATTCAAAGCTTATAAATCAACAAAAAAATGGAAATGAATCATCTTTGTCCTTTTAAGAAGTGGCCACAGGATGCACTGTGAGCAAACAAGTCTGATTGACATAACTCCTATTAGTTTAGTTTAAGCTTCAGTTTTTTACCTTTTATTATGGACTAATTTTGTATTTATTCACTATTTTATTTGGGTGAACCTGTAAAAACTTCACTTAATCTCATCTTTTGTTAAATGCATCAAAGTACAGTGTACTTGTCGATCATTCTATTTATAAAATTTTTTTATATTTTATATTCTACATGTTATAAAGAAGATGTTGAAAGAGCAAGTTTGAATTTTTTTGCAGACTTTTCGTTCACCTCCAAGCTCTCTACTAAAGTCAGCATTCTTTCAGAAACGTCTAAAAATATCATCAGGACCTGTCATCTTAAAAATCCGTTCATCTATAAGGCACATTTCAAACGAACACCCCTGTGATCTCGGTTCCCTTCAGCGAACAATCGGGACGTCTGAGAAAGCCAGCCGTTTTACCCGAAGCATTAATGATCACATACACAACAATGAGCACATTCCTGCGCTTTGGCATATCAAAGCCACCCGTTGTAGAGCCGCTGTCATTTGGGTTTCTACACGGCTAGAGTGACTGTCACCTGTAGTCAGAGGAACACATGGAGTATGACAGTAGACAGCGGTCACAGATGGCCATCAGCAGCTCTTTGTAGTGGTTTCTCCAGATGGTTTTGTATTGTGTTGGGAACTGGTAAAGCCGGCCCACAAAAACCAATAAACTGTGCGCGCTGACTCCCTGGAACACATTTCTGAACTTTACTGATACTGTATCTCTGAGACAACAGAGAGACTGAAAGAAGCGTCTCGTGTCAGGGTTATTATTTCATGTGTTCGCATTGAAGTTAACTGCAAAAATTCTGCAATAAAATTGAGTAAAAACTAATATAAAGGAATATTTTTTGTATCCGTCCAGCAGTCTTATGTTGGAAATATAAAGTTGTAGTTTCATTCGATGTGTCTTGTTCTATTGGCAAGAAATGTGTTGTGTTTAGTTTGGGCTTGTCAAAAACTGACAAATTAAATAAGAAAACTATTGTATATTTAGAGCATTTTTTTAAATTAAAAACAGTCCTTTTTATTGTATTTTTTATAATTTGTTATATTAAGATAAACGAAATGTACATTATCTTCTTGTGTTATTGTGAGTATTATGTATCAACATGATTGTAGTGCTGTCAGTAAAGTCATGCACAGTATTTGATCTCAGTCTATATTTAACATGAGATATTTTTCTTTGTGTTTCAGGACAGCCCAGGACGCTGCAGGATCTGTGTAGGATAAAGATCCGTCAGTGTATCGGCCTCCAGAGCTTAAAGTTTCTGGAAGATCTTCCCATCGCCAGGGTCATGAAGGAATACCTGAAACACAAGTTTGACAATGTTTGACACAGGCCTACGTGCATTGAGCGATTCTGTAGGTTCACTGAGACTATGCAAACTCTTTTTTTTTCACATAAAACACACAGTTTTTATACGAGCGTTAAAGTCCATATTTCCAGAGTAACGACTGAAACAGGAGCAGGATGGTCCGGCTTGATACATTTGTGGGTGTTTAACTTGTGCACCAAGATAAACTCCTGACCCATGGAAGAGGAAAAGTTTGATACGTACCAAATATCTCTTTTTTTATGGACAAGACCTTTGTAAGTATTTTCTATGGTCTCAGACAAGAAAAAAGGTATATCACTTCATGTTACTCTCTTTGATATGAACAAACTCACGCATGTGGTAACTGGATCCCCATTTCTGCTCCAGAGAAATAATTGATCGTTTAGTTCAACATTCATCTAAAAAAGGTTCTGAATTGAAAATGTCGACCTTGAATCCGAGCCAAATTTGTTTTTCAGTAAGAGATTCAGTATCAAAGGTGCTTGGCTATAGTTTGCTTCTACAGGTAGAGGAACAGTCATAGTCACCACAAGTTTGTATAGGTGAACCTGTATACACTCAGAAATCATTTACAAATACGATGTAAATAATTGTGTCATATGTACAGCAGATATTTTTAGACTATTTAAGCCACAAACTTGTGTTCTCAAAGCGATTCTGTGTTTTTTACGTCATCTGTTAAGGGCTTTGATGTGGGGATGTTTCAAGCTGTAATATCTAATATCAACGGGGTTTATTTTCATGCTTAATTTAAAATAAATTGGCCGTGATGCGTTGTTTATGCTCATGAAAGAATCTTAAATGTTTGCATTCAATTTATTCTGTTCTACGTGCACTTCAGCTTTTGTTTTAAACGCATAGTTTTGTTCCAGCCACGTCTGCAAAGCATTAAGTTGGCACTTAAAAACATTTCATTCCGATCTCAGTTTAGGTGACAGCGTTTATGGAGGTGGACTTATGTTAGTACTTGTTCTCCAATAATCACGTGTTTCTCTTCGGTGCCAGACACTATCTGCCTTTACTGTGGTTCATTCTTCAGCGTCTCATCACATCATGAACAAGTGCATTAAAACCATCCGCCGCAGCATTATTAACTTATTTACCTGTCTGTGTGCAGTCTTTTTTTTCATGTTTGTGTGCATTTGCTGTACGTCTGAAACGATCTCTGAATGAGTGATTGTTACCGTAACGTATTGAAGGTTTGGAGGACGTGTCTCACATGCAGGGATTGCTTCAGCTTTCTGAAACGTCTTTAAGAACCGAAAGTCTTCCAAAACGTCAACTACTGAATGTATATAATGTGCTGTTCGCCGAGCTTCAAGTGTACAACTGTGTGAATAAATGGATCGTTTGTTATATTTTGAAGCAGTAATTGTGCCGTGTTCATGCATTTACATTTTTTTTTTTCAAAAGTTTGATGATTTCATAATAAAATGTCTGATAAATATGTCAATCGCTGAACTCGTTGCTTATTTTGTCATTGTGTGATGTTGGTTTTGATCAATGATCCTATACTTCACAACCAGCACGACAAAAACTTCTTGTTTCTTATATATGTCTGTTAGATTAACATGAAAACGCATTTAAATGAAATGTTCTTGTAAAGCTTAAACACTTCGATGTACATTTTGAACATGGATCGTGTCATCGGCCCGAAGATCCAGTCTGTGTTTCTTTATCAGTCTATAGAACAAAACCATTTCTATGATATTTAATTCTTTTAATATGAAGACTCTATTTCCTAAATGGAATAACTGCGTATAAAAAAATACTTCTTACGATGTTTTATTGCGTTAGTTAGCTTTGGAAATAATCTTTATATTTAAGTGTATAAAAGTAATCTTAGCAACAAAAATAAACTGTTGTTATTGATCCTTTTAGAAGTCTATAAGTTGAGTTCGGGCCTCACGTCCTTGGTCAATTTCACCGTGAAATCGTGTTTATAATCGTTTGAATTTGTATATTACTGTTACAATAACCTCTATCGCCATCTCGTAATCATACGTAAAGTGTTTACATGTTCTTTTACATCAAACTAAGAAATCATATAGCATATTTAGAAGCCGTCCGCACTGAGACACATTTACCTGTTCACGTACAAATGTTGTATCGTATTGACATTTTGGAGACTGAAAGACTGAGACTTTTAAAACTAGGATCTATGCTTGAGCATGTCTTTTTGAAGAGATGTAGATGTGGCCTTAAGTATTCTTCTGTAGGATATTTCTCTGTCTAGTATTTATTCTTTACTAACGCTGTGGGTATGTGCGGTCTGGGAGCGCTGTCCATTGGACAAATGACTAAACTCTCGCTTTCACACTTTGTTTCGTGGATCCCTCGCTCACATCTCCATACGCCTCCCAACCAACATTCTGGCAAAACTTAAGAGATCCTGACACCTCATCCCGTGTCACATTATCTCAATAACACGACTGATCTCTCGGTACATGACAAAGCCTGGCAACATATCAGAACTTATTCCAGAGCATTGTTTACGGCAGAAAACTGATCCCTCTCCCTCTCTCGCTTTCCCAGGAATGCCGTTGTGAAATAAAAAGGTTTCTGCTTTCTTAATGCTCTTCGAGCGGGGCCTTTGCCAGAACACCGCAGTGACCCAAGAGCGTGGATGTGATATTCGCGCATTCCTCCGACAAAAACACGGGCCGCTATCGTTTATCCAATCACAGGTAACATTACACAATAAAACAATGCCATCTCTCTGTAGGCCGTGTTTCCTCGCGCACACACGGGACAATGTGTCTATTGTTGTCGACCCGTGCGGTTCTGCCGGATAGATGGTGTCCTCAGCGGGTCTTCCCGTTGGGTCAGGGAAACTCCCTTGCTGTATCTCTGCGGAACAGGAAAGATGAATTTGAATGCGTGGGTTTCTGGATTCAGCCGTCCACAGCGGACGTATGTAAAACAGACTCGGCAGTGCCGGAAGCGTCATCCTTTATCTCCTGACTCTCTGCTGTGTAGGAAGATAGTGATCGTCGTAAAGGTCACCTATATTTTTGTAACTGTTTTTGACTTGGTGGACAGTTAACATTCACAAGAAAACAATGTAATCATAACATTATTTTATGTACTTACCTCCAGTTTTGTTGGAACGTTAAATCACATTTTTAATCATTTTTTTTGCCCACCAACATGATTTTGAAAGATTGCTGTAAAAAAGATTGTATAAAAGTAACCCGGATACGATAATTATAGTACGATACTAAAAAGGATTCAGCTTATTGACTTGGCACTTATCATTATATTCCATATGATAGACATTTCCATATTTTGTTTCCTCGTGTCGCAGTTGGAGATCTGCCTATTATTATAGTAAACGTAATACTTTTACAGGACATTTGATCTTTTACAGTTCTGTAATTAAACAATACAGAGATGTGTAAGCACTGAAATGTTTCTTCTTGTCTTTCCGCCGGTGTTTCATTATCAGTTTTTCATTTGGCGGGTGAAAGGCCCGACTGATGCGGAGTCTGCCGGAGCAGAACGGAGTTCTTCTCTCCCCGCGGGCCGATGGCGAGCGGAGAGCTCAGGACCTGACTGCAGTGCACACTGTCTCTCTTTGTGCTCTCACGCTGGTGTAATGTAAAGCCGCTCGCTTTAAAAGCACCGTACAGGTGCATGGAGAGAATGAGATCCTCATTAACAAGAGCCATTGAAGAACAGGAGGAGGGGAGGGGGGGGGCTGTCATGGGACAACAGATGTGAAGTCTTAATAATGACTCAGAGGAAGCCAAGACATTGAACAGCTATTGACCATAATGAGATTATCTTCTGGATTTAACCATTTCTGTCTCATAGATTCAACTCTAGACGTCAAGTATTATAAAGCACCAAATATTGAGATATAATCAAAACATTATGATGGTTATAATGATTGAAACGCATAATTAAATGCAAAACACTGCTCATATGTAAATATGGAAAATTATCCAAAATACATAAATAATATATATACTATAATACATACATAAGATTTAATTTGAGTAAAGATGGACAATAGAAATGTATTTCTGGATTCTGAAATACAACTTAAATCTTCTTCACAAATATTATGATCAAAAAAACTTAAATAGAGAGTAATTTATTAACGTGATATATAATTTAGAATCTTGATAAATCTTGACTCTTTATTTAAAGCAAATACATTGAAAGATCTTAATTCAGTTGTACATAAAGATGTAAATGTAACATTGCTGTCTGTTTGAATTGCTACCAGTTCATACACTACTTTTAAAATGTGAAGGAGAATCTAGTAGCTAAATTATAGTTTAAATATTATTTTCCCTAAAGGCATTAACATTTACACGTTGAACATTTAGGTTTGCATTTGACGCCCCCTCCCCATACGGCCTCATTTGCAGGGGCTCAGCCAACATCGCTGATTACATGCTGAAGGGTCAAAGGTCAAGAGTGTTTGTTAATACATGATGTGTGAACTTTTTACACAGTCGCTTACCTGTCACTGTTACGTTTACTTAACTATCCCTCGCATGAAATCCACAAAACATGCTGTCAGTGTTCATTCTGTAACAGCCCTACAGGTCGGATAATGTTCGATCTAAAAGAAACACGCCGCACACAGTCCATATATTTTACATTAGATTTCCTCAAATAGTAACGGACAGAAAACTAATGTATAGTTTGATTCTAAACCGGCAAATGAGAATGTGTCTCCATGTCTGGCGCTCACTTGCTTAGGGCGATGTTTGAGATTGACCGTGGTTTATCTGTTCATATGTGAATATAAAGAAACATGACGGTGAAGTGGGTAATATTATACGTCTCGTCAACTCACTCTCATCAACGTTAACACACTGCATGTGTTTTCGTTTAAGTGCTTTCATTCTCAAACCCAACTCCATCACTTATGCGCCTGACATTAAAAGCATTTGCTTTGCAAATGATGCTGATTTCCCATTGGAACGAGTCCACAATCATATTTTAAAGGCTCCAACGCAGATTTCCCATGAGCTGGCATGCCATTACGCTTATGCCATG
>JAWHQN010000218.1:70000-85000 GCA_033220385.1 Triplophysa yarkandensis | reverse complement strand
ATACTGTATAATGTATAATAATAATAATAATGTATAATGTATAATAATAATAATAATGTATAATGTATAATGTATAATAATAATAATGTATAATAATGTATAATGTATAATAATAATAATGTATAATAATAATGTATAATAATAATAATAATAATAATAATAATGTATAATAATAATAATGTATAATGTATAATGTATAATAATAATGTATAATAATAATAATGTATAATAATAATGTATAATAATGTATAATAATGTATAATGTATAATAATAATGTATAATGTATAATGTATAATAATAATAATAATGTATAATGTATAATAATAATAATGTATAATAATAATGTATAATGTATAATAATAATGTATAATGTATAATAATAATGTATAATGTATAATGTATAATAATAATGTATAATAATAATAATAATGTATAATAATAATGTATAATAATGTATAATAATAATGTATAATAATAATGTATAATGTATAATAATAATGTATAATAATAATAATAATAATAATGTATAATGTATAATAATAATGTATAATAATAATGTATAATGTATAATAATAATAATAATAATGTATAATGTATAATGTATAATAATAATAATAATAATGTATAATGTATAATAATAATAATAATAATAATAATAATAATGTATAATGTATAATAATAATGTATAATAATAATAATGTATAATGTATAATAATAATAATAATAATGTATAATGTATAATAATAATGTATAATAATAATAATAATAATAATAATGTATAATAATGTATAATAATAATGTATAATAATAATAATAATAATAATGTATAATGTATAATAATAATGTATAATAATAATAATGTATAATGTATAATAATAATAATAATAATAATGTATAATGTATAATAATAATGTATAATAATAATAATGTATAATGTATAATAATAATAATAATAATAATAATGTATAATGTATAATAATAATGTATAATAATAATAATAATAATAATGTATAATAATGTATAATAATGTATAATAATAATGTATAATAATAATAATAATGTATAATAATAATAATAATAATAATAATGTATAATAATGTATAATAATAATGTATAATAATGTATAATGTATAATAATAATAATAATAATGTATAATGTATAATAATAATGTATAATAATAATAATAATAATAATAATAATAATGTATAATGTATAATAATAATGTATAATAATAATAATAATGTATAATAATAATAATAATAATAATGTATAATAATGTATAATAATGTATAATAATAATGTATAATAATAATAATAATAATAATAATGTATAATAATAATGTATAATAATAATAATAATGTATAATAATAATAATAATAATAATAATAATAATAATGTATAATAATGTATAATAATAATGTATAATAATAATAATAATAATGTATAATAATGTATAATAATAATAATGTATAATGTATAATAATGTATAATAATGTATAATAATAATAATGTATAATGTATAATAATGTATAATAATGTATAATAATAATAATAATAATGTATAATAATAATAATAATAATAATAATAATAATAATAATAATAATAATTTATAATAATAAATGTATAATAATAATAATAATAATGTATAATGTATAATAATGTATAATAATAATAATAATAATGTATAATGTATAATAATGTATAATAATAATAATAATAATAATAATAATAATAATAATAATAATTTATAATAATAAATGTATAATAATAATAATAATAATAATAATGTATAATGTATAATAATAATAATAATAATAATAATGTATAATAATGTATAACAAGTGTAACCTGAGAGAGGTTCAGCAGGGACATCAGAGACTTGACTCTTGGATGAGAGAGAAGATTTGACAGGAACAGGAAAGAATCCTCTGAGGAAGAGAGAAATGCTCAACATCTCACAGAAGAGACAGAATAAAGCAAACACAGACGAGCTGAACTTCATCACGAACACTTCATCTAAACTCTCTTATTTAACAACATGAGTCTGTGTGAAGACAGAGGAACTCGATCACTGAAGCGTCCGAGGGATTATCTGTTTTTAAATTATCACTTCCGGGTTGTGACGTAAGCGCGACTACGGCAAGTCAAGAGGGTCAGACTGCGTTTATAACACAATAAAAACACACAAAACATATTTAAATGTGTAAATGTGCACTAATAACTCTTTATCTAGACTGATATTAAAACATTTTACCACCAATATTTTACATACCTACAACTTATCAAAGTCAATGGGACTTCAATTTGTATGTGTGTAAAATAATTAAGTAAATTTAATTAAATCAAACTCTTCTATTGGGATTTATATTATAAATTATTATAAATATAGGCATATGTCACACATATATATTTGTAAGATAAAATGAACCAAAACTATTTCTACATTTTGGTAAAATTCTCTATTAAATATTTACTAATTTCCAATTATATAAATCAATTTAATGATATTAAAAGATTTTATTAAGTATACATAAGTGTTTATTTTTGTTATATTTACTATAATAGTTCTGGTGTTATAGAGTTGATCTTGTGATCAGAAGGTTGTTGGTTTGAATCTCAGATAATAACTGAAGTGTTCTTGAAGACATCTTACTCTTGTTTATTCTACATATATATATATATATATATATATATATATATATATATATATATATATATATATATATATATATATATATATATATATATATATATATATAATGTATAATAATAATAATAATAATAATAATGTATAATGTATAATAATACTAATGTATAATGTATAATAATTATAATAATGTATAATGTATAATAATAATGTATAATAATATATATATATATATATATATATATACTGTATAATACTGTAAGATACTTCAGATAAAAGCGTCTGATAAATGAATAAATGTCAATGTTTATTATTTTGGCTGTACACATTTTAGTCTTAAATTAATTAAATGTATAACTGTATATTCTTTTACATGATCTGCTTTATTGTAATATTCAGATACTTCTGAGAAGGTCACATGATGTTTAACTACATTTAATATCTGAATAAAAATACACATCATGTCTCAAATAGGATTTTAATATGACACATTTAAAACCCATCAAATAAAAGTATCATCACAGTTAAAGAAATGTCTCAAATAAAACATTTAAAAGTTTTAATACTCCCAATAAAAAGAAAGTGTTAAAAATGAAATACAAGAGTTATTTAAGGTCGGTTTATGAAATGTAGGTTCAATTGCCTCTTAAAGCTTATTTGATTTTATTTAAAAATGTTGGCATATTGACCTTAAATTTCAAAGTAACATTTGAGTTTCATACTTTAAAAAGTGTTTAAGTTAAATCTCATCCACCCCAAAGGATGAAATGACTAAATATACCACAAAATATCCGAATAATCCCAATGATAAACACAATAATGTACAGACTGGCATCAAACCCTTGAAACAGCTCAACAAACTTCTTCCTCACAACTCATTTATAACCTAAAAACCTCCAACAGAAGAAAAAGTCATTACATTTACATTTGCATTTATGCATTTAGCAGACGCTTTATCCAAAGCGACTTACAAAGAGTGGAGGAGACAATGAAGCGATAAATATCAGCATTAGAAGTGTGCACGAATCACTTAGACCAAAAATCTATTTTGTGAAAAATGATGGATCTTAACAAAGCTCAATGTTGTTCGTTAATAACTATCACAATTATTTTAAAGTTTACAAAAGGTACAAAGTCATCGGCAATTGAGTTTCTGGAAGGTTTTATAAAAGGAACTTTTAATTGAGAATTATAATAATCTGATAGTTAAGATGTCTTAAAGGGGGAAAATGAAGAATTTCTTCCAGACTTTCATTAGATTGCTCCTATATGTGTCCAATGTAACAGTCGAGAGATGGAAGACACATCTCTATACTCTCCGTTACATTCTCTTATCAGAAACATATCAGTATACAGAACTACAAGATGAGTGTACACTACAGGACTTATGGATTCACATTTACACTTTTATCTGAATCAACTCACATTCCATTACACTATTACATTTGATAAAGAGTAAGTGCAATCTCAGAGATTTCAGAGATCAACTCCATGTGTGCGGGGTTGTGTAATGCTCTAACTACAGAACAGATGATCAACAGAATAAATGATTTCCATACAGTGGCCAGGATGAACTGCCACCGAGGCGTTTAAGTGTTCCGATTTAAAAAATGAAGCTCTCATTTCAAAGAGTTGTAATAGATTGTTAAAACTTTGCCTCTCATCTGAAGATCTGTATTCCTTCAGACACTTAAGGCCACAGTATTTTAGATTTACATAGGTGCAAATGTGTTTATGTTTCTTTGTGTGGTCCATTGTTTTCTGTACCAAAAGAAATGACATTACATGATTTTTCAATCATAACAGCTCAAAAAGAAAGTATTTCGCACATTTAACACATGACACAAATCCTCTTTTGTCATTTATTGCTTATAAATGCTCTAGTCTATTGTTGGTAAAAATAAAAATCTATAATAATATTAATAATAATATCACAAAAACAAAACCTTCACAATAACTGTACATGACATATTGCACGATTAAAAGCTTTCATAGTGATCACAATAATACGTGAAGAGTTCTCCTGTGATATTCACATTATAAAGCACACGCTCCTCTCTGAAGAAAGAAATCATAAAGAGAGAAAAGAGAGCATGGCAGTGATGAGTCTTGTTCATCCGCACCTCACGACACAAACACATCAACACAAACAGATTCATGTGAGATCCAGTACTACATCATCAAGTGTTTGAGAAATAAAAAGACAGATGATGGATGAGAGGAGATGTGAGGTGATGTTCAGATCTGCACAGCCTCCACCTTCAGCTCAGGATAAAGTTCTTTCAGAAGCATCTCCATCAACACCTGAAACACAGAAACTTGACACTTCATTTATGACTAATCAAACGAATTGGCAACACAACACTTTTCATGACATGCACTTCTGAGGTTATTTTTATTTTCTCCATCAGGGGGCTGTGCAGTATAACATTATTAAACTTCATAAATCACATTAATACACTTCATAAAATACACTGAGACTAAACAATCTCAGTCAAACAAATACGCACAAATCCTTCTTTTCCATACAGTAAATGTCATGATATTAAACTAAATAACATCATATACATGTTTATAACAGCATTGCTATATTAAATTATATATTTCACTTATAGCAGAATATGAGATATTTTTTTGTATGTTATTTTCAGTGTGATGAACATTTTTAAAGAAATCAGCTGACAAGTCTTGAACATGCAGACCACATGCAGATTTACTGCATTATTCACTTGTTGTATTATTTCATTTATTTTCATTTCAAATCCAAATGTAAATATTTTCTGACTCTAAATAGAAATGTTGTGTTGTAGAATGATGTGAGGTTTAGAAAGTTGATGAGAAACTTACGTAGAGGAGATGTTTGTTGGCTCTGGCCTCCTGAAGTGCATTGAAGATCTTAATGATGCCATACCTAGCGTTCTGCTGACCCACAAGATTCTGAAGAACATCTACACAACAACAAAAACACAATGAGGATATGTTGAAAAGATATTTCAATATTCAATATAGATAAGAAGTTCTCTGCTTCTTTACATAGAGCTCAGACATGTTTTACACTTAATATTTGTTTTCTTTTTAATGTAATCTGTTAATTCCCATAACACCAATCCCAAATCCAAAGTTTCTCTGTCACCTGGGATATTATCCAGAAGTTTCTGCTGCGCTCTCTCTTTAGTTTCCCTGCATTCGCTCTCAGAGCGGCTTTTGTTATGAGGTGCCAGTTTTCCGTCGGGCCAAAATGTGTCCCGGAAAATATTAATGTAGTAAACCATCATCTGTTCACTGAATATCCAGTTGACAGTGTCTCTGATCTGCCTATAGAGAGACATTCAGAAATACACAAAACCCAACATTTGAGAAATTTACAACTGCAGATAAAGTGCTTATGGTTGATATCTAAATAAAAACAGGACTATTAGATAATAAAATATACATAAAATAAACCAGCTCTTAAAGAGGTTATATACAGATTATATACAGTCTAAAACTAGTAATTCTTACTTATTGATCGTCCTTCCAAATGTAACTTGAACAAGTGCTATCAGCGTCTTCCTCACCCATTTAAACACTACAAACAAACATAAACAAACATTTATTAAACAGTCACAAACACATCAAATGTGTCTGAATATATAGCACAATATTTGTCCATTCACACGGTTCATAAAGTCATTTATCTATCTAACACAACACATTAGCTAAACCTATTTGACATCATCTGTGGTTTCTGGAGATCTGTGGCAGATTCAAAATGTGATTCTCGGTGTCCTTCACAGTCATCTTAGTCACACTGTATGAAAGTCAGAGATGTGCTTTTTTATCACACCCGCAGACTTTATTATTCTGAGTGACACCATAACCGAGTTCAGTTCACAGAGAAATATAACACACACATAGTGTGATGTACTCACTTCCCCTGAGTTCAAAGATTTCTCCGATCAGCATGAAGCAGGGTTCAGCCAGAGCATCTTTCTTTCCATCCGTCTCATCACCATAATCTGACAAATCACTGTCATCATCTGCTTCATCCTGACGCACACACACACAAACACATCATCATCCTCAGATCTTCAAACTGTGTGTATGCGTGCGTGCATGTGTACCTCTTGATGTGAGAAAAAATCTCCCGGCAATCTTTCAAGGAATGACGCGAGAGAGAAGGAGGATTTCTTCTGGATGTCGATGACCTTCAGATATTCTGGAGACGGGCTCAGAAAGGCATAAAGAGCTTCACTCTGACACATGCGCTCATCCGTCAACACTTTCTGTAAAGAACACACACACACATTAACTAAAGCATAAAAACAAGGATGGCAGTAAATCAGCATGCAGAAAACTCACCTGTAGAAACGTGTTGAGCTGGGTTTTGGATTTGTCAAGGAATTTTTGGTCGATAGATTTGAACGGCAGTTTGCTGAGTGAGGGAAGCTGCACTTTCTTAAGTGATGGAAAACACTGCAGAACAAGAAGAAAGAAACATCAGATGGAGTTTTTCCAGATATAATTCATGCCTGAAATAAGAATACACATCGACGGCTATTGTATTTTAATCCGACACATCCGACAGTCGTACCTCTGTCAACTTCCTGTGCAGAGCCTGAAATTCACTGAGCTTTCGGAGGACACACCAGCAGTTATTCTGAGAATCATCTCTTTCTGACAAACTCACAGATACTGAATAACACGCCATCTGCTCTCCGTTCTCTTCAGACACCTGACAAACACACGCACACAGGTAAAGTATAAGTGAAGATAAAATAATAGCAAGAACCCTGATCACTTCTTTATGTCACAATGAATGAAACAGACCTCTGTGCTGTGGATTAAAGCTCTCCACGAGCCCAAATTCTCACACCAGCAGTCTGTGCGTGAGATGTGAAGCTGCAGATCACCGTGTTCCTTCTCCATTGCTCCAATTTCATCCTTCAGCAATGTCACAATCTACACACAGACACACAAACATACATGACTCTGTGAGGTCCCACATGGATTAACATTCATGTATTTGGCAGATGTTCTTATCTAAAGTGACTGTATTTGTGTCTCTGTGTGTTTTAATGCATTTCTGCATGATGGTAGACATCTTAAGGCAGGTTCTGGTATTGTCTACTAAATGTTGTAAATGCAACAAATAAACCAAAAAGACTTTAGGAAGTAGACCTCAGACACGTCACCTTTTTATCAGGTCGTGGTGCATTCTGAATGGATCCGAGGGCTTGACGTTTGTACTCCAGTCTCTCATACAGCTGCTGGAGTTTACTGGCAGCGTAACTGGCCTGTTCATTGATACCTTTACTGCCTTCATCCAGAGCCACATCCCCTCCTTCTGTCACTGGACCCTGCACATCACACAAACATGATGTTAAAGAACACATGATCATGTGATTCAGAGAGAGAGAGAGAGAGAGAGAGAGAGATGTGATGTGATGTTAAACTCACAGTATCATCTCTCTCTTCACTGCTGGACTGTGAGCTGCTCCTCTGCTCCTCTCGTTTAATGAGTCGCTCGTACAGGTCGCTCACCAGGAATGATGGGTAATATCTCTCTTTCATAGTCTCGTAAACATCTCCTTGAATCCTGAGGAACACATCTGTACCCTTGTTTCCCACCAGCGTCTGCTGGATCTCTTTATAAAGAGCTTTCTCGACCGGAATCTCTCTGCTCTCCACAAAGAAGTTCTGATAGATCTCTCCGACCAGCTGCGCAACTTCATTCTGCACACACGTAAGAGACGGTTTACAGGAATCAAGTGACATTACATTAATACAGACACGTCTGCTTCATAGGAAATAAGAGATGTAAACAACATTTGAAAAACACTTAACTAAACACTGAAATATTGACAAAGATAACTACTCTTTCTGTTCACACGACAAAATCAACTAGGCCAGTAATTGGTTATTGGTTTACACTGAGACAATATCATATTTAAAAACTTTCACTAACAGGGTCCTTTAAGCATAATTATCATAAACATTAAATAAGAAATACATGTTCAAAAGTATTCGTTTTAAACTCTGGTGTGTTTTATTATACAGATGGTTTAAGATCTTTCGATTTTCAGTTCGTTTCTGACCTTGTTGGCGTTCTTTAGCAGCTCCACCAGCTCCCAGAAGCTTATAAGAGCTCTCTTCTCCACACGTTCCATATAAACACGGAAGTGTTCACGATACATCGAGTTTGACATGATCTCCTCAAACTGAAGAATCTGTCACAGAACAGCACAAACAAGCATATTATTCATCCTAAAAAATAAAATCAGTTTTGAGTAAGTGCATAAACTGAGTGTTAAAACATTTGTAAAGATATCTTCCACTTTATGCTTTTAAATAGAGAATCTATCATTTCGTTTCTTGCTTCATCTAAGTCATCTGAGTGACTTCTGTGGTCGGCATCATACATCCATAACCTCTGAATTAACCACTGAATCATCTTTGAAAGATGAAGACTGCTTTCATGACCACTTTATTGAAGCATGAGGTTTCTGGGATATCACTAAAGCTCAAAGACAAGAAGTGTCTGTATGAATCAGGACCGCCTGATGCCACAGCAGGTCACACAACTAACATCACAACACATTGATCTACAGACAGAACTGCTCCAGCGAGGCTCTATATCATATCTCAGTAAGAACTGAATGTAACATCTGCGAATGTACAGTAGTTTGTAAATTTACCCGTTGACTCTGTGGACCGTCACAATCATCCTGAGCTCCGTCCTCATGCTGCTCATAGTTTGGACCTCCGAGGAGTCGTATGCGTTTCTCACATTGTTTCTTAGCCACCGTCAGCTGGTTTATATAACGCTTCATGTTTCTGGCACGTAAAAGATCTGCTTTCAGCGCCGCCGCTTCTTTACCTTTACTGTCTACAGAGAGATAGAGAAGGAAAACATGTCAGATTTATCATCGTGAGTGTCAGAAGATGTTTCAGTTTGATCTGTGTTAAATTCATCCAAACACGTCGTTTTTATTCTGTGAAAGCTTATTGCAGAAACATCAGCCGGTCATTGAACTGTGAATGTGTGAAGAAGTAAGGTTTCACGCTCATGTGACACTGAACACAGATAACACTCACAAAACACCCCTGTGGAAATGGAAGTTCAAAACATCGATCAATATATCTATACATAAATATAGATATTTTTTCAATGTAAAAATGTATATTTGCAAAAAAAATTATGCGTTATCTTGATGCACTAGATGCGCCAACAGAATACCAAAAAGTTGACTGTGCATGACCCATAATGAAAACTGAACATTGATAGAGCCTTGAGTTTGCAAATACATGTTTCAGTGTTCATAGCAAGCCCACAATAAACAGGAAGAACAGGCCAGAAGATAACAGTGAACAAGGCCGCACATGGTCTATGTCTGTTTATGATAGAGTGATAGTGTACCCAAATATTAATTTGTTACCGTCACCACTTACTCGCCCTCATGTCACTTCAAGATATTATGAAGAATGTTGGTAACTGAACAGCAGTGGCACCTATTTACTTCTATTGTATGAAAACAAAACCAATGCAGGTGACCAACAAGTTACCAACATTCTTTAAAGTACCTTCTTTTGTGTCTGCAGAAGAAAGAAAGTCACAGAGGTACGTGATTACGGTTCAGTCCCAAAACGTTCCCAGTGCCTTGATGGAGCTACAGGTATAAAATCTCCATGAACTAAAGGTTAGATAAGTCTCACAACTGGGTGTAGCTGGATCCAGACCAGTAATAAATGTGCAAACTGAGCTGTTTTCTTAAAAGACAGACACCATCCTTCTTTAAAAAACAGGAAATAACAATACGGCAATGCACCAAGCTTTACTGAACACAAACACACAAAACAAATGAATTTATCAACATTGATTTTCCTAGTATTCAGTAACAGACACTGTCATATCTGATAAGATCTATAAACAACAAAGCCTGTAAAAAAAAAAGCTCTTACCTTTCTGTCTCTTTAACTGCGGAATACTGCTGATAGTCGTGGCCTGAATAATCTCCACCACAATCTGATACCTGCAAACAAACAAAAATCCAGTCATGATGGAGAAATCCCTGATGTCACCCAGACATTCAAACCTACAACCGTCTACATCAGATTCAAGATTATTTTACATTCATACATGTATACGGTCTGGATTATACATGACCAAACTAAAGTGTTTCTCAAGAACTCTTACATCAGAGTCACCGAAAAAAATCTCTGTTCGTTTCATCATGTCTGAAAATAAAAACGACTTTTACTGAAGCCGACATTGAGATGAAAGAGAAGATGATGAATATTTCAAGGTTCATGGAGGAATTTCTCAGAGGAACAATATTCTGTAAATGAATGAAACAAATTCTTTGATTTAATGAAACACTGAATATTTATGACACTCAAAGAATCCACGGGAGACACATGAATAGTGAAATTACTTGATCAAAGTTCATTCTAAATCCTAGGAGGTGACCGGAGTGACATGATTTCTGGTGTTTCGTAACAATATAAAAGAAATTATCCAGAGACGACATGAATCACACAAAACCAAGATGACATCATTACACTGTTTTTAGTTCTCATCATTAACAGCATTTAGGTGAGCCCTTCCGAGACATCTTCCTCTCTCTCCTAAAAATAACGAGACCCAATAATGAGTTCTCCTTTCATCTCATTTTATTCTCCCTGAGAAATCAGTGTGTTTACCTGCGTCGCCTAGCAACAATCTCATCACCCGACCCAACGTCTCCTCATGGTGTGAAATGAGACGGATGCTCATTTTTCTCCACACAATGCACTTCCCTTTCCTTCTCTCTCTCTCTCTCTCTCTCTCTCTCTCTCTCTCTCTCTCTCTCTCTCTCTCTGGTCTCTCTCTCTCTGGTCTCTCTCTCTCTGGTCTCTCTCTCTCTGGTCTCTCTCTCTCTGGTCTCTCTCTCTCTGGTCTCTCTCTCTCTCTCTCTCTGGTCTCTCTGGTCTCTCTGGTCTCTCTGGTCTCTCTCTCTGGTCTCTCTCTCTCTCTCTCTCTCTCTCTCCACACAAAGACTGTTTAACCCCTCATGGACATTAAAGGCATATTCTGATGCTAACTGTTGTCATGGAAACAAAGAAGAAGAGATGAATACTAGAACTGAGAGTTCTGTTTAAAGCACATCTATCAAACACGAAACCTTAAGTTGTTTGTTGATGTGTTTCTCTTTTGAGTTTGTGTTTTATCTTTCAACCCAGAGGGATGAGAGGCAGACGGATGTCTCCTGCCAGTGATGGTTCTTCTATTTCGATTGCAAATTAAGGTCTAATTTCAGAACGCTAGAGTCAGACGCCAACTGATCCATCTCCATCCTTTCCACCTGCGATCGATAAAGCCAGGAAGTTTGTCCGAGAGTTCAAATGCCAGCGTCTCATGAGTCACACATAATACACAAACCTCAAATGATAAATCCTCCTCTGACCCCCAGACAACAACAACAACTGAAGTAATGACAGTGTAGACTTCAGTTCAACTGACACACAGACAGAGAAATGGCTTTCAGCACAACTATTTCTGTCCAGAGATAAATGGGATGGGATGTGGCGAGGTGGTTGAGATGCAGACAGCTCGAGTGAGTCATCCACTAACTCAAGCGCAAACACAATAACATGAATCAATAACCTTTTATATGACAGGAAGTGATGGTAGATCCAGAGAGATGATGTTTGTACCTGAGCTGTTTGAGAAACTGAACATCAGAACTGCTGCTGATGAGTTTGATGAACTCCTCATAGGACGGAGCATACGTGTATGCTTTCTTATGATGCTCGTTCATCTGCTCCCTGTGTTCTAACTGAGCCAACAGCATCCGGTTTATGTAGTCTGGATCACTCAACACCTCCACCAGCGGTTTAAGAACTAAACACACAGACAAACACAACATCATACACAAATGAACAAAACTATTTCAACATTTAATAAAGAAATTTAACAGAGGGTTCATCAAGCTCTGACCAATCCAAACAAAACCGAGAGCAGGAAATTATCATTTACAAAATGTTTTTCTACTGAGCTTTTAGAAACATATTTACAAATAACAAATAAACAAGTATTTAAGAACATGTATATATTTCTCTACAAAGGAAATGTTCAGGTCACCTTTAGTGGCAACAATCTCGACCAGCAGAAGTCTCAGACTGCGAGAACGGACGTCCCGCGCAGGCAACAGACGCAGCATGAGCAGACGGGCACAGCTGCGCAGAAAACGCAGCTCTTCATCAGGACTGCGCAGACAGGGATGCAGCGGAAACGCTCTCGGCACCTCCTCCATTCTGAAGAAACAATCATGACGAAAGTGAGTATGATAAAAAAAACATAGAGATGTCATGCATGCAAATGAAAAGCTGAATCTTCATCAACACACAAACAATACTGTGTGTAATACTCCATCACTGTTTCTGAACACATCCCAGCATGCGCCTGAAGACATGGGTCAAGAGCTGAGATCTGAGAATATTATATGGTCATATTTCTTGAGTCTCACCTGGTGTTAGCAGCTTTGAGGTCACAGAAGTGTGTGTGGAGGGACTGACCGTGTCATTGCACACTAAATTCACAACATCCACCTCGCACAGACGCATCCTCAACTGTTTGGTCATTTCCCAGAAGTCCTCAGACAACATCTGATACAGCTGACCCTCATCTCGACTCAAGGGGACGTACCACGACAGAATGTAGTCCCTGTAGCTGTAGTCCGAACACTAAAGAGACACACACACACGCACAGACACTTTACTCCTCTTTCAAGAATTGTGTGGAGGACATGCATATCATTTCACAACTGGGATTTCTCCATCATATAAACATCATCACAACATCAGGCTTCCCAGATCTCAGCTCAAAGGCATTTTTCCTCCAGACTGAAACTATTTATAGCCTCGGTGACCTCATAAAAAGTGCAGAGCATCACTTAGCACCTCTCCCCTTCTGTTTCTCTTCATGAACAAAACAGATCCAAACTATTGATAACAATAAAACACTGATCACAAACAAATTTCATAAAATAAAAAAAAGTCCCACTGCTATTTTAGATCTGTGGGTTTATTTTGAGCGGTTTCATCATCCAGCTGTAAAAATCTGAACATTTCAAAATGGATATGACTTTTGAATGTGACTCAGATACACACTGAAGACTACAAACTATGTGAAGTATTCTCTGCTCTCATCTTCTCTATCGTTGTGGAGTCAGACTGATGGTTGTGAGTCATGTAAAAGCGATTTAGTGTGTCTGTAGAACCTGATCCAGGGGTCAGTAATGTGCTTAAGCTGCTAATGGTTCAGGTGCATCGCTGGGGTGGATGCTGAAGTCTATCATCATTACCATCACTGGTTTTAATCACGTGACATGAGTGAGTGAATGAGTCTCTGTTATTGGGACCACTATGAGTCCATTGCTCATGTGTCTTCAGCGTAAGCTGTGGTTTGGTGACAGGATCTCCAGTGTACCAAACACTCGTTCAGGATCCTAAACACAAACTCAGTCATGACTCTGATCTTCTGTTACATGTTCATGGAAATGACATGATCATCTGTGATGCAAACCAGCTAGAAGACGGTTTTCAGAAGCTTTACAATATACAGAAGTTTGGTACAGTCATATAATCTATGTGATGTGAAGTACTGTACAGATACTAAAAGCCTGCTGAAATTAGACAAAAAGCTTTGTGATGAAAGCAGAAAGATCAATATGGACATTGTGCATGAGAGGAAGAGAGAGAGAGAGAGAGAGAGAGAGAGAGAGAGAGAGAGAGAGAGAGAGAGAGAGAGAGAGAGAGACCAGAGAGAGACCAGAAAGAGAGAGAGAGAGAGAGAGAGAGAGAGAGAGAGAGAGGAGAGAGAGAGACCAGAAAGAGAGAGAGAGAGAGAGAGAGAGAGACCAGAAAGAGAGAGAGAGAGACCAGAAAGAGAGAGAGAGAGGACCAGAAAGAGAGAGAGAGACCAGAAAGAGAGAGAGAGAGACCAGAAAGAGAGAGAGAGACCAGAAGAGAAGAGAGAGACCAGAAAGAGAGAGAGAGAGACCAGAAAGAGAGAGAGAGAGACCAGAAAGAGAGAGAGAGAGACCAGAAAGAGAGAGAGACCAGAAAGAGAGAGAGACCAGAAAGAGAGAGAGAGAGAGACCAGAAAGAGAGAGAGAGAGAGAGAGAGAACCAGAGAGAGAGAGAGAGAGAGAGACCAGAGAGAGAGAGAGAGAGAGAGACCATAGAGAGAGAGAGAGACCAGAGAGAGAGAGAGAGAGAGAGAGACCATAGAGAGAGAGAGAGAGACCAGAGAGAGAGAGAGAGAGAGAGAGAGAGAGAGAGAGAGAGAGAGAGAGAGAGAGAGAGAGAGACCAGAGAGAGAGAGACC
>JAWHQN010000218.1:47500-65000 GCA_033220385.1 Triplophysa yarkandensis | reverse complement strand
CACACGCCTCTGTGATTGGCTGAACCGCTGACGTCACGCGTGGGCGGGAGGATGCGGACGAATGAGCGATCGTTGAACGCCTGTCTTTTGAATATTGATGAGTCACGTGATCGGGGCTGAGGAGACGTGACGTCAGTGTGAGTGTTTATATATTCATGAGGTCATCCTTCACTATAGTAGTTTGTGTAGCGGAGCGGACACGAGTTCGTCAGGCCAGACATTAAACACAAAATCAACAGTTTTCAGTAAATAAAGACATTATTTTACACAGTTTGTGTGGGGGGGGGTTTATTTTTAAAAGAAACTCATCAACGGTTGTTTATTTGAACGTTTTGATTTTTATTTCCAATAAAGTATTTCCAGAAAACACAATGAAATAAAGAATAATTCATGTTTTTATAAGATCATTTTATTAATAATTGTTTTGCGCCATCGCGTGGTCAGAAATATTTCTCTTATTAAGCATATTCAAATATCTGATGATATTAGTGTACACTAAACCATTAAATTGGTTTAATAATAATAATAATAATAATAATAATAATAATAATAATAAATTTATATATAATTTGTATCAAACTTTAAAATGAAATAAAAAGCATAACAGATTGTAGCAGAGTTCAAACACATGCGCAGTCGCACCAGCAGGGGGCGATGACGTCACTCAAAGCGACGACAGATTTCAAAATAAGAGTCTTTTAAAAGTCAATATTACTTTTTTTTAAGAAGGAATGTGCTATAACAGAAATCAAACATGCTTCTAATACATTTAAAATTAATAAAGATTAGTAAACTACTATTATACAGTAATGCACAGAGATCATTCACCAATATAAAGTGATAAAGAATAAAGAACGCTTGTGAAATCTAATGTGTTCAGGATATTTCACCTGTTTAATTTTATTCAGGTTTATTCTGCACTCCTGATTTTCATCTTGATTTGATCAGAGAAGAGTCCAGATGACGTGAAGACTCTAGATGATGGTGGTCAGTATTAGTGTCAGTAGTGACAGTGACACGCTGGACGTGAGAGCCGCCGGAGTCACATGTGTTGAGCTTCTTAACATGAACTCAACTCTTGACCAGGAGCCGTTGTTCGGCAGGGCTTCGATCTCCAGCGTACGGCATAAAACATTATACACATCTACCGCTCGAATGGGACCGGCTCGGAAATCTACCTTGAAGTCTGGAGAGAAAAACGTTTCATTACACTTTCATACGTACAGAAAAACACACATTTACATTGACATTTAGTCATTTAGCAGACGCTTTTATCCAAAGCGACTTACGAAAGTCGAGGAGACAATGAAGCGGTGAATAGCCGATTTACACACGAAGAGTAGGAAGATGTAAAATCTCATGTGATGAGAAATGTTCGAGCTTATATCGAGATCTCGACTTTTGAAGACGTGACTTACATTGACATTTAGTCATTTAGCAGACGCTTTTATCCAAAGCGACTTACAATAGTCGAGGAGACAATGAAGCGGTAAATAGCCGATACAACAATAGGTGAACAAGTGCTACAACAATGTTACCGAGTTACACAGAGAGAGAAGTTACAAAAGTTTTTTTTTTTTTTTTTTTTTTTAATCTCACACAGTTTAACACATTGTGTAAAGAGATTGTGTTGTTTTTGTGTTATTGTGTGTTGTGTCTCACCCGGTCCCTGGGCCAGAAAGAATCCTCTCATATCTATAAACTCATTATCATAACCGTGCCAGCCGTGTTGCCAGCCTTCCTTCTCTGTGCCATTATTCCAGAAGGGCAGTTTGGCCTTGTTCTGTGAACGAGAGAAGTGCTTATATAACAATGTGTTTTTCCAGTAAACCCCATGACGCGTGACTGGGAGATTCTGGCCCGCACACGCTGTTGTTTTTCAGCACATCATGCAGGACTGAATCCCGATGCTGCTATTGAGAATCTACAGATAAGGGTGGAAACTTCCAGAGAACGCCGAGCATCCTCTGTGATAACATTTACATTTACATTTACATTTTGTCATTTAGCAGACGCTTTTATCCAAAGCGACTTACAATAGTCGAGGAGACACCACTCATATAAGACAAGGATGTCAACCGTTCTGGGTGCTGATTGGTCAAAGCAGAATATTACATAATATATCATAAATATTACGTTTCATATTTAATTGTATTTATAAAGCATTCCATCAGACAAACCTCTGTGATAAACCATCCGGGCTCTGCCACCAGAGTCAGCGTTGAGATAAATCTGCCGTTCTTATAGTGATATCGATCTGGAATCTCTTGCTTCTTATAAACCTTCATGTTGTCCACTGCGCTCAGATTATGATACACCTGAATTAGAGTATAAATAAAAATACTGTCGATATAGCATGCTGTACTTTTACACAATTAAATATATACTCAAAGTTTATCTAGATATATAAAATAAGTTAGTCATTTTATGTTCATTTTACGACATGCATGTTAGTACATTAAACAATACAATAGAAATACGTCTGTATGTTTAGAATATAATGTTTATGTTTATAGAAAAATATTTATGATGTGTAATACAAATAATGTGTTTACTCATCGCAGTCATGGTTATAAGAAATGTGATAAAAACGACAAAAGAACAAAATGTTTTTTTGTATGAATGTTTTGGGCTTATTGTTTATCATTTAAGGTGATAATAAAAGATAACAGATGAAATAAACACGCAACACATACTGAATGAGAGTAGATGGGGTTCTCTCACCTCCTCAAACTTGTCTTGATTGGGCCACAGGCTGACCACCGGACCTCTGTCCATCATTTTAACAATGTCTGACATGGAAATGTATCTGTCCAGCTCGATGACTTTCTCCATCCATTTGATCTCGGTCATACCGTGATCAGAAAACAACACCACATTGATCTCATCTCTCATATTCTTTTCCTAAAAAACACACAAATGTGTTTCAGAATCAAGTGTAGTCCAAACCTCGAGAAGAAACATGACCGCTACAGAAACAGACCTTGATGATCCGATTGAGGAACTGAAGAGCCTGATCCAGCGATTGTACGGCACTCTTGATCTGTGGGGAACCAGGGCCATGATGATGTCCTTCAACATCAATCTTCTCATAATATATCGCAGCCATATCTGCTTTATCACTCCTGAGAACACGTTGTGTCCAATAAACACTTCAAACATTCTTACAAATCATGCCACCACAAATGATAAAGAATTCACTTCGTCCTGCGTGTTATGATGTCATTAAACATGCTGTTTTTAGGATTATGAGATTGAACTTGCTCTGCTTCTGAAGTAACTTTATATTCTACATTTACAAACAAAATCTCTTTCACATTGACTTCATCGTTATGAGAATGATCCTCAAACCAACGGATTGCCCTTGTTTGTGTTTGTCATACTTTAACATGTTGAGAGCGTTCTCCATGGCATCGGTCAGGTTCTTCTCTGATGGGCTGGACACATATTCCTCACAGAAGGAAGGTTTCACTCCAAGAATTGTCACTTCACAACCTGAGTGAGCAGAAGAAACACAAAATCCTGTTCGTAAATGTGTTTGTTATAGATCAAGTACAGTTGATGTGATGCACGGACCGGGCCAGAAGTACATGTAGACCCTCTTCCTCAGTTTCTGCATTGTGACCCACAGCGGCTCTGACCCGTCCCACCACAGAGGCAGACCACTGTCCGGATTCGTCCCGATCAGGAATTCCTTCATGGAGTCTTTATCCCACATGTAATTCCCCGTCATCTGATGAACTTCACAGAAACGCCCTACGACACGAGCAGAGGTCAAGTCACCTAATGAGTGTTTACTGTTCAGGGACTAGAGGAGGATTTTAATCATCACTCCCTCATCTGAAGAGTTTCTCCTGAACATCTCATAAAGAGCCATTCTGGGATTCTCAGATGAACCAGAGATGAACTGATAAATATTTGTGTTGTACACTCATACAATCATAAGACAATCATGTTCATATACAATATATCTACAATCGACATTTATATACACATCTATATTCTTCATGTGTCCCAACAATAAAACTCTCATCTGTTTTTTTTATTTCTCAATAAGTTGACAGTCGAAATGAAATATATCTGCTGAGCTATAAGAGGGAAACCTCTAGAACCTTCAGAGACACGTGACAGGTGAAACAGTAAACGTGTGTGTAGTTTTCTTCGACAAATGATTAAGTCTCGGTGCATTACAGATCTACACAGCTGAGGAAGAAAACTGCGAGTGACCAATCATGTTTGAAACATCCATTAAGATAATCCTCAGTGTTATGTTGTGTCTTCAGATCTTCTCCTTGGAGATGACTTATTAAGAACTCGTGTTCAGCATACACGACATCTAAGGCCATAATCATCATCAGAATACGGTGATAAAGTTTAATGACGCTGTTAATAAATGATCTTCTGAGACTCCGAGCACAGATAAGAATCTGAATCGAAAGTTTCAGATGGGATGTGAGACAACAAAAAATCATTAATTGTTTACTTGTTTTATAATCTTAGACATATTTTTTTAAATATATAGGAGAACAACGTCCTTTTCAAAAAAGGTAAATGTCAACCTTGCCATGACACAATGTTTTTTTATTGGCATTTATCTGCCGGGGCTCTCAAATGACATTAGACATTGACAAGAACAGTTAACAGTCTCACAACTTCAACAAACACTAACCTAAAGTTTTTAAAAAAAAAAGAGCATTTCATCAACATAGTGTGTCATTTTTAAACATTGGTGTAAACTTTGAAGACATTCTGTCAGCTGGAATCGAAAGAGTAATATTAATCATAAAATGTAGCATTAATATTGAAGTTGTGAGATATTGTATTGATGTTTTCAATGTGTCAGAATGAAATATATATAAAAGTAAAAGTCTTACTGATCTTCTCAATGACTTTATAAATGACAACATATAACACAATATTGTCTTTTTATCTGTTTAATAACCTTTGACCTCTGGCACATATGAAACCATAAATCCTACAGATTCATGTTTAATCATTCATGTTTGTGGAGTTCTTATGAAATAAAACCCAATGACATGCCATGGAAAAAAACTTTCTATTCAACCAAAAGTCATGTTTAGCCAGATCTCACACATGACACGACTGACATTTGAACCTTTGAGTTAGTTTCAAACTTTACCATCAAACTTTACCTTGAGGAAGGTAAAGTTTGATGGTACATCTTACCTGTCATTAGAGAATAATAGTTGGGATAGGACAGACTGGGGAAGTCTGGGGTCATGTAGTCCACTTTCACACCGTTTTCCACAATCTCTCGGAATCCTCCCAGGTTCTGTAAATCATCTATATAATCGAACCTGAATCCATCGATGAGGAACAGCAGAAGTTTGCGGCTGGAGATGCAGGATGTGCAGAAGAAGAGGAGGATGAAGATGTTCAGAAGCACACGAGTCATGATGGTCTGCTGATGTTCTGCTGTTGGTCTGCTGATGTTCTGCTGTTGGTCTGCTGATGTTCTGCTGATGTTCTGCTGATGTTCTGCTGATGTTCTGCTGATGTTCTGCTGATGTTCTGCTGATGTTCTGCTGTTGGTCTGCTGATGTTCTGCTGATGTTCTGCTGAAGTTCTGCTGATGTTCTGCTGATGTTCTGCTGTTGGTCTGCTGATGTTCTGCTGATGTTCTGGTGTTGGTCTGCTGATGTTCTGCTGATGTTCTGCTGTTGTTCTGCTGATGTTCTGCTGTTGGTCTGCTGATGTTCTGCTGATGTTCTGGTGTTGGTCTGCTGATGTTCTGCTGATGTTCTGCTGATGTTCTGCTGATGTTCTGCTGTTGGTCTGCTGATGTTCTGCTGATGTTCTGGTGTTGGTCTGCTGATGTTCTGCTGATGTTCTGCTGAAGTTCTGCTGATGTTCTGCTGAAGTTCTGCTGATGTTCTGCTGAAGTTCTGCTGATGTTCTACTGATGTTCTGCTGTTAGTCTGCTTTTGGTCTGCTGATGGACAGAGGAACAAACATTAACTGAGAGTGCTGATGAATGTAAAACACACAGACGCTGAGCGTGCGCGTGTGTCTGTGTGTGTGTGTGTGTGCGTGCGTGCGTGCGTGGGTGGGGGTGGGTGTGCATGTGTGTGTGTGTGTGTGTGTGTGTCCAGCTTAGGTCCAGGAGGAGGAGACACTGAAACAAAAACTCATTCTGAACTACACAACCAACATGTGTCTACATAAATCATATCACAAAAGAAGATATTTTGAGAAATGTCTCAGTGGTCCTTTCAATGGAGATCATTGGGGCTCAGTTATGTCTGGTTTTCAGCATTCTTCTAAATATCTTCTTTGTGTTGTGTAGCAGAAAGTCCAACAGGAATGTTGTTGTTGGTATGGTAGAGATAACTTGAATTCTCAGATGTTTGTCTGTTCAGTAAGTTCAGGTCAACATCATCTGGACTGAGCTCATGAAACCCCACACTGACCTCTTGTGTGTGAAGGTTTCTAACACACATGTGTCTTTCTTCTGACACTAGAGGAAGCTGTAACCTCACTTTTACTCCCTCATGACACTCTCAAACTACACACAAACTGTCAGAATACTGTGAAAGACACAACTGTTTGTTCTGATAAAGATGAAGTCTATTTCATTTATTCCCAGTTGACAGATAATGAATGAAACAGATTATTGTTGATTTGTGAAGTTTTGTAACACAGAAAGCAGATACAGAATAGGATGTCTTAATGAGAAATAACAGAACTAGAATTCAAAGAAACTAAACACAACATAAATAATTACACTTCTTCTTGCTTTACAACAGTATAAAAATCATTGCACTTTTTGTCAAACTTTTCTAATATTGATTTCATATTTACATCAAGAAGCGTTCAAGCAAAGCCGAGTCAATTTTTGATGCACGGATTCATTCTGGCCTGTAAAAGAACAACTTATGATTCTTTTCTAATGTTCACCCCAAACTTCCCTCGTCAGGCATTCATCCTCAGGACTTCTCTTCATCAGCAGGACACAAAAGATATTTGGAAGAATGCCGGTTCTCTATGGACTTCGATTGCATGGACACAAAACCAGTAAATGTGCACCAACATTATTTCAAATATCTTAGATAATTGTGCCGCAAAAGAAAGACATATATCTGACCGACACATCCTCCTCACACACATAAACTGTATTTTCTGAGCCTTATCTAGTTTCTGTACTACACACGTTCAACATATAGTGAGTGATTTATTGTATGTAGAAACAGGAAATGTCCACACAAACCATGTTTATATTGTTAACCTCATGAACTTCAAATACAAGCTTGCACACACACACGCACGCACACACACAAATCTTTCTGTTTGAATAATTATTGACCCAACTCATCAGAGTTTCTCATTTATTCTTCTAATATCATGATTTTCATCCACCACAATAAAACCTGTGTGTGTGTGTGTGTGTGTGTGTATGCATGCATGTGTGCGTAAACTGATCATACACACACAAAGTCAGCCTTTACACATATTTACACACAGAACATGTACACACATCAAGACATTCACATATACAGTAGAAGGAGACATCTTCTAACCTACTTTGGTTTTCCTTTTTTAAAAATGCTAAAAACAAGTGCTTTTGTCATAAAATCCACAAACAAACACAAATTCGCACTGGATGTTTAACATCATATGGGCAATAATGTACAATGGCAGTTCTATCATATATTATCCATGGTATAAAGATCCCAAAAGTATAAAAATATAGATATACGTGTCAGCTCGTGATTAAGTGCCATCTTTGTGCATACCAGATAGGCCGGAGCCACACAAAAGCTCCTTAAACTATTTCCTCTCGATCACGAGCTACGAAACACAGCGATTATCACAGTCATAAGGTGCTTGAGCGACTAAAGGCATCTCTGTCATGATCCTCTATATATACACACAAACACTTGAGATCTAAACACCCATCACTACACTGCGATCCCTGAATTCAAGCTCATACATCCCAGGACGTCCCATGAGCTCTTTTAGGTCTATATCAAATGTTCTTTATAGTGTTCAGCGGGCGAGCGTCTGCCCCTCACATGACGGCACACACATCATCAGCAGGTCTTCACAGAGGATTTGGACACGTCTGAGGTTTTCATGATCACGCTGGCACGCTTCTCATGGACGGGCGGCTCACCGGAGGGCCCTGGCGTGTGACCCGAGGGGAAGGGGGAGGAGTTTAAGATGGCCCAGCGAGATCCGCCGGTGAAGGAGGGGTGTACGGAGGAAGGTGCCGGCTCTCGGACGGTGGTTATCTTGAAATTGGGCTTCTCTGACGAGATGAACGAGGACATGCCGGGCAGAGACATCTTCATCATCGAAGGTTTCGTGTCTTCCTGTCCAAAGATTAACGTATGAACATGCTGCGGGACACACAGAGGCGACAGGTTAGACTGATGACGTCACACACATGTAACACAAGAACAAGCAGAGATATCTGTAATATCTTAACTATTCCTTCAGGACATCTGACTCACATATTATGTCTCTGTTGGTTTTAGAAGAGATCTCAACAATGTCTCAAACTGAGCTCAGACTTCAATATTACCAAAGATCTCAATATGAATTCAAGTATTTATCATCAAACAGACAGGAAATCACTGGGTAAGAGACAGGGGAGTGGGAACGGCAAAGGACGCTCGAGATGGGAACTCAACCGGGACCCAGTCGCATGTGCAAATCACTACATGTCAGCGCACTAATCACAAGAGTTTTAGTGTTAACACACCTCCATACTCTTCATGTGATTTACATTCTCATTTCTTTATCTTTCACACACTTACACACAATTGTGTTTCCTCTGTTGTCATCTCACAACTGTATTTACACTGATAACACAAACACATTTCAAACCCATGAATATTTACAGTTTCTATAGTTTCTCCTGACAGAATTATAGCAGCAGTCAGATTATCATCAAACTACAGCGACTGGGACTTCCTGATGCCAAGACAGAAGAAGTTTATCTCAAGATATAGATCACAACCAGTATGAGTTTTCTGTAGAACACAAAAGAAGATATTTTGAAGAATGTTTATAGTCAAACAACATTCAACACCATTAACTTCCATTGTTTGAACAGAAAACCAACAAAAAAACATTTTCAACATCTTCTTTTGTGTTACACTGATGAAGGAGTCAAGTATAGATTCACAACCACATGAGAGGAAATAAATGACGACAGAATTTGGAATTAAGGTTTTTTAGCGAGTTATAACTTTAATGCATTTAAGGCCAAATTTTCAGCTTTTGGGTTTTGGGTTTTGTGTTTATCTCCTCTGATACTGATCATTGGCAGATACATTTCCTGCACTATTCAAGACACTTTACCAAGCTTCAGAAACTCAACAGGTGAATCAGAAGCTGAAGAGTATTTGCAGGAAAGACAGAGACGCCACCACACGCTCTTTCTCTGTCTTCCCTGTCATGTTTCGCATCAGAGACTCAAGCTGCAGGAACTGAAAGCGAGTGGGTTAAGAACAATAATGCTGTAAGATTTTCCCAGAAACACACTTGAAAACGTGTGTGTGTGTGTGTGTGTGTGTCAGTACATTTGAGAAGGAGAAATGAAAAAAATCTTCAGAAAGTCAAACATTAAATCCTGTGTAAATGGAGTTTTGTGGCCAGAAAATGAATATCTGATTTTTTTTACAGCAAAGAGAAAATCATTTGTATTAGTTATTTAATTTATCTCCCCCCAACGTCCTGTTTCAAGAGGAAATACGTCAACACAGGAATAGAAACTGAATGTCCTTTTAGCAGTGTGTTTCAGAAATACCCATTTTCATTGTGACAGCTCTTCTTTTGACAGTGAAACGACTGTCAACTCCGTTACTCGCCAGGTAAACCCCTCTCAAAAAGACTGTCACAATCTCCCATCATTTGTATTTTGTCATAAAAAGATTAGGAGGTATGTCTTCTCTCTTTTCCCATATATTTGTTGCAATAGCAAACTTGTGTCAAGAGAGGATTAATGATGATTAAGGATCTCATGTTGCAATTTTGTCTTCTCTGTTACAAAATGATCCCGTGATGTCTTTAACGAAACAAGTGTTCGGTTTTGAGCATATTTTTAAGGTCGAATGTCAAAAAATGTGTTAAAGATGTGATATCTAAGATGGTATAGATTGAGCCCCATGTCTTCGTGTAAAGTAATCTACCCCTGACTGATTGTTTTACACTTTCTTTTCTCTAAATTCACTATGTGTCATACTGAAGGAACTGAATCTGCAGATGTTCTGAAACAAACACTGACAGCTGTGATACACTTCATCTTCACAGTTTTTCAACACTGAAGGGCTTACAGGATTCTGTCTCAGACACACACATTTAAAAACTTGTTTTTCAGCTTATTTCTTCTGTAACATGTTTTTTGGTCACATTGTGACATTACATCACAATAGAACATGTTTTAACCCCAAATTCTCTTTGTCGTATCAGCAATGATGTGCAACAACCTCTCCGAAACAACAAATCATCATTCTTCACATTAGCACTTTCTTTACAACATCTCATATATCTCTCATGAGAAAGTGTCCGAAATCGGACTCAACAATCTCAACGATCTCAAAAATGTCTCAAACTGAACTCAGATTTGTCAAATCAGCAATGAAAAGTCTGAATATGAACTCCAACATTGCTCATCATTTACAACAATTTATTTCGCTTAAATTTCTCCTGAACAATTGTCTAAAGCATTGCGTCAACGTCCTCCTCTCTGTTCAAACCTGCCCGAACATAATAGGTTTTTTTTCACTGGAAATATTTTGAATGAGTTCTTCACATACCTCTTTTGAGTCTTCTTCACTGTGAACGCTGTCTGTATCGCTTTCTGCTAGAAAACAAAGAGAAACTCAAGTTACTCATCAGTGATTTTCTGTTGGATGGGTCAATGTGTATCAAACTGTTCCTGTTGATCATTCTCTCTTTACTGAACCTCTGCTCTACAGTTTCAGAGAATAACACTACATAAATAATAACATGTATTTTGTGTTTAGTATAACTCCACACTTGAACAAGACATCTCATGTAGATCTGAAGACAAACCCTTCAGCCCTCAGGCATTTCTGAGAATAAAACTGATTGTTGTTGATTGGAAAACCGGGAATAAAAGGACAAGAGTCAACATTCCCGTCTGTCCTGAAACACACCGACAAACATATGTGATCACATCCAGTAACAGTTTGGATGTGTTTCCGGAGGAGATGTTCATGATTATCATGTAAATTAACCATGCTAACAAATAAATATATGTATGGTTACTTTATTCAAATCGTTACAATCTCAACACTCAATCTCACACAAATTCAACTCTAGTAAAACCAAAGTCTAATCTTCAATTTCATAGTGAATTTAACTATAGTAAAACCATGGCTGTGGTTCTTAAAGGAACAGCATAAGGGGACATTATTCATACATGATAGTCACGGTGTAAAATAGTTATGAACTCTATGTGAAATTATGTTAAAAGAGAGATGCAGAAGTGGGTTCTTCATTTTTAATCTAGGCTAAAAAGAAAATACCAAGCAACAACATAGCAACATGCTAAAACTATTAAAAAATAAATGATATTCTATTATATTTGTGATCCAGCACATGACAAATACAATTGACTTTTTCATGATAAATTATCAACACGCATTAAATAAATCGGCTACAACAACGATATATAAGAGAGTGATGTGGTTCTTTATGACAAGCTTCTGTAATGTGGCAATGACACAATTTAAAAACAAAGACAAACAAACGCAGAGCTAAGAAAGAGTGAATCATTAACTCTATTGAGTTACAGTAGAGCGAGAGAGAGAGAGAGAGAGAGAGAGAGAGAGAGAGAGAGAGAGAGAGAGAGAGAGAGAGAGAGAGAGAGAGAGAGAGAGAGAGAGAGAGAGAGAGAGAGAGAGAGAGACCTTGACATGTATCCAGCTGATCAAAGATCATCTCTGAAAAACACGTCCATAAAAATGAATACTTTCTAAATAAGATGAATTATTATCAACATAATAATTATATATGCAGGTTTAGTACATATATATATATATATACATATAAAAGTACATATATATCTTCTGTGTGTGTCTTGTTTATTTGTGAGCGAGCGAGCGAGCGAAAGAGCAAGTTCAAATGTTCTCAACTATCACGCTAAAATATGGCCCTGGTGTTCTTAGATTGCTATCATGAAATATTTACCCAGAGTATTGTGCCAAAATAATAATAAATGTTCGGTGTGTGTGTGTGTGTGTGTGTGCGTGCGTGCGTGTGTGTGTGTGCGTGTGCATGTGTGGACTGACCTCCATACGAGGACACAGGAGAAATCTGTAAGGGGTAAAGGTCACTTGAGGTCACAGTCTGCTCCTCATTTTCCGTCACCACTTCAATGGTCTGACACACATCAGGCAGGTCATTTATGATCATGTGGTCATCTCCTGGACTCCGCCCACCTGCCTCTGATAATAAAGAAAAGAGAGAAAGTGTCAGTAAACTGTGATAACAGAAGGTTTAGAAGAACTGAACCAGATGAGAATCGTTGATAAATGACTCGGGTTGACATTCAGTGAGAATTACAGACCTGCATCTGCACTGAACACTGATACACAAACTCATGCTAAAATCACCTTTAACACCATTTACACAAACAAAGAACGCTGGACAAACAGAGCATCAAGAAGATCCGGATAAACAGGTCCAGGACAAAAAGAGTTGCGAATACAAGTCAACTCAACAGAGACACACACTGAAACAAAGAAAACACAACATTCATTTCTGAATGATGCTTTTTCAAAAATTGATCAGTTGTGGAAAAGTTCAGTTTAATAATTCTGTTTGTTGTTAAATCAAAAAGAAGAAAACATGTGTGAAGATCACTGTGTTGAAACACAACATTCTCATAGCCTGATAAGATAAGAAATATCAGGATCCTGTTACTGTATAAATCATTAAGAAAATCTCAACCAAACATTCATCTGACTGTGCTCATGTATACAAACTCATTCTCAAGACTTGTGAAGAATGCAGACAGAAGCTTTAGTGGGTTTACATTGAAAAGATGCTCATGGAGAGAACAACACACTCTTTACAATCATCATCTGTTGTAAAGTATTTATGTTTCTAAAAGGTGTTTACATTGAGAAGTGTGTGCGTGTGTGTTTATGTGGGCATGTTTTTGTGCGTGTGTGTATGTGTGTGTGCGCGCGTGTGTGTGTGTGTGTGCGTGTGAGCATGTTTGTGAGTGTGTGTGTGTGTGTGTGTGTGTGTGTGTGCATGTTTGTGAGTGTATGTGTGTGTGTGTGTGTGTGTGTGTGTGTGTGTGTGTGTGTGTGTGTGTGTGCATGCAAACTAGAAAGGGAGAGGCAGCTGCAGAATAAACTCATATAAATGGGCCGTTGTAAGGGATGCCTAAAGGATTCTTGGCTTTTGAAAGAAGAACACTGAAGAAAATGTTCATGTGTCTTTCATCTGCTCTTGAATCACAACACAGTCCAGCCCTTTCGAAACATCTCCAACAAAATACAGTCCTCTTTTATACATCAGTTTATCAGCGATTGATTATTTATTCAGTAGTGTATTTTTCATCTGAATTTAAGACAAGGTTTAAATATTTAATAGAAAATGACTTTGCATATAGAGAGAGAGACCAGAGAGAGAGAGAGAGAGAAGGAACAGGTTCGAGCAGAATAAAGTCACATGACCCGAGCACAGGTGTACAGGGTGGAGAAGGAAGTGTTGTTTACTCGTACCAGAATAATCCGCCTCCTGTTTGATTGACAGCGGGAGTTTACAGACTGAAGAGCCATTACTGCTTTCCCAACCTGACATCACAGGACACACTTGCTCTGCCTACAGCAAACACACACACACAGCTATATCACCTATATGTCTATTTAATGTGCAAAAGTAAGAATGTTAAAGAAGTTACCTTGATCCGGTCTTCTTTCTCCATCACTCTCTTTTTACCTGTCGCGAATATATCATGGAGAAATGTTCTACATTAAAAAGTAGATTTAATATGAAGAAACATGAATGACATGACTCACTTATGTCCTTATATTTTACCATGAATCAGACAGATCTTTGTTAGTTTCAATGCTCAAATGAAACGCTGTTTTTGTGTCAAATCATAAAAACATGTTGGTAAGTATGTTGTGTAATGTGGGTTTTATTGGCTGACCTCTTTTCGAATGTCTCTCTGACGCTGAAAGCATCTTGTACACTCTGAAAGCGTTTGTTCCCTTTTTAATGCTCTTGTCTTTCACCTCTTCGATGTCTGGAAGAGAGTTCATCGCACACCGGAAGTTTGCTTTCCATGTTTTGGGATCGGGTTTGTCACCTGGTTGATATTTTCCTGAAATGTTTAAAAACCAGATACAATTAAAATACGGAAGGAAAAAGATTGGTTTTAGTGCACATTAAACACATTTATATTTACACCAAAGAAAGTAAAAAATTCATTATTGTTTTATTTTATTTAATTTTTTTAAGAAGGACTTGAGTCATTTGTTCACTATACTCACTATAGTTACACCATGACCCATTTCTCTGTTATTTCTCCGGTGATAGGAATGTTTTTAAGCAACCGTAGCAACAATCCCGGAATACCCTAGCAACTATATCATCATCCGCATATCCTAACTACTTGCTCTCAGAAATATAAAACTTGTGTCAAATTCGTGTCTGCTTGTTTACATTTATATGTGTTATATGTAAACACCATTGTGTGTGTGTGTGTGTGTGTGTGTGTGTGTGTGTGTGTGTGTGTGTGTGTGTGTGTGTGTGTGTGTGTGTGTTGCATGCGTGTGAGTGTGTATGTGTGCGTGCGTGCGTGCGTGCATGCGTGTGTGTTTGTGTGTTTGTGTGTGCATGCTTGTTTGCGTGCATATGTTTGTGTGTTGCACCTGTGTGTATGGCCCAGTTTCGAAAGAGAGGAGCATCTTTCTCCACATCCCAGCCGTGACGCGCTGCATGCATCCATGGAATCTGGAATATTCTCTTCTCCTACAGGCAAAGAGCATGCAAATGTAAACACACCCGAAACAGACCAATCACATTTAAATGACACTATGAGAGAGGTCAGATCTTAAGTGTTCTTATCAATACTGTCTCAGGAGAATGACATATCTCTAAATATCTTCTTTTGTGTTCCACTAAAGAAAAAGTCACATAAAGTTTGAAGGTAAATAAAAGATCATCTATTTCTTTAAGAAATATATGACATGTGCAGAAATCACTGCAATAAGCAATAGTGCATGTACCTTGTTAACCCATTTAAGCCCAGGAATCTTACAAGAGTTTATCTGCTCTTCTAACCACGGTCTCATCCGCATTCTCTCCACTGGCATTATGGCCTACAGAGAGAGAGAGAGAGAGAGAGAGAGAGAGAGAGAGAGAGAGAGAGAGAGAGAGAGAGAGAGAGAGAGAGAGAGAGAGAGAGAGAGAGAGAGAGAGAGAGAGAGAGAGAGAGAGAGAGAGAGAGAGAGAGAGAGAGAGAGAGAGAGAGACCAGAGAGAGAGACCAGAGAGAGAGAGAGAGAGAGAGAGACCAGAGAGAGAGAGAGAGACCAGAGAGAGAGAGAGAGAGACCAGAGAGACCAGAGAGAGAGAGAGAGAGAGAGAGAGAGAGAGAGATTGTTAACAGTTTAGCAGATTGTGCACTAAATCTAAATTTAACGATTTGAAATAATTTTCTATATTAATGAACACAAACGAAGATTAAAGACACGTGTGAGACATCTCAAGAATGAAATGACGGATATGAAGTAAATCTGTCTGTATTGTGTTGTTTTATTTGTTGTGCTTTCCTGAAGCTCAGTGAATAGAGCATTGCAGGAACAACTCCAAGGACATGGGTTCAATCCCAGAGGATTACACATCCTCAAAAACAAATGTATAAATATACATGTATAACTTTATAATAGATAGAGAGAGAGAGAGAGAGAGAGAGAGAGAGAGAGAGAGAGAGAGAGAGAGAGAGAGAGAGACCGAGAGAGAGACCAGAGAGAGAGAGAGAGAGAGAGAGCGAGAGAGAGAGAGAGAGAGAGAGAGAGAGAGAGAGAGAGACAGAGAGACAGAGAGAGAGACCAGAGAGAGAGAGACCAGAGAGAGAGAGACCAGAGAGAGAGAGAGAGAGACCAGAGAGAGAGAGACCAGAGAGAGAGACCAGAGAGAGAGAGAGACAGTGTAATATTTCTCACACATGATGACAGACAGACAGACAGGTTCTTCAGTTATTCATTAACACATTTCTGCTCATTTTAAATTATTTCTCTAACACTGAAGACCTTTGAACCATCAGAAAATAATGACAACAACACAACACACACACACACACACACACACACACACACACACACACACACACACACACACACACACACACACACACACACACACACACAGACACACACACACACACAGACACACACACACACACACACACACACACACACACACAGACACACAGACACACACACACACACACACACACACACACACACACTCATCTATGGTATAACACAGTAAACAGTTTAAGTTAACACAAGTTAACTATAATGTCACAATAATAATAACACAATCCTGACATATAGAATCAAACTATACAATCAGTTTCAGTTATTACACATTTACTACACTAAAACTATCATTCAACACACAACACACAACACACAATACACAAACACACAAACACACTATACACAAACAGACAACACACAGTACACAAACACAAACACACACACAATACACAAACACACAACACACAAACAGACAACACACAACCACACAACACACAAACAGACAACACACAACACACAAACAGACAACACACAACACACAAACAGACAACCACACAACACACAAACAGACAACACACAACACACAAACAGACAACCACACAATACACAAACAGACAACACACAACACACAAACAGACAACCACACAATACACAAACAGACAACACACAACACACAAACACACAACACACAATACACAAACAGACAACACCAATATCACTTCAATCTATATAATAATATTTAAAACTGCATGTGTTGTGTTGTCATGTGTTGTGTGGTGTTGTGTGGTGTTGTGTTAGACACACACAATCATGTGTAGACATGTGTTGTGTTGTGGTGTTGTGTGGTGTTGTGTGGTGTTGTGTTAGACACACACAATCATGTGTAGACATGTGTTGTGTTGTGGTGTTGTGTGGTGTTGTGTTAGACACACACAATCATGTGTAGACATGTGTTGTGTTGTGTTGTGGTGTTGTGTGGTGTTGTGTGGTGTTGTGTTAGACACACACAATCATGTGTAGACATGTGTTGTGTTGTGGTGTTGTGTGGTGTTGTGTTAGACACACACAATCATGTGTAGACATGTGTTGTGTTGTGGTGTTGTGTGGTGTTGTGTGGTGTTGTGTTAGACACACACAATCATGTGTAGACATGTGTTGTGTTGTGGTGTTGTGTGGTGTTGTGTTAGACACACACAATCATGTGTAGACATGTGTTGTGTT
>JAWHQN010000218.1:37500-40000 GCA_033220385.1 Triplophysa yarkandensis | reverse complement strand
TGACATGTTCAGATGGATCATTTTGTGTTGTCGTGATTTCTTATAAATTTCATTTCGGTTATAACATCCTGTTTTACAACATTGTGTTTCTTTTTGTGTTCGTGATCATACAATAAACACATATTTCTTTACTTTATATTCATGTATTATGATAATTCGTGCTAAAATAAATCTATATATAAGATTATAGAGTATAATAGTATATAGAGTATATAGAGTATAACTATTGATTGCTATATGACTGTTTGCTAAAAAAAACATTATTGGGACAGTACTGCCGGAAAAAAATGTGCAGTGAATTATGGCCAGGTTTTTAAAAACTGTATACACTTTTTTGTTCAGATCAACGAAAAGGGAGGTATTTGGAAGAATGTCGGCACCGAAATTTTTAGTCCTCTACCGACTTACATGTTGTATACAAACTTTTTTGAAGAATTTACCAAAACAAACAGGTCCAGGAAACCTTTGACTATCATTGTAATGTTTTCTACTATGGTATTTAAATGCAAACTCATTTTTGAGAGAAGTATCCCTTTAAATCTTTTTATTAACTGTTTTTTCAAAGATAATGAAGAACCTCTATTACAATCATACATACTCGTTTATCTCTTGTCGGGCATCTACACAATCTTCTCGTCTGTCCGTCATGACTTCTGCAGAAACAAAAACAAAACTATAAGTGCTTTTGACAAGGATCTTAACCGTATTTGTTCTGCCTATACCCAGGAATCAAACAATAACTTGAACAACTCAAAGATTCTTCTTATGATGTTTTTCACTATTATTATAACATGAACGACTCATCTGTGCTCATCTCAGCTCAGATCACACATGTTTTATTCTCCATCTCTCCGGTGTGACACACACTCGATGTTCACAGTATGTGTGTAACATATGAACAAACATGACATGTAATAATCTCCAGCACTCTTCGGAGTGAAGAAACCTCATTTTATGGTTTCATTTGAGGGATACTGCTGTCAATCATGCTTGAAAAAGTGATTAATCAAGTAAATCATATAAAATGACCTTTTTAAAATATTAAACACTAGCAAAAAAAAACAATAGTCTTAAAAAAGCAAAAGAAAACTGAAGATCTAAGATGCTAGTTTGTGTTCTGTTGTGTTGTGTTTTGTTGGTTAGAGAGTTGATCTTGTGATCAGAAGGTTGTTGGTTTGAATCTCAGTGTCAGCAGATAATAACTGAAGTGTTCTTGAAGACATCTTACATCAGTTTACTCTACAGTGATATATATATATATACTGTATAATACTGTAAGATACTTTGGAAAAAGGTGTCTACTAAAGGAAAAAATTTAAACGTAAAAAATATGCATTGTTTTACAGTATGCTCTGTTTTATGGACCCACTATTAATGCAAAATAAAAACATTACTAGTCCTTAGAAAAGTTCTTTTAAAGCAGACAAAGAAACTTAGACAGATGTGGCAATTTTCAACAAAATCTATAGATTGGTACATTATGAAAATATATATTCATGCTTATAGCGTAATATTTCCTTTTTTCACATTATTAGTTAACATTTGTTAATACACTTAATAAATAGAGTTCAAAAACCTTTGTTTGACGAGTTTATTTATCATCAAGCAGCGTATTGTGTCACTTTCCAATGTTAACCATCACAAGTACATTCTCAGAAATAAAGATGTTTCTCTTCAGTCTGATAATAAGCGATACTATGACACATCTGTCGTATTTTACTTCCTTTGTGTAATACGCTGATTCATAATTCTAAAGAAGATATTCTATCTAATACACCGGCCTTTAAAGCACAGTATTTCACATTTACAGGAAACATCTCAGGTGTTTGTTACCTGTCTGAATGTTACCAAACTTGTATGTTTGCTTTATGACATAACTTGTTTACAGAACTTCATTTTTCCATGGCATTCAGGTTAAGGACCTCTTCTCTACTTCTCTAAAAGAGATCTAACCGGTTGCTCTTTTCCTTATATTTGCATACAGCTTTTCTCATGTCTGGGTGCAAAAATGACTCACTTATATCATTGAATTGTTATAAAATGATCAGACACATCTTAAAAACATGTTACAGGTTAAAATAAAGAGTCTCCTAAACTTTCCCAGATGATGAAAGCATCACAGAAAGTGAGTCACATGAGAAAAGAACTTTTAATGATGTTCTATTGGTCTCATCTGTCAGATGAAAGTCCACCAATAAACCCAACACATTACCAGCACTCATCTTCTATATAGTTTACATTAAAACTTATACACTTCCCATTAGAAATTCAATAACATTAATAACATTAATAATATATTATAATATTTAATCACTTCCCATTAGAAATTCAATAACATTAATAACATTAATAATATATTATAATATTTAATCACTTCCCATTAGAAATTCAATAACATTAATAACATAAATAATATATTATAATATTTAATCACTTCCCATTAGAAATTAAATAACATTAATAACATTAATAATATATTATAATATTTAATCACTTCCCA
>JAWHQN010000218.1:0-30000 GCA_033220385.1 Triplophysa yarkandensis | reverse complement strand
TATTTTTGAGGAATGTGTTTTATTTATTGAGTTATTTATTTTTATTTAATCAATAATTTTATATTTAATTTTATATGTGTCCGAATCAGTGTGATTGTTTTGACGTGAGTACAATCTTCTTGTGTAGAATGTATAGGCCGACTGAATGAAGAACAACGGATTAAAAGAATCTGGAATAAATCATGTCTTGTCTGTTTTGAACGTTTTTTATTATACACCTGCTCCCTAAGTCTCCAAAAAGCTTCTTAAATAACATAGAAATGGAACACTGGTGTGATACATTCAGTAAATCAGAAAAGAAAATTTTTGTACTTTTGGTCTTTCTGTGATATTTTTTGTTACAGCTTCATACAAATAAATCACACGAGCATGAGCTCTTAAAGGCCTTCAGTGTTCGTTTACATTCATTCAAACACATTTAAAGCTTTATTATTCCACTTTCATTATATTTAATGGTCAACCAAAGAAGTCGTTAAACTTAATACATTTGACATTAACTATTTAGTGCCTTATTGTTTAGTTATAGAGTGACTTGTGTTAAGAGTCAGATTTAACTCGATATCGTAACTGCGTATCATTTAAGGTCTGTATGTCATTTGTAAAATAACACAAAATATTCTGATCTTAAAACCCTTACAGCATACACTTATAGCAAATACAGTCCCTTGTTTCATTTTTTGGGGTGAAGCGTGACAAATAACAGATGTCCTTTTTGAGGATATCTACATCAAATTATCCATAATAATTTTCATTTTCTACAGCAAGTATTCATTCAAAACCAGAGGTAGTGTCTCCAGGATTATATTACATCAAAGTATGCTTCATTTTCTATCTATTTCAACCAAGTTGTGAATAATTGATAGAAAACATTACTGGATCTGGAGTCACAGACACACATGAGACAGGAAAATAATGACAAGTTTAAATGCACTTTTGGAATGTATGTGGTCTCTAATCTATCTTTATATTGAGGCAACGAGTGTTTTCAAAAGGATTTCCTCATCATACGTCAGAACTGACCAGATTACTGGTAACAAACATGCAGCCGTGGATCATATAAATAATAATTTCATCAGAGCAATTTCACATATGTTAAAATAAGATATTAATTTGAGCATTCAGCCCAAATGGTTATATATGAGCTCAAAAAATTACAGATGCATTTAAAAACTTGAGATAAAAATATAAAACTGCAAAGTCAGCCAGATTCATTCTCAGATCAAAAGAAAGACAAAAAATGTCAACAGAAAATCATAAAGACTTTCTGATAAGTGAAGAAGTTCAAGAGTAATTATGATTATTTCTGGAAGATTAACACTACAATGTGATGACTTTTAGTTTCTGCTGCTTTGAAAGTAATGGATTTAAGGTTTTTAAATATTACACTTATTTTCAATATTATAATAAAGCAAAAATGAATCACTTGTGAGAAGACTAGAAATTAAAAACCCTAAAGGAAAATTGTTTAAAATCAGCAGTAATGAAGTTTGAAAATGAGCCTGACTGTCGTAAGAAATAATAGTGTCATTATATAAATGCTCCTGATGGTTCTTAAAATAAATAGAACATATAAGATGAAATTCACTCAGTGACGAAGTACACGGTCAGTCATTCCTATAGTGATTTTTTTGTATATTTCCTGTCAGAATCATCACACTGATACTGGGATGTTAAGAATGTAAGATGTCTGTATTGTCTGTCAGGTCTGCATGGACTATCTTTCTTGTTTCTCAAGGCTGTCTTTATGCTCCGCCTCCTCAGTGGGTGTGTCCAGCACCGGATTAACGAAACCCTCAAAGTCCTCTTCGCCACGGTCACCACTGTCCTCAACATGAGCACTGACGAAATCATTCTCCCATTCCAAAGCGTTGGAGTCTTCGGAGGTGGATGTGGGTCCACTGCCTAACTGTTTTCCACCCGGACGAAGAGCCGCCCGTAAAATGTCCTCCTCTGTTTTGGAGCGCTCCCATGTGTGACCCATCCTGTTCATTCCTGTTAAAAATTAAGACAGGCATATAAAAAAATCATTCAAGTGAAACATTAACTCCAAACAAAACCAATGACAGACAGCATAGTCTATGTGATAGAGGGCATGTCTTGGTCTTGAGGTTGTGTGATGTCACTCACCCTCCTCATCCTCCCATTCCAGATCCAGTGAGGTGGCATCAGTTTTACTGGTCAAGTCCCAGCTGCTCTCTGTGTTTGGGGTCACTGCATTGGTTTCAGAACTGAGTCCTTAAAAACACACATATAAATATATTTGTATTAATTCTAAAATTATATCCTGGTGATAAATTCAGTAGAGAACAAAATTGTAGATATTCAAGGTTAAAGTAGAGTTGCACCTTTAAAACACTTGTAGTGTGGAATTAAAAATGACAAATAACATTGATCTATTACAAAATTATGAAGCACAGCAGATATACTTTAAATCTCCTCTCAGGACAGATTAAACATTTAAAATATGATATGTAATATACAATATGAAGTTATCTTTTAAGGTTTTATTTGACAGAATGCAAAGCGTGTTTGTTTTATTCTACTATACAACCATGCACAAAGAAATAAAATAAAGCAAACATGAAGTTATGAATATGTTTTGTCTTCTGACTTTCTGCCCATGTGTTGTGTTGTGTCAATTATCGTCAAACCTTAATTCACTTCAAAGCAGAGCATCCGTTTAGAGTCTAAGCACAACTAAACAACACACATGTTTCTTAAAACAATTCTTTAGTGATGATGTTAAAGAAAAATACATATTCAAATTTAGATATCACTTTTGGCCATCTGTTTTAAGTTTAATTTCTCATTTCGATGATTTGTATCAAACACTGAAAAGAACACAACTCACTGTTGGTGCGATACACTTCAGACTGAGCTTTCACATTTTGCAGGTACACATCAAACTCTCCATCTGACTCTCTGCTGAAGAAACAGCACAAACACATTCAGTGGAAACCTATCATAATTCACTATGTACATTATCGGTCACTTTGGACCTGAATGTGAGCGCTCTTACGGTTTCTGTCGTGGTTCATTGCTCTCTGCTTCTGTTCTGATTTTGATTCTCTTTGAGTGCTTTCCCTGAAAACGGAATTAAAACTTTCAGAGCCACATATATTTCACAAAACCTGGTTTAAAGCTTTTAAAGTCATGCGGCTAAGATGATTTCCATCAGTCTGTGCCAATGTTTAATGTCCTGTTGAGATATATACATCAAGAACCGCAGATCCAATCCATCCAATGATCACGATACAAACAAACATAATCATGAGGGCAAATCAAAGAAACAACTAAATCATAAAAAACAGGAGAAGATGAAGGACATTTACTCTAGTATTAGTAAGGTTAAGTTTAAATAGAGTTGATCTTTTGTTAGATTTTCAGTGGTGTTAAGTGCTGAGGATATGAGATGAATATTTCATGTCAGGAGAACATTTAAATTCTCTGAAATGAAGTACTCATCACAAATTATCATTTCTACATGACACATTTAACACAAATCACACAAATGATAAACAGCACATCAGTCAGATGTTACCAGTTAGGTTATGCTTCACAGAATTGAAAGCGTCATAAATTTAAAAGAGAAGGACCGGGCGTGCTCTCTGTCAACGCCTCACCTCCTTTAGCTTTCGTTCCTTAGCAAGCCGCGCTGCCTCGCGCTGGACGGCAAATAATGCCTCCTCTTCTAGCCTTAACTTCTCCTCTTCTGCCACTAACTAGGCAGAAATCACAAAAGAAACAAAAGAAGGTTAACTTAAAGCAGGGGTGAGAAACAAACGCAGTGGAAAATGACCAAAGAAAGCTAAAAAAAACTTGTTCTCACTCATGGGATGCCAAGAGCTAAAAATGAAATTGTGTGATGTTTATTAGAGGAGATGTGTACCTCTGCATTTAACTTCTCATCGATCAGTGCCTGTTTGTCCGTGATAGCAGTGTAGCGATGCTCCTTCAAGTGTACGATCTCCTCCTCATTAATGGGTCTGGACCGATGACAAAAGAGAGCAGAGGTCAGTTCACTTTTCACTCTCACATTTAGACTATGACATCACTGATGTAGAATAAATAGAAACATCAGTCTCGAACTGGAGATAAGTGTCGAATAAACAGCAGAAAACTGAATATGAGATGAAAATGTTCCAGTAAGTGCTAAAAACACAGTTAACACAGATCCAAACAAGAGCAAATGTGTGATTCTAAATAAAAGCTGATCATGTGATGTGTATATCACTTCGATACCTGGGACCGCTCTGTGAGCTCTCACCCTGAAACACACAATGAGACAGATCATGTTAACAAACTTATAAATGAAGTGTAGAGGTAAACTTGTGTAACTGCGTTCTCACCTCATCACTCTCAACAAGATTCTCAAACTGTAACACAAAAAACAGAGAACAGAAAAGTCACACAAACTACACAATGAGAATACATGCTTTATTATGTTAAGAGAATGACAATTCTAACCCTTTTGTCATTTCAAACTTATATGAGTTTCTTTATTCAGCGGAACACAAACGAAGATATTTTCAAGAATGTTGAGAACCACACAACTTTAAATATCATTGACCTCCAATGTTTGAACACAAAACTTTTGAAAGTAATTTCTCATAATATGTGCTCCATAGAGTCACACAGGCTTGCAATGAATGATCGTGGTCTACGGATGGCTGTACCTCTATGGTAAAGTGTTCCCCAGCTGTGCTACTTCTGAAGTACTTTGACCTATTGGGAGAAAAAATCAATAATGTTAGACGGTCCGTGTTCTCCTGCCGAACATGACTTCAGTCTCATAGGTGTCCAATCGTCAAACAAAACATGCTTACAATCATGTGATGTGATATATACAGAATCATGTCCATACGCTTTTAACAAGGTACAGAAAAAGACATTAAAATACTCCTGAATTAGTCAGGTGAAGAATATGTCTTTATGAAGGAGATCGTATCAAGTTCAGATCAGTTGAATAGAAACACAAGTATTGAAGAATAAACAAACGTGTCTTACAGTACAAGAGAGATAAGTGTTATGTTATACTGATGGATTGTGGGAGGAGTCTTAAGATGTCAACTAATGCTGAAACAAGACATGTGATTCAAATATTCAAATGTGATCCATGGACATCAGTCCAAACACAAAACTTATGTGTAGTGAGATAAAACATGATGTGCTGTTTGTGTGTGTGTGTGTGTGTGTGTGTGTGTGTGTGTGGTCAGAACTGATTAATTCTTTTATTTAAACAAAAATGTTTTGTTCAATTACATCTAAATAACATAATCAACAGACAGACACAGACAGACACAGACAGACAGACAGACAGACAGACAGACAGACAGACAGACAGACAGACAGACAGACAGACAGACAGACAGACAGACAGACAGACAGACAGACAGACAGACAGACAGACAGACAGACACACACACACACACACACACACACACACACACAGACAGACAGACAGACAGACAGACAGACAGACAGACAGACACACACACACACACACACACACACACACACACACACACACACACACACACACACACACACACAAAGACAGACACACACACACAAAGACAGACAGACAGACACAGACACACACACACAGACACACACACACACACACACACACACACACACACACACACACACACACACACACACACACACACACACACACACACACACACACACAGACAGGCAGGCAGGCAGGCAGGCAAGCAGGCAGGCAGGCAGGCAGGCACACAGACAGACAGACAGACAGACAGACAGACAGACAGACAGACAGACAGAGGTGTCTCACCCCCCTCCCCTCTGGATTCTGTTGGCTTCTCTTCTGTAGAGTCCCACACATTGAGTCCAGCAGTTCCCCATGACATTCTTCTCTCCTCTTACATCCCCTCACAAGTCTTTAACATGTCTGCACTGTCTCCTGCGCGACCCGCTGGCGTGAGCTCGACTCAAGCATTTCATCTCAACACATCTTGGAGTCCACGGCCGGAAACCTTCTTTTGTTTCTACTTCCTGTCAGCTGGACACGTCATGCATGCGTCAAGTACGGCGCTCAGTGAGGGTCACGTGCTGTAATGACGTCTCTACGACACGTGAGGGCGACGAGAACGCGCCAAAAACAGCTCTGAGGTAAACTTAACATTTAAACATTCACAGAGTTATTAACACAATTAATTACATTATTATTATTATTATTATTATTATTATTATTATTATTATTATTATTCATATAATTATTTACACAATTAATAACATTATTATTAATATTATTATTATTATTATTATTATTATTCATATAATTATTAACACAATTAATTACATTATTATTCATATAATTATTAACACAATTCATTACATTATTATTCATATAATTATTAACACAATTAATTACATCATTATTCATATAATTATTAACATTATTAATATCATTATTATTCATATAATTATTAACATTATTAATAACATTATTATTCATATAATTATTAACACTTTTAATAACATTATTATTCATATAATTATTAACACAATTAATTACATCATTATTCATATAATTATTAACATTATGAATAACATTATTATTCATATAATTATTAACACTTTTAATAACATTATTATTCATATAATTATTAACATTATTAATAACATTATTATTCATATAATTATTAACATTATTAATAACATTATTATTCATATAATTATTAACACTTTTAATAACATTATTATTCATATAATTATTAACATTATTAATAACATTATTATTCATATAATTATTAACACAATTAATTACATTATTATTCATATAATTATTAACATTATTAATAACATTATTATTCATATAGTTATTAACATTATTAATAACATTATGATGAATTTGAGATAAGTGTATTTGTAAATCACACAGTTAACACAGAGACCTATCTGGTTAAGATTGTAAATATAATTTTATTTTAACTATTTTTTGTTGTTTCTCTATTAGACATTTAAATGTGTTTTATAATATTTAAACACAGTTTTATATTACATTATCTGCTCATCACTTTATTGATTATTAAAGCCATCAGTTCATATAATGATTTAAAACTTTACATTTCATTGTTATTTATATATTATATATTATATATATTATAACACAAACACTTTCAGAATAATATAAATATTATATAATGTTTTAAACCAAACATCTCCTCAAAATACACATAGGCTTTTGTATTAATGTAAAAGTAACTATTGAAAGTTAACTATTATAATATTAACATGAGTATAATTTTTCTAGTATAGACAAACAGATTTATTTTACTTTTAATAACAATTTAGTAAAACTATATAAAACTGAGAGATACTGTACATAAAAGTGTCTGACAAATGAATAAATGTAAATGTAAATGCATAACAAGAAGAGAAAACTATAATACTGTGAAAATATTTAAGAATGTAAATATTTCTAAATGTGTGATCATATATTTGCACATTTTTATTTATTTATTCAAACTGTTTTTCCATTCTATATTTATGCAGACCCAGCTCTGTTTTACATTGTTTACATGCAGCTTAAATGTAAAGAATCCATACTGTACAGAGAAGGATACATAATATTTACATTAACATTTATTCATTTAGCAGACGCTTTTATCGAAAGTATCTTAAAGTATTATACAGTATATATATATATATATATATATATATATATATATATAATATATATTTATATCACTGTAGAGTAAACAGGAGTAAGATGTCTTCAAGAACACTTCAGTTATTATCTGACACTGAGATTCAAACCAACAACCTTCTGATTACAAGATCAACTCTCTAAACACAACTAACCCCTCATATACAAATTACATACAATAAGATGTATGGCTTTCAACATTGTTATAATCTTACACCACTCGTCAATATTTGCATTCCTACAGAACCTATAAATGTCAAACTTATTTTATGTTTGTCGCTCTTTTGAAAAATGTGTGGTTACTTCGCTGTAAAACCTAAAGAACACTTTTACCTTGAAATCATTTGACATCACGTATTTTAAGGCCGGCGTGGCGTAGTGAGTCGACCTTATGATCCACAAGGTTTCCAGTTCGATTCCCAGGCCCGACCGGATGGGTTAAAATGCAGAGGTCACATTTGGGGTATGGGTCACCATATCTGACAAATAGGTCACATTCACCTTTGGCTGCTCAGAGTAACAATATATTTTTAAAATTTCAGGAATTCTGTGACGTTACACTGGTTTCTATTTCCTGTAAATGTATAAAGTCAGTGCCATTGTTAATATATCACAAGCACATATGGACACCCATATGAGTAAGCATCATATGTTCTCCTGTGACTTCGTCATAACTGAGCCCCGGCTGTTTTCAAAAGGTCAATGAGGATTAAAATCGTATTATCTGATGTTCTTATACACTTGCTTCGAGAGCACAAAATGCTCATAACAGCAGGCACAGATTGAGCGGCAGGTACAACTACCCCAAGTGTGACACACAGATAAACCGTCACACACACCTGCTCCTGTTAGCGGGCCGCTGGGGTTTGTAATAAAGAGTAGATTATTCCCATAGAAAGCTGCTGAAGAACACAGGGGAGATCACACGCATGGCACTGCGTGGCGCTGGAAAAAAGTGCGTCTGATATGAAGATGCCCGTGAATGTAGACCTCCTCTTAACACGTGAGATGACTTCTGTAATGCTGTCTTTCTGTTCACGCTCTCCATCTGGTTGTAAAGAGAAGCTCTTTGTTCAACTAATGCTTGTCATTCTTCAAAAAGACAAAGTTAATGTGTCTGTGACCATTCAAGCACTTCTGAGACTTTCTGAAAAGACTACGAAGACTTTTCTCTGTATTTTAGTCTGTGATGTTTGCCAGTTGATGTTCCTCTTACATTTCACAAGAGACTGATTGAATGAAAAATGATCGACAGAAACTCAATCGAAGAGCTTGCAAAACATAGCTGTGTGGTCATTTTAAATTGTAATATCTGTTAAATGTGTATCAACTTATAGATGAATACAGCAGGGTTCCAGTGACCCGGAGAGTGGGGTGATGTGACCCGGTGGAGAGTACAGATGGATCGGTCATGAAGATCTGCTCGTTTGTGTTGCTCAAGCTCAGCGTTCTGCTGTGATTATAGTGAGTTTAACTCAAGCTTTAGAAAATGAAGTGACGGGAAGTTCAAGTTTGCTTGTAAACTCCTGCGATCTGTTGCCATGGTTACCAAGATCGTTCCTCAAGCCCCAAAGATCCTGATGCTGACATCATGATGTTTCACCGGGACCAACATCCAATCAGAGCACAAAGGATTATCCAGAGAAAAATATTATTTCTTAGAGATTGCCCTTAATAGATCATTTAAATATCAGTTTGGTCTCACTCGATCCGCGCTTGCTCTCTTCAAGTTACCTGTAAGAAATATATGCAGGCACACATAAGCACAGACCTGTGATATTAAAGTACTCAGATCATTTGGTTTGGAAGAGTTTAATAAATGTAATATTTAAATAGATTTGACTAATTTTGAAAATCTCAAGTAGAGAAATGTAAGATTACTGGTGTGAGACGCAGAAGTGAGAAACAGCAGATGTTTTTTTCAGAGATGTTATTTGCATTTTTAACTGAACCAAATGAAGTGTTTCAACCCTAAAGAAAACTTCAATATAGGGACATTTTCAATAAGACATAAATACGATAAATCAGAATCACAGATGTGCTTCATGTTTGAAAATGTAATGCTGTAAGATGTTTAATGTGTTCCCTTGTGTTTCAGATGATGACAGATGCGATGTATGTGATATTCATTTATTGCAGTCCAGATCTGTGTTCGTCTCTTCTTCTGGTTTCTCTATGAAAACACAACCAGGTTAGTTTTTACAAGCATCAAAACTAAGAGTTTTTTATTATTTCTAATCATTGATCATTTGATAAATTGTTGTCATTTGTTATTTAAAGTCAGTTTTTCTTCAAATACACATACTGCAAACATCGCGTATGAACAGAGTTTATATATGTAATAGAAGATCATTTTAGAATTTCCATGGCAACACAACCCTCAGTTCAGAGGTATCTGTGGGATAAAAGTGTTTTGACTGGATAAACACTGTACCGGGACTGAACCAGAGGGTTGTGTTGGACGGTCATTACTGAAAACCCATTTGTGCAAGTTAAAAACAGTTTGTCAGTCCGACCCTCGCCGAGATCGTCCGTTAACAACCAGCGGCACATCCGTAAGGGGTTTCTACATAATAAAAGCACACATTGATAATCTTGTTCTTTGATTCATGTAGAACACTGAACATTGGTTCTTAAATGTGTCCGTCTGTTCTTTGTCTTGCTGTGTTGGTCAGCGGACGCCTTGTAAACAAATGACTATATAAGCGGGTCTCATTATCACAGTCACTGGCACATAACAGAGACCTGGAGAGATGCCACAACAGATCCACATCTCCTCTCACCCGACCAGAGCTCATTTAAACGGGCCAAATATAACCCGAATGACTCGTGGTCTCCATCAACCGGAGGTCTTGTCGTAATCCATCAGATCCACAACACACTGTACACATGTGAGATTGAATACATCCATCATTTAATCACACATTTCTTATCCAGAACACAAAAGAAGATGATTTGAAGAATGATTGATGACCAAACAACACTGAAACACAGAGACATTTCTCAAAATATTTCATTTTGTGTTTCACTAAGGAAAGAGCCACATACAGTGAATCAATTATGACTGTTTTTGTGTACTGTCATTTTAAGGTCGGACTGTTCAGAAATTGTGGGAGAATCGTGTTGTCACCTCAAGCACAGTTTAATGGGGGTCTCAGGGTCATCGGCACCAAATTGAGCTGTCATACTGAAGAACACAACGCAGAAGAGCCTCAGGTAATCCATGTGTGTGTTTCTCCTTCATACTCATAATTATGAGATTATATTTTCACACCTGCAGGCTCATGAGTGGAATTTACACCACTTCTTTTTCCTCTGACCCAAATCAGTCTGAACTTAATTTCTTTACACACACGATTTGGATTTGACTGATTTAATTTGCTGGATGCTTGTTCAGAGTTGAAAACAAAGATAACCAGCCTGTAACAGATTTCAGAATGAATAGAGAAAGAGTTGAATCTAAAGAAACATATCTTCATTTTGTACTTATGGTTTTATCACTTATTTTACAGTAAAAAGAATAACAGCAATTACAAAAATATTTGAGAAATGTCTGCTTAACATTGGAATTTAGATAAAGAACCGTGATTTTAAAGTGAAAGTTTATCCCAAGATGATAATTCTGACATCATTTATTCAACTTTTTGTCATTTCAAACCTGTATGAACATAAAAGAAGGTATTCTGAAAAACGTGGGGAATCAAAAACCGGAGTGGCAACCATTTACAAAACCAATGCAATACTCTTTAAAATATCTGCTTTTTGTTCTCTACATTGTTTAAAAATGAACACAAACCACATATTTTTGTTGTTGAACTTGGTTTCATTAAGCTTGAAAACACATGTTAATAAAGGGAACTTTTTTAACAGTGATCAGTTTGAAAGAAAAATTAGCTTTCTGTTTAGTTTTGTTGTTATTCTTTTATACTTGTGAATTATGACCTGTGCATGTTTGTGCATGACTAGTCCTAATATTTCAACATATGTTTTCATTTAAGAGTGATATACAACACTCGTTCATACAGACTGCAATAACCGCATTCTCCGATCAGCGTGAATCTTTTAAAATGACACGCATCCATCATAGTTCAATATCAGTGAAATGAGCTTCCCTACGACCTGAACAGCTTGAGGATTTTCCAGTGCCAACCTAAATTGCACAGTTTAATTTTACCGCCCTGCGTCTATGTAAAGATATGAAAGGCCCCCCGGTGCAGTGTGAAGTTCAATTTTAGCTCTGCACGTAAGAGAAGACGTTGGAGACAGACACCGCTTTCAACAGTATATAGGTCATTTAACATGGGAACCTCCATCCCTGCAAAGTGCTCTTGAACCCTTAAACATCACTCCACACCAAACTTATGGAACACGGTGACCTCAATGCCATCATTTTGAGGGATCCTGAGATCTTCAGAGATCTTGCAAACTAAAAAAATGTTTACTCTCATAGTGGTTTCCATGGATACAATCAATCAATTATGTGAATGTGATGTGGATATGTCTTTGGTGGGCAGGGGTTATGAAGCCCCTCTGATGCAGTCTGGAGATCAGTTCCCCAGCGGTGCTTATAGCGTACTTTACAATACAGGTCAATGTGAGTGCTAAAACACTTATACATACTACACACTCACCCTGACTAATCCCAGACCTGTCATATCGTCATTGATTTTAAAGTCATGGTTTATTATAGTAAAAGGTACCATGCTTTTTTAAGGGAAATCATTGTATTTCTCTAGGTTTACTTCAAGCACATATGGATACTATAGTAATATCATAGTAAATGTGTGGTTTTATTTCAGGACAGTTTTTAATCTTTTTCAGGGTGATTACAAGTTCTGTGGCTCTCTTCACCTTCCTCTTACGCTGGGTTCACACTGGGCTTCAGCGTCAACCCTTCTCATTTACTTTGAATGGGGTACATCAAGCATTGCCTTTGAACATTCCTCAACTTTTGAAGCACCAATGCGAAGGGTCATTAAGTGTGAACGCTTATGCAAATAAACAAGAGCAGGCGCTTGCCAATTGCGCTGCTACAAATCCAACGAACACAATGATGGGCTTTTGGGCCCTGCTTCAGACCCTCATCAAGCATTGACGATGACGACCATTTGAATCCAGTGTCTTTCATTTTATTGTCACATAAAAACAATTTTTATTTTTAAATATTAGTATTTATAAATATACTCTAAATTCTTACATATTTTGATATCCTGTAGTTGTTGAAGAACTAAACAGACTAGTTTTAAAGTCCTTAATGAATGATGTTGATCATTGTTTATGAATAATAAAATAATATTCTTTATTATTGCTATTTTAACACTTCAAACTTAATGAAAACAACAAAATGTCATTTCTTGGGTATATGACCAATGAGGTTACACTTTGAGTTGTCTTGACATAACGCTGTTCTTTTTTTTCTCAGGTTTGTCTCAGCAGAAAAGGCTCTGATAATCTCAAGTGTCTTAAAAAAATACGATGTCTGCATCCAAAACCACATGATCTGGTATTCAACATCATTTCATATCAACACAATAATTTATACTGTTTAATTCCTATATTTTTGCTGTGAACTATTAAACAGAATCAACTGGGTTTTGTAGTAAAAAAGGATGAATGCAGGTATGTATTGACCTCTCTCTATCTATATACATCCAGGTTTTATTAAGACCCAAGAGTTTCATCCCTCAATCATTTTTCTGTATGCCTATGAAGTAAAGTACCATCAACCACCCACTTGCTCTGTTCAACTCCATTAGCTCCATTCTCCATGTACTCATGTGACGTCCTTCACGACACATTTATCCAAAATATATGACCTCATGTCTTTATCTGCATTTGTTTCCTAACTGTGTTGTTTTTGAATCTTGACCGGAGACGCTGCTGTTATGCTGTTTTTTATGTCAGACGTGGGCAAGCTGAGATGTGATTGTATAAACCAAAAAAAGAAAACACAACAGAAGCACACTCGCTGGAAATGACATAAACGGGATTGAGCTCATCTTTTAATAAACGCAAATCCAGTTAAGACAGTCGTGTTCAACTGTGACATCTCAGCTCAGTCCTAATGACATCTGAGAAATTTCCACAGTTTCTCAGCACTTGAGGTTCATTCTTCGCGCCATCAGAGAACTGTTAACACACGACGCCGTCTTACTCGCATGTCTGAGAAAGTGAGATTTAAGAATATCTTTGTGTAAAACAAATAAATAGACTTGGAGTCTAAATAAAGTTCTTAACACCTGTACAGACAAGCGCTGGTTTAATACAGATTCCTTCATCCTACACATGACTCACACATTATATCTTCTTTTGTTTCCTCTTTAATTGGTGAAAGTGAAATCTCGGCTGACACACGCAGCATTTTCTTCACATTTGTGGAAAGACGGATGAAGGAGAGCTGAGGATCAGTTAATGCTGTTGAACAGATGGAGAGATAGGGGAAATAGTTATTGCTTTAAAGAATTGTTCTGTTTGATATAGCTTTATAATACAATTACTGTTTCATATTTACATTTTCTGAAACAATGTGAGAGGTGTCTGCCGGTGCAAAACTCCCCAGCATGATGATGTTGTGGGCGGCTGCTATGAGAATCTAAAAGAGTTTGGTTTTATTTCGATTTCTATGAAGTTTTATGATGTTGTGTCTCAGATGTTTCTTTCTTAGGCACAAGTATATTATTTGAATATTAGAAGTTATAGTGATTTCTTGTCATTTTAAACCTTTTGCAGAACACAAAAGAAGATATATTGAAGACTGTTGTTGGCGCATATTCACTTGCATTCATTTTGTGTTCATACAATAGAAGTGAACGAGTGCCGCTGTTGTTCACCTCTCAACATTCTTCCAAATATATTCTTCAGTAGAAAGAAACTGTCAAGAAAAAGAGAGTAAATGATGACACAGTTTTCATTTTTAAATGAACTTTCTCCCAAACATGAAATGAATGTAGATCATTTGAAGATCAGGCCTCGGCACACTGTCCAGCTGTGGCGCAGCGGCATCGGTCAACTGTCCACTGTCCCCATGTCCTCACAAATACCCTTCTTCAACACCAGATGTTTCCACAGACACGACCGGCCAATCCGAAGGTGAGATTTTCCTCCCGCGCTGAAGTCCAGCATGTGCATTGGCAGATATTGAAATGCGTTACGTAAGTCTCCCTGTTTCCAGGTTCTTCTAACTCAGAGTAAATTACTATCAATGCTTAAATAAGAGAAGTTATTTGTTGATGCGCTCTGAGTGATTTAAATGAAAACTCAGATATATCATTAAATGTCTTTTCTTTTTTCCATCATTCCTGCATGGCAAGAAGAGTGAGGTGGGCAGAAATACAGAGAGATGGATATATATACCACCACCCACACGTGCATGTATGACCCGTAGATCTCACCGCAGCGAGTCGGCCCCCACACACACACACACAGATGATTTTTGCATCCAGGGGTCAGAGTCTCTCCCAAAAACACAGCGAGAGCATGGACCCGTCCAGAAGTACAGAGATCAGAGTATGGAACTGGTGATTGTATGTAGGACGAGAAAGAAAGAACGACATTTTATTCTGTATTTAGCACACTGCCGATCTTAAGTGTCAGCGTTTAGAGAACGCTTTGTGGGATTATAACAAATCTGTCATGAATTTTAGATGATGCTAAACGCAGGGATCCGGCGGCCCACGAGACGACAGTTGGCTGTGAATTGTCATTAGCGACTCCCTCCGCCGTGTGAGTTTTACTGCCATTGTGCGTTCTCTGCTGAGAGAGTCCATATGGGTCTCTAACATCAGAAAAGCTGTTCTGAGATCAGTGTGTCAGACGAAAGAAAAAGCAACCTTAGATCAGCATTAACCGGATCTCTGTGGATTCAGAGATCAGATCTCTGTGGATCAGAGGTCTGACAGACAGAATGTTTGGATTAGTAGAGTCTATGAGTTGATGATGCTGACGATGTCGGAGTGATGTGGGTGGATGTCAGAACACTGTTGCTATGGACCTCTGACTGGTTGTTAGCGCGTTGTTATGCGGTTGCTAGGGTGTTCTGGGTAGTTTGTGGGTGGATGTTTTCTGGCTCAAGTTAACCATGAGTCTCAGATTTATTTTGTTCTGATGTTAACAGGGTTTTAACCTACTTGAATATTTGATATTTAAAAATGGTTTCTATGGCACGGCTTGAAGCGTGCGCTGATATTTGCCTCAGAAACACAACAGTAGTTATAAGATGTATTAACACTTAAGAGGCCTGTAAGCATTCCGGCTCTTCTTCTTCATTTCTTTAATACGGTTTTCGGCACAGAGGGTCTCGGAAAAGCCCTGAATATACTCTTGTTAGGGCTTCTTTATTTTGAGATAGAAAACAGATATATTTATTGTCTCACAGGTGAAACACACTCATTATCTGTGCATTAACTGGGAGTCTGCTGAAAGTTTTAAAGAACTTTCTCAGAAATGTGATGGTCATTTGGTTTCATCAAAAGGCAACTTGGTTTAATTTTTTTAAGTAAATCTTTTATCGATAAGACATTAAGTAGAGCCATCTCCTTACAAAAGTGTCTTCACAAAAACACAGTTTGTACTGACAAAAGATTTGTGTGGTCATATTAATTCTGATGTCATTATTCTCATTGACAGTGACTCAATACAACAGCGCTTGAGTCAGAATTATTACAATAACAATACATCAGATAATATTCACCAATATTCATTTTCGTATCAGTTCTTGCTCATGAGATTATAACATTCAGTTTAAACGTATGAAGACAGAATCAACATTTAGACATAAATGAGAAACTTGAATGTATAAATTAGAATTCTTGATTAATGTTTGACAATTTATATTTTCAATTTTCCACGAAACTTCAGCTTGAGTTCTGTGATTCCCGACTCACACTTTGTGTCTTTAATACTTTAATGATGATTAAATCTGGTTGTGATAATTACATTCAGAGTAAAGACAAGTTCAGCTTCAGTACAAGTTTAGAAGTACGTTTGCCATTAAACGTCTCAATGATGTGAAATGTACCATTTACTGATAAAAAAGAACACTCCCGTGTGTCTGAATAATAAACTCTTGTTACATAAAAACATCTCCAAACATCCTTGGAAAGAAAAGACACAAACACAATCTGATGTTTTTATGGATGTATTTTTGTAGCCTTGCAGTCATTTAGTTTCCAGTGTTTGCCATACGTCATGCTTATTTCTTTCTCTTGTGTTCTGTTTATTTTAGGGATAGGAGAGATTTAAAGCGTTGGTCTGAAGAGCACAGACACGCTTGCGTCTCCAGAGTATCTTCGGGTGTCACAATGGTAACACGTTTCAAACTGTTGTTTGGTAGTGTTTTATTTGGAAAGGATAACAAGTTTACACATTCTAATGGAAATCTATGCAAAGATGATTTTTTTCTCTGGAATAGCACAAAAAACATAAACAGAGTTTTGTATAAGCACTTCATCTTGCTCTGTGTTTCCGGTCTTTTGTTTGTAGGGTTCAGAGAAGACTCACACAGATTCCCACCGGACTCTGCATTTCCAGTTCCTCTGAAACCGGTGTGTCCGAATGAAATCCTGACCAGAAACACTAAAACTACAACCTCAACTTTCTTCCTTTGGTAATATGAATTATATTATAGATCCAATATTCTCCTTCTGATACATTTACTGTTCTCTCTTACATCTACAATGAGGACTTTAATTATTAATGAGCATTAACAAAGAAAAAATTCTGATGAGGTGATACCTATTGAAAAAAACATGAGAGTTGTTGTGGAACACAGAAGACATTTTAAGAAATGTGGTTTCGTGTTTATGCAATGGAAATCAGGTTGAATGTTCTTTGGTTTTCAAAATATCTTATTATGTGTTCATGCAGGTTAAAAAGGAGACAAACGTTTCTGTGAGATTAAACTAAATCAGTCTGTAAGCTTAAGTTTACGTTTTTTACATTTACATTTACATTTATTCATTTGCCAGACACTTTTATCCAAAGCGACTTACAATTATTTTACAGTGGCCAACCGTCACTGTAGAGTAAACAGAAATAAGATGTCTTCAAGAACACTTCAGTTATTATCTGCTGACACTGAGATTCAAACCAACAACCTTCTGATAAGATCCTCTCTCTAACCACCAGAACTGACCCCGATTCAAATGATTCAAGTGAATACAGAGCCGGCTCTGTGATTTGAAATGAACTGTCTGAACATTTTCCACCGTCTTGATAAAATATGACATATATCTAAGAGTCTTACATAATTTATAAATATAATGCGACATTAATCAAAACCTTAACCGTTTACAAAAACAGCAGAGATGTGTAGAGAGGAAATTCTCACCTTGTGTGTCCATTTAAAACACAAGTGTTCCTGTTATTCTAGCCTTCTGTTATGTGTGTCTCCTTCCAAAATATACACCAAAAAATATTGACAGGAGGTTAAATCACCAGGAGTGACTCACAGCAAACGCACGTCAAACTGATTATGGGTTATTTTAAGAACATGTGATGATTTGTGCATGAATCTTTCTGTTGTGTGACATAATAAATAATAATAATCATCATTAAACTCTTAATAATAAAATATTAATTATAGAATTTGAGCCTAAATGTACTAAAGCATGAAACTGCAGAGTTCATTTAAAACTCTTTTGATGAATTGCCTTTGGTCTTATAATGTCCAGAATCACACACATTTCTCTGTAAGTCTGGATTGAATGAGCTTTTCTAATTCACTTTGACATATTAAATGATGGTTTAGTCTCAATCACACCGGTCTGCTAGGCTGAATGCATTCTGAATGACAGAATGTAAAGAAATTAAATCTGAAATAAAAAGAATGTTCGTATTGTTACTTAGTGGTTACCAGGGTGTTGCTATGACAATATGAAGGTACCCTTAGTGCATTGTGTTTGCTAGGGTGCTAAAATTGGCTGTTTCAATAGGTGGAGGATGAATAAGTCAAACTTCGGCCTACCCCGAGAAAATCTGATCACTAAAAATTATAAAAAACAGATTATTTAAATATCTTTCTGTGTTATAAAGTATTAAAAATAAAATATAAATCGTGGTTTACATAAAATACATTTTGATATGATTTATGTGAAGATTGTGGGATGTCAATATTAGGATGTTGAGAAGCAGACTTTCCGGCCCATATGTGGTTTTAATACAGATTTAAAAATAGCTCATTTTTTCATTAGGCTTCATGTAAATCTGTCCCACTTGAAGAGCGTTTAAACCCTGGAGACCCACAGAAAGAGGATACTGGAACCCATCCCTGCGTTCACAGGGATCCACATGCTCTCTTTACTCCTGTTTTATATAGGTTTATATATGTAAAAACTAAAACATGTCAGTTTTGTCAAGTTTGGATACATTTAAATATATCTTAAAAGATCTAAGAAAAATATTTTTAAAATAAATATAATAAAAAAACATGTAGATATCATTATAATGTGGATTAACATGTTTTAATGAGAACTTTTGTCTCTGTTTTAATGTCTGTTTAATGAAATTAATAAGGATAGGTAAGAATTAACCTTCAAGATAACAAAGTGTTCAAACTTTACATGAAATATACAAGCACAATGCTTATATTCTCTAAAGATCAGATCATGATGGGATGGAGTCATGCAGTGCTTCTTTTATATATTCAGTATATTATATTAAATATTATCCGGTTTATTCTTTTTTTTAGGATCTTGGCATCTGCAGGCATGTTGGTAAGTGGGATGAAGCAGTTAATTTACTTTTCCAAGTTTTACTTTCTACTGTGGTCTTATTTTTAATGGATTTAATAAGAAGCAGAGTTTCTGTTTGTATAAATATTGTGGATTTTACTTTTATGAGTAATACCACCAAATCCTTTTCTTTTATTAAATCTTTTCCGTGAAACATTTTAATGACACACTTTATGATACTTTAACGATTCTTACAGTCACTTCATGTTAATAAACTGATGATTGAAATAAGGTGTAAGATTAGTGAGAATACCTGAGAAAAGACACACACGCGCGCACACACACAGGCCTCATTTGACCTTCTTGTGATATTGTTCATCTTTTTTGTTTCAATGTTTTTTTTGTTTAGCCTCGATCTCCTAAAGACACAATACCTGCATTAAGCGGCCTCTGGAACTGAAATGAGATGTGTCATGGATAAAACTATTACACACACATTGACACACACACACACACACACACACAGAAGGTGTCCTTTTGTCCCATACTGGTGTTTGGTAATTATCAGCACTCATCTGGTCCTGCTGGCCGGGCAGCCTGAGAGAAAGAGAGAGAGAGAGAGAGAGAGACCAGAGAGAGACCAGAGAGAGACCATAGAGAGAGAGAGAGAGAGAGAGAGAGAGACCAGAGAGAGAGAGAGAGAGACCAGAGAGACCAGAGAGAGACCATAGAGAGAGAGAGAGAGAGAGAGAGAGAGAGAGAGAGAGAGAGAGAGAGAGAGAGAGACAGAGAGAGAGACAGAGAGAGAGACAGAGAGAGAGACAGAGAGAGAGAGAGAGAGAGAGGGAAAGAGAGAGAGAGAGAGAGAGAGAGAGAGAGAGAGAGAAGAGAGAGAGAGAGAGAGAGAGAGAGAGAGAGAGAGAGAGAGAGAGAGAGACTGGCAGACAGACAGACACAGTTATGTTCACCAATCACTTTATCACATTGTGTTCCTCTCTTTAAATGATAAAAATCCATCACATACACAAGCGGTGTAAAACGATAAATACAATATTTAATATATTCATGTTTATTTAAAAACCATCATAATTATTATATTATCAATAATTTAATAATAAATACTTCTCATAATATTAATCATATTACTATTTTTTTATGAAATTAAATCCAATTATTTTGAGGCAAGTAGAAACAATGCATCATTAAAGTTACATGATATTACATTCATGAATTTGGCTTTATCCAAAGTGTTTTATACTGCATTAAACTTTGATTCTGAGTTTGTGCAATCCTTGGGAAGCCTTAAACTCTGGTGATGCCAACACCATGCTTTAACCACTGAACTACAGGCAAACCTGGCATATGTATTTTATATGATAAATGAATATAAGTTGTGTTTGACTGGCTGACAGCGGAGTTTCTTAATGACTTTTTCTTTCTAATGATTATACATTTTTGTACAATTCCCATGAATAATTTACCTTTCCATGAGTCTGACGCAGACATGTGTCTGATTTTAAAGTTTAATATTTTGTGATATTTCCTGAAATTTTGTTCTGGGATTAAAACCTTCCGACCCTTTAAGATGATACACTATATAAGAATATCAGATCAGACCCAGCAGCTCTGCTTTAGCTCTTAACCTTTTTTTTCTCTTTTTGCTTTTTTCTGTGTAATTATCAAATATAAGTTGTTCTCGTTCTTCTGCTGAGTTTCCAAGCAACAGTAAAAGGCATTTGTGTGTCTGATGCTTTAGGGGCGCAGCAGCTAGTGAAAACAGTAGGAGAAGAACACAAGTAAATGTGCTTCATGAATGTTTATGAAGTGAAATCCATAAGATGTGACTTGAGTTATTATTCAGGGTAAACATCTTCTTTTCAGGCTCCATTAGAACATTCTCTTTCCACATTATCCGAGCAGGAACGCTTCTGTTCTGCTGGGTTATTGTTGCATGACTGTCCCCAATCTTACTCAATTTTCATTTAATTTGGGAGCGAACAGAAAACAAACAGCTCTCAGTCGTGGACGTACGTTTTTATGGCCGCGTTTGCCTGGCGGGTGCGACATAAAACAAGTGAGCGTTTCAAAGAGGGCACGATCATTGAAATCTCCTCTGATGTGTTTCTGGATAAGACTCACAGACACTGAGATGTTGTGTCAACACATACGGAATGTTCTTACAGTCTCAGACCTGTACACAGAACTCAACACTGTTCTGTTTTATACATGGCTATTAAATAAATAAATGTTTATTAAATATTCATTTGTTGAGAGGCTTGAAACCAGAATACAACATAGTTATATTCATACACCCTCAAAAAACCTGCCAAACTGAATTCCACAAAGATTAATTCTGTGAAAGATTGTTTAAAGAATTATTCTTTATTAAATGTTTATTTTCTGAAGAACCTTTCACAAAAGAAAACAGAAACATGTGAAAGATTTTTAAATATATATATATAAAGCTTCTCTATTTTTAAGATTTCGTTTTCTGTTTTCTGCAGCTCTAACCTATGACCTTCATGTGCAAAATGTTGCTGCTTAAATGCAAAGGGTTCTTACTTATGTCTTAAATTTCCTGAGACGTTTTTGATCAAATTTCTACAGCTGAATAAAAATAGACACAACTGTTGACATAGTGAACGAGCACAGAGATGCAGTTTCTTCATGTAAGAGGAATGAATGTGCAATGCTGCTAATATGATCTTGAAGGAATTTGATGAGAAATAAGATTCTACTGAAATTTTTGAATGCCCGACTTCAATATTTCTAAACCTAAGAACAATTTGTACATATTTTACTTAAACTATAAGGTTACTGTGAGATTTTATCCCGAGAAGACACATTTTTAGAAAAATGTAGTGCTAGATCCACACAGAAAATTTGGTTGAGAATAAAGTAAAGGTGTGTGTGTGTGTGTGGCCTGTTTGTAAATGTTGTGAGTGTGGTTTGGGATGAAGGCCATCCACAAGTCCGGAGATCTCCCCGGGAGAACCGGAGTGTATTTCTGGAGTTCCTTTTTATACTGCGGGATCCAGAAGGATGGGGAGCAGTGTCCCGTTCGGAAATGCGATGGCTGGGGTTTATAAAAAAGAGTGTATGTGCTGAGGAGTTGTGTGTTTGTTGTTGTTAACAGAATTGTTTAGTCACTACAGACTCATTTTAACACAACAGTTTCTCTGTAAATGTGTTGTGCTTCAGTCGCCTGCGGGTGAATTTCCTAATGGCTCTTTAGTTCTAATGAGAGATTTGGTCAGTGAGTTTGTGGGAGACTGCAGTGATTTCTTTCATTATAAATATATTTTAGCTTTATTAGTTAATGTTTAGTTATTATTATATTATTCATTTAAGATGCTCTCTCTTTATAGAACACATGATGTCTTGTTTCCATAGGGACACTGATGAATGAGTGTTGATTTCCGCCTCTCCTGATAATGTACTAACTAACACGTTTCCTATTTTAATTTTTTCCTTTTCCCATCTGAGACTACAGCATCTTTGTAGCGACACAGAGCAGCGCTGCTCTTCCTCATACATCATGTGTGTCAACATTTAAATTCACTGCATAGAAAATTGCCCCACAAATCAGCCAGCAATAAAGGAAACAGAGCGTTAAAAAACACATTTCACAATGGATCTGCATGTACCGAGTCAAATCACTCGTTTTGTAACTTTTATAACTGAAAAGTTTTCGGTCATTGATGAATCGGTTACATTCAATTACTGTTTTTATCACTATCAGAGACAGTTTACCAACAATCACTCGTGTTTGTAAATCTGCATGTGACACTTTCTTCAGTGGAACACAAAAGAAGATATTTTGAAAACTGTATCAGATGTTTTGTGTTCATACAACAGAAGTGAATGGTGTTCAGTTATATTAAATCATAAACATTCTTCAAAATATCTTCTTTTCTGTTCTGCTCAAGTAAATGAATATCTTTTCTTTTTCAGGATCCTTGTTAGATTTGCTTTATTTGTTGAACACCTTTTGGCAAATTACACATAGCAAATGGTCTTGTTTAGAGAGATTGTGTTTGCTGAAAGGTTTCTGACAGCTCAGAAGAGAAATCCATCATCCTCTTAATGTAGTTTGTTCATGAAACTCAAGTCTTTTGAATCAGTCAGGTGTTTCTTTAGTTTTGCGTGTGTTTGGTTGTGTTTACACTGATGTGAGCGAGGTGTCAGCTTTCGCTGTCCATTCACACAGTGTTTAATGCTCTCTGCCTCGGGCTAAAGTGAGAGGGATCTGTTGGGAGACCTGCCGCGAGTCTGCAGAAAGACAGGGATAAAGAGAATGAAAAGAGCTAGATATATCAGTCTTGGGTTTGTGTACAGTAGAAGGTTTTCTGTATTTTCATCATCTCCCTCAGCTTGTGTGTGTTTGCAGCAGAAGACTCCTGTTGATGTGAGAGTTATCAAGTTTTATTCTGATGTTCATCAGCAGTGGTTAACTGTCCCGCAGGGACGTACAGATGCCCGCTAGGCTCATTTCTGACTCCATCCTGAGACACTTGATCACAGTTAATTGTTTTAAATGAAACATTCAAGCTCTTTATCGGATCGTGTTCTGGTTGTTTGATGCGCTCTTTTACTTTTTTATTTAAACTGAATGAAATATTTAGTTCTGGCCGTGATCTCCACACGTTCCCACGACGCAATACAGCAGATCCACAGTGTGATTTTTGAGAAACTCCGTGTAATGATATTCATACAGTTTTCACGTCAGTCTTTTTCTTATAGTTTGGTGAACAGAGCGGAGATCTCTAATGAGTTTTATGAGTGTAATTGATGCTTTATAATCTCACACACTTAACCATCTCTTGCATGACTTTCTACCCAAACTCTTAAGATAATACAATGAGACTTCCTCATAATGGAACAGATGTTTATTTGTTGCGTTTATTTTTTAAAGTATTTATACTTTCAGTAAAATCAAAGCTGTTGAAGTGTTGACTTAAGTGCAGTGAACTAAATGTGTTAATACATATTTATCTCTCATCACTTTCCAACTGTTCGATTCAATTCCACATGTCTACACTCCAGAACACTTGACAGAAAGAATAAGTACTTTTAAAACCTTTGAAGTTAAGTAAAAAGACTGTTTTTATATGTAAGTCAAAAAATTAAGTAAATCTGGTTAACTCCATCTCCTACGTCTCACACTGAGGTTAGAGATTTGTCAAGTATATCATCAAAAGTCAAATATTACTGAAGATTCAAGTATGAACTCCAACATTTCTCATCAAATTGACTCAAATCTAGATTATTTTACTTCCATACTTCTAATGTTTCCACACAAAACACTTTCTTCTGAGCAAGAACTTGAATATAGCAGTTAATTCAAAAACATTCTTTACAGTATACGTAAACGATAAATATGTAAATCTAGACGTCACGGGGTTTGTTGTTATTATATCTTACCCACAGGAGTATCTTCTTTCATTTTCCATGTGTTTCTCCTTTTTTTAGAAATGCAAGATTAAAAAAAAACTTTTTCCACTCCTCCATCTCTATGGAAAATGGTCTCAGTTGGCTCCTGCATCACTTCCTCAGTCATCACCGTGGCGACACCACCCCCCTACCAGCAGGAGCAGATGTACCCCAGCACTTTCTGTGGCTTTTGCTGAGCTGAGAAAAACAGCGCACAAGCTGATGAGACGACATCAGATCGTGTCAGAGAAACCCGGTCAAACTCACATGACAGAACACACAAACACCTTTAATATAGAAATACAAACATTGTCCTGCTGCTTTTAGTTTTCCCAGGGGTCAGGTGTTATATTGTTGATACTGTATATACACACAATCTTACATTCTGAAGAATTAAATCTTAAAATGTTAAAAAGACACAGTTCTCCAATGGTCATTCATCATTTAGTTTAAAAAAATGGTCTTTACTATTAAACATTAACCTTCATAAGCCCCAACAGTAATGAACCTATTCATTAAATTTATGATTAAAACAGTATTGGTCTTTATAAAAAATCTATGATTTGTTTTATTGAAATGTCAGTTCACACTGCTGGTGTGTAAAAGTGTTTTTAATCTTGTGTTGTTTTATTTATGGTTAGAGGATGAGGACACGTCACACAACCTGTCCATATTGGCATGTACCACATTTGGATTCTGCTGCCAACTGACAGATGAATTTGCACCAAAATACTGATTTGTTTGGACACGCGGCCAGTGACGTCAACAGCAACCAAGAGACATGTGTAAAGAATTCACTCCACGCATTCAGTAAGTGTGTTTATTTCAATCTTCAAGACATTTTTCCTTCTGAAAGTGTTTGCCTTAGAACAGAACACCAGTTTAATATCTTACATATTATTTATTAAAGTAACATACTTATACTGTAATGCTATCGTCAATAAAAAGCAGGTTTTTAATGAGAAATAACACATTTAGTTAGAGAAGGAATAGGTCAATAACATGTCATGCATGTATATTTTTAATCATTATTATATTATAATATGTATGATTTACATTTAAAGTCTGATAATCCTGTTTTATTTTCTTATTTTTTTGTACTTTTAATTCTTTGTGAAATGTTCTCTTAATTTATCAGTTTTATTTTTATACACTCCCATTTTTTTTCATCAATTCACATGCAGAAGTTCAGTTGAACACTGTAAAACAAGTTGTATATTTAAAGTCTTTTTTATTTAAATGTGCTTTAAAATAGTTCTCAGAATAACACGATCCTGCTAAAAGTCTGAAAAGTATTTCAAGAGACTCTTACCCTTCATTGCGGCTTACTTTAAATCCCAACAGTCACATTAATATAATAAAATGTTTTAATAACATTCAATAGATATTTTTGATTATTGATATATAATTGATCATTTCTCTTATATGTACAAATAAGTATTTGCTGAACACATATACATATAAACATATCAACATTTATTTATATATATAGTATAATACATATAAATATAAACCAAACTTTTTGGTGAATTCTCATACAAATATTTGAGTTAATGAGATTAACCTATTTTAACTTACATTTACAAAATATTTAATGTTAAATTTACTTGATTTCAAAGCTTTTAAATGTACACATTTTTCGAATGTAAATTGTTTCACGTAAAAAAATAACCCAAATTTTTCTCCTATGTTCTCCTGGAGAGATTTCAGCTCCACACACACCTGGATTATCTCATGAAAGTGACATGATTTACACACGTGTAGGGATCACTGCAGTATTGTGTGGCCCAGCACACACATCCAAACAAAAGTGTGTTTTTCTTTCTTTTCTCCGCATCTGACAACGATCAGACAGCTGAACACGAGCTGTACGGACAGATAACATGATGAGTGCATGAACAGACGAAAGGAAAACCCAGAGTGATGGGATATCTGAAGTGGAGCAGGACAGCTGTGAAGCTCTGAAACGCTGGAGCGTGGCCGTGTGAGATTGAGAGTAGTGTGGGTGAGATTGTGGGCAGAGGATGGGTTTCAGAACATTCACAGAGAAATAATACAGAAATTTGTCAGGGCCAATGCTGATCACAAGAAAATGTGACATGTTTTACGTGTGTGTGTGTGTGTGTGTGTGTGTGTGTGTGTGTGTGTGTGTGTGTGTGTGTGTTTGTGTGTGTGTGTGTGTGTGTGTGTGTGTGTGTGTGTGTGTGTGTGTGTGTGTGTGTGTGTGTGTGTGTGTGTGTGTGTGTGTGTGTGTGTGTGTGTGTGTGTGCGTGCGTGCATGCGTGTGTATGTGTATGTTGTTCATGTCAAGTGCTTTTCTGTGGATAAGATTTGATTACCAGACAGTTTGAATCACAGTTCTGAGTCATTAGTTTCATTTGCCAGTTCTTCCATAAGAGCTCTGAAACATGCTGTAAAAAGAGCCCTCACTCGCTCAGTGGTTTTTCTCACTGTCTCTCTCTCTCTCTCTCTCTCTCTCTTAATGTTATTGAGTGTTAATGCACAACTGTTGTGATTGTACAGTATCTGTCTGTTAAAGTGGGCACAGAACACGATGTCAAACTCTAATGGAAAGTTACGGAATATTGTCAGTCAATTCATCACATTTATTTGTCTTGAGGTTATGAATTACATTCATGTTAAAGACCTGCACAGCTTCACTTACTCTTAAGTCATTCGCGAAACTCTTTAAGACGTAAACAGGGTCAATCCTGGCATTGATTTGATGTCTGCCAATCGGCTGAGAGCGGTGGTGTTTGATATCTTCGCTCTAAAGAGAAGAAGAGGTTGTGCCGTCTATTTTAAATCAGAATTAGGACAAGCCTCCCAAGCCTCATTCTTTCCAAATCATCATCAGTGGAGAAACACTGAAAGCAAGAGAAGAGGTGCTGAAACATCTTGCTGTGTTACATGATGATGATATAAACCTTGCACCTGAACGTCTGTTTCAGTTCTGTCATCTTTAGGATTTAATCATGTCACATTACATTACAGATCCATCCTCAGCGTATTATGTTTAGTACACGCCGTTATCATCACACACACAACCTTACAAATGTTCTTCTTGTTTTGGGAAGACTTTTTCTCATGTTAGCATTTGATTAATTAATCTGTTTTTGATTTAAAAAGTGTAATCCAGTAGTATAAAGAACATTTTTACATTGTATTGTTCATTACATATTTTCACATAACAATCAGCTGAACATTACTTATGCATTTCATTCATCTGAACTCAGAAATGTAGATTTTAATTCATTGTTTTATTGTTGAAGGATTATTTAGTTTCTGGACATTCATCACCTGTTTAATGCTATTAACACACACACATTTTTCTATGTGGTTTCTCTGTCTTCAGCACATCTCTGTGGGATGGTGTGAAATATGCTGACCTTGCATCATTGTGCCTTCTTTACAACACCGGAAAGAATCTGTACAATTACCCATTGCGCTTTCCGATTATTTTACGACAACTTCCCTTAATGCTTAAATTGAATGCATTGCGAAACGTAAAACACATGGGAAGCAACTGCAAATAATGCATACAGAATATTCCTGCCTATAAATACAGTACACTGTGCTCTAATTCTACAGATTCTTTTAGACTGTATGACCGGGCCAAGCCGTGACACTGAATCATTGATGTTCTCCTGATGGATTTGTGTTATTCTTTCTCTTCTTCATGTGTGGACATGGATCACTAGATATGACTGCTGTCATAGACAATCAGGCAACTGTTAATAGCTTTCCATGTTACCATCCCATGTCGGACTCGAGAGAGTCTCTGTATCCGTGGACAGATGGAAATCTAACATCCTGCTCTGCACATGCAGGACACCGGCCCACACCTGAGGGCCAACACAGCACACATGCTATAGAACTTGGTTCTGTCCCATATGTTCAGGAATCTATGTGTGCTTGTCCTACTTCCCATAGAGTGAGACTACAGCTCAGTGTGTGCGCAGATCACAATGATGCGACAAACACTGACCCATTTAAATACTCACAATTACACATGAAAGTGTTTAGTGTGGTCCAGATGCTTTGGATTGTGCTTTTAATCTCTTAATGTATGTTTTTATTAGTTCCTGATCTTGCTCCAGTGCATTGGAACACTGTAGGACAGTTAATGCAGTGGATATGAAAGGTTATTAAGAAACTTATTTAGAGAGTTCTTGATGATGGTGATGAAACACATTATTGTGTTTTAACACTTAACAAGTTCATCTGATGAACTTTGTTCTGGTCATGCCTGCACTTGATAAGCTGTTAAAGCACTTGGGTTCATTCCATGAACTTTGCCCTCTTTGTTGATTCAGGATCACAATCAATTAACACTTGTGTCCCAATGTGAAAGTTCACACCTTGCAGGATCGGACAGTGTCTGCAGAGTCCATGCGCAAACCCATCTCATCAGCTTCATGATGACGCGCACAGGAACTCTTTCTCAAGACCTTCAGCATCTGTGAGTGCGCGTCTCAGTTTTGGTGCTGAAGATCCATTGTGTAGGAACCCTGTTCTGTGTTCTCCTGTGACCTCATCACTACATCCACACACAGGACTCTACAGGATGCTTCTCTTGTTGACTCTGGGCTTCGGATGTAGAAGATCCATCCCTCATCGGGCGCGCAGTGGGCTGTGGACGCGCGCTCCTCACCATTGAGAAGACATTAACGCGTCATGGGGAGACGCGTCCCTGCTCCTTGGTTTCCTCCATCCTTCCTCGGGACAGGACATTTGGCCAAGGGGAATGTGAAGAACGCTTGAAGAATGGCATGTAACCATGGTTTCTGCCAAGAAGGAGATGGTGACTTCCATGTACCCCACTTGCGTTTTCCACTCTTCTCTACTTTCTGTGCGCAGCAGCTTGGTGAGTTCTGAGTGTTCCTCGTGTCTTCTGTAGTGAAGGAACTCTTCATGTTGACTCATTGAGACACATTTATTGTGTGATGGATCCCATCAAATGCTGTGTGTTGTTTTTTAGCATAAGAGAATATCCGGACAGATGAAAAAAGAGGAGAAATTATACCCAGCGAATTTTACGCGCATCCTCGACCGGCTCCTGGATGGATACGACAACAGACTCCGACCTGGATTTGGGGGTACGTGCCAACCAACCCCTCTCAATCGTGTGCCAACCCTGTGCCAACGTTTACCCGTGCTTTCTTAAATGTGTTTTGCAGGTGATCACATGTGATAGATATAGTGGTGTGTATTTGG
>JAWHQN010000217.1:0-94884 GCA_033220385.1 Triplophysa yarkandensis | reverse complement strand
CTTTCTGGGGTTATTTTTTATTATTCTTTGTTTTATGAACAGGCGATGTGCGGGCCTTCTTAGTTGGGGTCCTTTATCAGGTGATCGTTAGTTTAACGTTTACTCTTTTGTTTACTTAGAAAAAACTGAACCAAAAGCTCTTAAAGGAGGAAATAGAATGTAATTATGTATTAAATTAATTAATTAGTTATTATTGACTATTAAACGTTATTTATTAACGTTGTTTTTAATCCATAACTTTATTGCACAACAGGTAGGGGGCGCCAAAGGGCCAATTTCAGTTTCCAGCTTTGATCCATCAGTGACTCTGAAGGTTTGAACTGTTTATAATAAATAACATTATTGATTTTAATATTGATAACATTACTATTATACAGAAGGTGTTTCTTTACATTTCATTTACATTAATGGTGGATTATGAAGCCTCTCAATTATAACACATGGAGCTGCAGCAAACAGACCATAATAAGATGAACTTTAAAGACATTCAATTGATTTGACCTTTAAAAAGTTGAATGATTATTGATTAAGCGGATAGAAAGTGAATAAGTGATCAGAGAGGACCGGTTTAGTCTTCTTTATGTTGTAAAGAAGGAATCTGCAGGGCCTGCTGGTAGTTTGAACACATTGTTGGGTTAAAAAAGATCAAATTGTTATTTTAACTCATTGGGAACTTTCTGGGAATTGTATTTAAAAAGTTAAAATTTGACTGAATTATCTTTAGTGACTTGTCAGTAAGGACATCACGTAATGTTTTCAGGAATATCGATAAAAGTGAATAGATGCATTACTCTATGTTCCTGTTCGACATCTATTACTTCACACTTTATGGGAGAACATAATTATTATTTGCATTAGTAATAATTAATATTTTATTAATAATCATTTATTAAAATATGAACCCTGTTGTTATTCCCATGCTTATTAGCAATGTAAACAAATAGTGTTCAGCTGTTACTTCCTTTTGGAAAGGGTTGCCAAAAAGTGGTATGGTATGGTTGGTACCTATAGAGTGGAAATGGACATAAATGCGTACCACACCGTACCAGACCGTACCAGACCGGACCATACCGTACTACTCCGTACCACACCGTACCAGACCGTACCACACCGTACCAGACCGTACCACACCGTACTACTCCGTACCACACCGTACCAGACCGTACCAGACCGTACCACACCGTACTACTCCGTACCACACCGTACCAGACCGTACCACACCGTACTACTCCGTACCACACCGTACCAGACCGTACCAGACCGTACCACACCGTACTACTCCGTACCAGACCGTACCAGACCGGACCATACCGTACTACTCCGTACCACACCGTACCAGACCGTACCACACCGTACCAGACCGTACCACACCGTACTACTCCGTACCACACCGTACCAGACCGTACCAGACCGTACCACACCGTACTACTCCGTACCACACCGTACCAGACCGTACCACACCGTACTACTCCGTACCACACCGTACCAGACCGTACCAGACCGTACCACACCGTACCAGACCGTACCACACCGTACCACTCCGTACCACACCGTACCAGACCGCTCAGTGGAGGCATTCAATGCAATAAAAAGTAACTGATCACCAAGGATTTTTATTTATATTCTTTTGTACTAATGCACAATGCTATATTTTTATATACATTTTTATTTAAAAAAAATATTACCTTTATTTTATTTTGTTTTTTATTATTTTATTCTCTCAGTGCTTCTGCTGAAGGACTTTCAGTTCAATGTTTGTAATTCTTCTAGTAAAAGAAGAGTATGCAAATGCGTGCACATTTGACTGCTATACCTTAAACAAATGATGAAAATAAAAACAAATACTCAATGACTGTTCTCAAACCATGTATTGTGTAAGTCAAAAACAAAACAAAAATGGTCCAGTATTTTTCCAGATACGGTAGTTAATAAAAACATAAATAAAATTAATCCTAACCTGTGGTCATGATCATCCATATTACAGTTGTCCGCCATTTCATAGCCAATCTCTCTGCTGAGGCCAAGCGCATAAATTCAGGGTTTAGTTTAGTTTACCACTTAATACACATTTAACACAGGTCAATGTTTTCAAGTGGATAAATATTTGGTTATCTGGTAATGAATATTATGTCTCACCTGTCCATACAGATGAGTTATTGCTATAATCTTTGGATTTCATGATAGAAACACGGACATTAAACTGTTGGTTGATGAAAAATAACCTTTAAATCAAGAAAAGGTTTAAATGTTCAATTTGTGTTTACATTAAGTATAAAATTAAGACAAGATAAACACATGAACACAACTTAACATCACGGAGGATGACAATAACCGATAAAACGTACATCATGTTGCATTGAGCGGATCCCTTCTTATTAACAGGTTTTACCACTTAAGTCATTTCCATTAGCTCAAATTTTGTATATAACAATGTTCTTTGCATTCTACTGTTTGCACATGGCTCTTATCTTTTTAACCATGGCCACTCACAGTACAAAAAAAACAATGATTCATTCAGCCTAATGTACTTGATATGAAGAACTTGATATGTTTGTATAAAGGCCAGACCTGAACCAATCTAAAATGTTCATTAGAAGGGGCACCGTAATACCGTACCTTTGTTCCAGATACAAAAAAACCCCCAAATAAAACATAGATAAACAATACGCATATACAAACGTGTTGTACAGTACAGTCTGGAACCTCATATGTTTCAGGATCTCTGGCAGCCCCCAAATGTGCTAAAAACTAATCATTTTCTAGACCCATGTAGAAATTTATAATTTTCACAAAACTCAAGTTTTCGAGCTTCTATAATCTTTATAATAATAATTTAATAGTATACTTATTTCTTGGATGAAAGAATAAAAGAGAGTTCTCTTAAGGCATTCAAGCTTTACCTTACTCTTTTGGTTTCCTAAAAGTCACGGGACTTGATAATGACAATAGTTACATTTCTCTCTGTTCCATCCATGCAGATTTTGTCAGCAACATGTCGTTCGAAGGCTTTCTACTGGCCTATCAAAGGTTAACATTCCTGAGAGGACGTTCCTTCTTAACAGGAGACCCAGTAAACTTCCAGTTTGAGGGCTACCCCTACAAGAGACTACAGATAATCCAGTCACAGGTGAATTAATTAAGGAAGAAATAGTGTCTGTTGGCAGGGCCAAACTTCTTTGTCAGGAGCAAGTGGCATAGGAGGTAGGGAAATGTTGCTGTAGGAGACGATTTTTGGCTTGCGAACCAAAAGGCCCTAAGAGGTCAATTCAAGTTGGCCAGGGTAATCATTGCAAACCTGATAAGAGAGGGATTGTGAGAGACATCCAGGTCAAAATCTTCCCCACCTATCCAGTAATGATCAAGAACCAGTCAAAGAAAGTGGGAGTCAAAATGTCAAGGATGGAAAAAGGGCCACCATAAAGATCCTGCCACAATTCTCCATAGAGATGCCAGGAACCTTGTCGTCTTGGTTCCGGTGGAGGAGCAACAGAAAAGAGGTTCAACAGCTTCCGGGAGCTCAAGTGGGAGGTGTACTGTCAGTATCTGAGGAGAAGCACTTTTATTTTGGAACAGGAAGCTAAGGAACACTAATTTTGAAAGGGGAAGTTGTTCCTAGAGGATTCTCATGTGCAGCGGAAACAAAGTACATGCAGGGTAAGCTGGGAGCATATGCTGAGAGGTGTTTGAAGCTGGAAAAAGTCTGAGAGAAAAGGAAAAACAAACTTTCAATTTTCCTATATAACTGTCTGCCATCTGAATGGATTATTAAGAAAATCAAGGACGTTGTTGTCTGAGTTGATCCAACCTAACCTGCAGTTGATCAAGCCTAAGGAAAACCTCCAGAAAACTTGACAGTGTTCAAGTCTTTGCAAGAGAATGTTGTGGTCAATAGTATCAAAGGCAGCACCAAAATCCAATAACACTAATAGAGAGATACAAACGGTCGAATGATAGGAGCAGGTCATTTGTAACTCTAAGGAAAGCAGTCTCTGTGCTATGATACGGTCCAAATCCTGACTGGAAATTCTCACAGATATAATCTTTCTCTAAAAAGGAGTATAATTGTGTGAGGATACTACCGTTTGTAGTATCTTGGACAGAAAAGGAAAATTCGAGATCGTCAAAGGTTTTGGGGACAATGAGGAGTTAATAATAGTCAGGAGAAGATCAACGACTTCTGGAAGCAACCCTTTTAGAAACTTAGAGTAAATGGGGTCTAACATACATGTTGTTGCTTTAGATCAGGGGGGCCCAAACTTTTTCCTATGAAGGGCCAAAAATCCAACTTGACTGAGGTGCCGTGGGGCAAAAATTTATTTTGCATCATATATCAAACTGCATTACATTAAAGTTGTTTTGGTTTGCCCTTATTTATTTCATTATATTTAAAATAAATATAAAACAACTTTCATCTTATTAACTAATGCAATTTTATTTATAAAGTTTAGCATTTTAATAAAAACAAACAATCTGCAAGTGTTCAATGTACGATACAGTTCAATACCAGACACCCTAGTGAAGCTGTAAGCAATTATAAAACCATTTGGTTGCAGTGTCTGTGACCTAATGAGAGATATTAAACTGGTCTAGAGATATTAAAGTTTATAGATATTAAACTTAGTTTTTTTTATAAATGTTTCGTACAGCTGACTTTCTCGAATAACAATAGGGACCTGGTTTCTGCGATACATGGTTTTCTTACTTAGTGTTTTCGTCTTGTTTTCCAGTCAGTTTCAAACAGACCCTCACATCTAATTTTATGTATCTAGTATATGCATCTTGATTTTTATTTTTTTATTAGATTAAGAGGTAAATGGACTTAAATGAACTACAATAAATGGACTTTTCCCCTGACAGAAGCCCATTCCCCCTCATATAAGCCGAATATCGCGTTGGTGGCAAATTGTACATGCAAATGAACTTAAATGTTCAAGCGTCAAACTACACGTGTGTGGTGTGAACACAGCATAAGGTTGTTTGCACCTTGTGCAATGACTTACTTTTACTCATTATTTTAGATCTAGATTAATTCCAAGTTTACAGTGAGATTAATATAGATTAAAAAATTAATCTATGCCCACCACTAATATATTTAACAAATTTTTATAAAAGAAAGTCAATATTGTGGCTTTAAATGGGTAATTGTTTTGAAATTGTGGTGTTATTCTGTAGAATGATTTGTGTATTATGGTGAGAGCCCGTCTTCTGGTGAAGTCTAGTGACACTTTTAGTCCCACTCCAGCCATGGGCCAAACAAAAAAGGATTTGGAAACTATTAAATGCGCCTAATAATTCTAGTAGCTATAACTTCTGGTTTCCAATGAGTCAAATGAGTAAGAAAATGTAAAACTTAATTTGCATAGCACCTGTCTTCCTGTTTGCTACTGGTTTACGCCAATTCAAAGATCTATTGTATTAGTGTCATATGGTACACCCAGTATATGTTATTTCCTGAAGCTGTTCTACTTCAAGGCTTAAAGGGATTCCATTTCCAAGTTAAACAGGTGATGTTGGCTTATTTTATTTTATCTTTAGAACAAAGAATATTTATGGTCGTGCGCTTCAAAACATGTTATTGATATATCGATGAATACAATGAGGATACTGTTCACAGGTTTGTCACAATAGGTTTGTCAGGTTTGTAAAATACTAATTTAAACTCGTAATGGATTAATAATTAAGCTTAAAGTGTCAGATAAAAAGTCTGTTTTGTCAAAAGAAGGAATGCAGATGTGTTACATTCTGTGAAATTATTTTTGTGTGTTAACCATGTCAAACGTCGGTTTTAATGACCAACATGATTCATTATAAACACAGACTTTTATTGTGATTTTTTTGGTTGTTTTAGGGTAGTAGGTTATATAAGTAAAATAACATTATATCATAGAATTTTTTTCATGTATTTCAGTAAGAGCCGTCAATATCTTAATCTTATTATGCTGTTTTCATATCTTTATGTGTACATTTTAAAATTGATTAAATAATAACACATTAATAAATACTTCAAATGAACTAATACAATTACAAAACCAATTTAAATCATTAAAAACATAATTTTAGTTAAATAATGCATTCCTAAATGAAAAGTTGAATGAATAGATTCGAAATAGTTTTTAAACGAGAAATACATAACTGGATTAGCACACTGAACTATAAATGTGATGTCATTAATGATTTGAAATTCCATGTCCCATCTTCCTCTTCTAACAGAATTTCTATTTAGTTTTATTTAGCTTTTGTGTGTCATTATTATGTATTTCTGTGACACTATGGGATGTAGCAATGCAAACAAGGTTAAACAAATTCAAATGGTGGCTGGTTCCTTGAATGTCATATCAGATAAGGAATGAAGACGAAAAGATTTAAATATAATGCAAATTGAGAATTCTAATATGCCAACTTCTTCTATGCATTATGCTTTTTCTATGGAAAAGTTTATACATTTTTTATATCTTTGATTCAAACCGAGCAGTGTATTAACGTTGTGTCTTTGAAAATACACAGTGAGCAAGTATAAAATACATATACTAAAATATAATTTAATTAGAATATAAAATCTGGATGTGAATTGAATTGAATTGAAAGGAATTGTAATTTTGCAAAACAAAATCCAGGAACAAACAAAAACACGGGTAACTCACAGACATCAAAGTTTAACAACAGACAATGAACAAGAGAAACAGAAGTGTTTAAATGCACTGGGGATGACAAGGAAACAGGAAACACCCGGGATACAATCAGGAGAGGATCAATGAAACAAAAGAACTACAAAATACTACAAAACACATGACAGGAACAGGAACTCAACAAGAGCTCAACAGGACTTAACCAAGTGACAAGAATAATAGAGGATCACAAGACACACATCGTAACAGGAATATGGCATAGGGCATATTTTGTTCAATTATCAGAGCGCTGTCAGTCAAACCCATTTCTGCCAAGAAATGCCTTATAAATGAAACTCCATATCATGTTTTAGCTTCTGCGTCAACTTGAATGCACTGCATAAATCCACTGAGCTCTTTCAGAGTCCATATAAATTAAATTCAGCTCTTTTTCCGCCCAAAAAATTCACGTTCCTTGTTCTTTGTCTAGGGACACTTAAAGAACCAATGCAAGATTATCCTCCAGGAATGCTTCACGAACCAGATGATGTCATGGACACCTCTCAAGTAAGTTATTAAGAACAGCCTGATGTTATTTCTACTTTAACAAATTATACCAGAAAAAACAATGCAGTTTTGTGATGTGGCTATTGTAATGAGTAACACATTATTTCTTTCTCCAGCTTAATCCAGTTCTAGGTGTAGGAAACAGAGGTAAGAAAACTACTATATGCTGTCGATCTATTTCAGGTGTTCAGACTTAAGTTCTTTAAAACAAGGCTTTGGTTTTTTGTACATCACAGCTTTCCTCATTAATATCAACCTAAGAGTTGAGGTGTAAAGTCTTATTTTCTAAAGAATTATTATTATATGTATCTTGGATGACTGGATACCCAGGGCTTACCCCAGAATTCAGTGGCAGGATGGCCGTCTGCAGCATCAGAAGATTTCCTGTTAGGCTGCTGAGAAATACTATTTTCCTTTGCTCTCTTTCCACAATAAGAAGGACTAGATGCAAAGTTAGTAAGACATGGAAAGTGAAACATAAAAAAACAAATGGTCAACAATAAGAAAATTATATTCTGTTGTGTTAAATGAAAACTTGTTTGACATATAATTTAAGATGTTAAACATGCCTAATGACATAACCAATAAAATGTTTATAGAAGCCGCTCTTTATCCTGGTCCTTGCGAAACCCGCTCTACCTGTAATTTTTCTCTTATTACTTCCGAGATTTTTCAATGCAACAGAAAATTAATATTAAACAACTTACAATTGTTCTTAAAACAAACTATCAATACTTAAACAAACTACAGTTAAATAGAACTTTATATTTCTGTAATAAGTATTGTCTGTGTTTGACCGTACCCAGATTTCAGCCAGTGCATCACCATAAGTGATGTAGCATATAGTCTTAATGTGTAACTATGCCCTCAACCCTGGTGTTTGTAGTCTAAGAAATGGGAATGTTCTTAGATGTGATAACTCAATTTGTCCTCAACTTTGAGAATTGTAACTCAACAGATAGTTTACAGATACTAAGGAAAGGAAATCTTTCTTTGTTAGAGCTATTAGAGCCTAAAAATACCTGCACAATAATAAAGATGGATATTTTTACAGTGTTAAATCACATAATTTGGATGTACGATACCTGGTAGGATCATCTGAGGGGTACAACTTTTTTCCGACTTTTTTCCCAATTTAAAACACTGGTCTTCTATGGCCTTCATTACAAAGGTTTTTAGAGTTTGCTTGAGATTGTCTAATTCATAATAGAATTTGTATTCTTCAGTGGAGTTTCCCTTTATATAAAATTTTAAAACTCCACATACACAACATTTTTATTCAGCTGTATGTAAATATTTCAAATTATAGGTCCAGATGATCTGTATTAAAAAATGTTTTTTTTGGTTCAGAAACCGAAAGCAGTGGTCACATTACTTCATTGCCACGTTTGAACTCTGCCAGAGATGTAAATTTCAGGGTAAGAAATCAATGATTTAAAAAATGTAGGTGTACAAGTAAATAAATCTTGTGTGCCTTTGTGTTTGCGTGTTTCCTTATACTATTTTAAAATTTCTGGTGTTTTTCAGCTATCTGCTGATCGACTGTTGGTCAGACTTCATCTGGAAGACAAACATCAAACACTGAAAACATCCGATTTTCTTCAGATATCTGAACATTCACAGTCTCATGAGTTCTGTGCAGAGGACAAATTTGTTCAATTTTTTTTACAAAAATTACTGATGATGGACTATGGAGTGAGAGGCATAAAAATTGGAGAGAACAATGCACAAAACAACACACAAATAAGATGTAATGAGTTGTCTGCACAAACACAAGATGCCTTTGATGCTATTTTCGATGAAACACTTGAACCGGCTGATGAAGCTAACACATCAGAGACGATTGACTTTATGGATGCTCAGATGGCCGTGTTTCATTGTGCGGATAGATTCTTAAAGCAGCTCATAGTGACTAAACTCTCACAGTGTCAGTTTGCTCTTCCTCTACTTGTACCCAATCCATTCACACAACACATTGAGTTTCCTCTCTGGACATTTAGACAAATCAAAAAGAGCTGGAAGATGACTGATGAAAGAGGACAAACCTTTAGTAAAACCCAACCAATCTACAACACAGAAACTCCAATGGTGGCTTTCTTCAGGTTTGGCTCTGTGTCCTCATCCAAGTCTCAGCTGATAAACAATTTAATCAATGAGAAACACAACACATTCTTCCACAGACACTGTCCAGGTAGCAGCAGATCCAGAATATTGATGGATGGGGTGGTGGAGATCGCCTGGTATTTCCCATCTGGAGAGAAAACTGATAAATTTCCCCAATGTATTGCATTCTGTAATCTTCATGGTGATGCAGGTGAAAATGAAAAGCAGCTGAACATCATAACACAAATGTCTTCTGTTAATGTTGTTATTTTACCTCCAATGAACAAAAATGACAAGAGTATGACAAATATACAAAAGCTTTACAAGGACGCAAAACCGCTTATTTGTCTTACTGAGAATAAAACATCTCTTAAAGTAACAGGTAAAGGAAAATATAGGATGGGTTGGAAAGATAGAAAAGAATCAGATATACTTGAGGATCTCAGAAGAGCTGTAAATTATGGCTTTTCATCTTTAGAATCATCTTCTCATTTCAAGATTAAAGATGTGGCCAAACTGTCACATTTTATAGTTGATGAGATGACAGATGAAGACTGCAGGAGAGGAAAAGAAGCAGCACAGAAGATGATGAGATTACTGGAGAAAAAAGATCCAACAGAAATCAAAGAATCATTTCTTCCATGTCAAGGAAAACTGTGGCATCAGTGGTGTCAGAAAAATAAAGAACTACACAGACCAAAACTAGGTGAACTATATAAGGGTGGTAATATGGAAAAGGAACTAAGTGATAAGAAATTGGAAATGCTGAAAATCCGTGAACAGCAGCAAAGTTCTGTCTTAGGTGATTTTATCCACATCTTTATCCAAGAACTGAGTTCACAAAAAGCAGACGAGATGACATATGTTCTAAAATGGCTTGGGATTTCGATAGATGACCACACCTCTGAAAATCTTTCTCCCCTTCATCATGAGTATGATCTGAAGTGGTCAGCAGTTTTGGATATGAAAAAAAACCATGATCAATCTCAACAACATACAGGTGAGAAAGAACTTGAAAAAATATCTGAAAAATTACAAGCAGCAACTTTTGGTTTGGAGCACATACTGAGAGAGATCGGACAGATATATGAATCATGTTCATCTGTAAAGAAGAACAAGAATGGCCTGAAGATTGATTTTAGAGCTCTTCCAGGTCTTGCAGCAAAGATGATGATGTCTGGATTTCCACTGGAGTTGATGGATGGAGATGCTGCTCATGTTCCTCTGATCTGGGTGACTGCTGTTTTAGATGAACTCATCCAGAAACTGGGAGACAAGAGAGTCTTTGTGCTGTCAGTTTTAGGGATTCAGAGCTCTGGAAAATCCACCATGTTGAATGCCATGTTTGGTCTTCAGTTTGCTGTCAGTGCCGGCCGGTGCACCAGAGGAGCTTTCATGCAGCTAGTCAAAGTGTCTGAGGAGATTAAGATAAAAAAACAGCTGAACTTTGATTATATTCTGGTTGTTGATACTGAAGGACTTCGTGCTCTAGAACTGGCAGGAAGATCTACAATAAATCATGACAATGAACTGGCAACATTTGTTGTTGGTCTTGGAAATATGACGTTGATCAACATCTTTGGAGAAAACACTGCTGAGATGCAGGACACTCTTCAGATTGTTGTTCAGGCCTTTCTAAGGATGAAGAAGGTTAGACTTAACCCTAGCTGTATGTTTGTTCATCAGAATGTTTCCGATGTCACAGCCGGTGAAAAAAACATGGAAGGAAGGAGACGACTTCAGGAGAAACTGGATCAGATGACAAAACTTGCTGCCAAAGAAGAAGAATGTGTTTTACAGGTTTTCAATGATGTCATTTCATTTGATGTACAAAATGATGTGAAGTACTTTGCACAGCTCTTGGAAGGAAGTCCACCCATGGCTCCACCAAACCCAAACTACAGCAGAAACATTCAAGAGTTGAAAGAAAACATTCTCTCCAAAGCTTCAAGATCAGGAGGCATCACACTGTCACAGTTCAAGATGCGTATTAATGATCTTTGGAATGCACTTCTGAATGAAAACTTTGTGTTCAGTTTCAAAAACACACTGGAGATTTCTCTCTACAGAAAACTGGAAAATAAATATTGTGACTGGACCTGGAGCTTAAGGAGTGCCATGTTGAGTATTGAAGATAAATTCTACAACAGAATTGAAAATGGAAATATTGATGTTCAGGAACATGACCTACTGGCTGAAATTAAAATGACAAAAGAAGAAGTAGAAAAATCAATGAAGTCTTACTTTGAAAATGACAAAGACAAAGACATTTTGTGTCAGTGGCAAATAAGATTTGAAACTCAAATTAAACATCTTCATAATGACCTGGTGAAGGACACAAAAAGAAAATTGAACAAAGCAGTAGAGCAGAAGAAAGCCAGGGAGCATCTGGAAAAGAAAACAACAGAGTATGAAAATAAACTTTTTACTCGGAGCAAAGAATGTGCTTTGAGTCTAAAAAGAAGAGGAGGAGGAGATGAACGTGTTCTGAAGGAGACATTTGACATTATGTGGAGAGAATGGGTCAGTGAAATTACAGAAAATATTCCTCCACTGAAAGATTCAGATTTATGGAAGGATGTCACTAGGGTTTTATCCGAAATCTATGAACCAACTCTTGTAAATCAGAGTATAAATCGGCAAAACTTCAAACAGATAGTCTGCAAAACTAATTATGAAGACTACATTATATTACAGACATATCTACAGCAATCTGAAGACACTTTATCAAGCCTGCCGAATGCTGAATACAATGATTCAGTAAGACAACTGATTCAGGATATCATGCAGGAAACTAAGAAAATAATGGAGAATTTACAGGTCAGAAAACATGGGTACAATGTCAGTTACATTCAGGCAATAACAGAGTGTGTGAAAAAGTCAGTGATGCAACATTCAGAGAACCGAATATACAAACTGAAAAGAGAGTTTATCATAGATCTCTGTCTCTGTCTTATTGCAAATGAAAAAATAACTGAACACCACAATGAATTCAGAGAAACAACTGATCCAAGAATTTATTTTGAGAAGCAGAAAACTCAATATTACACCACCTTCAAGAACTACTGCTGTGGAGCAACGTCAACAACTATACTGATTGATTTCATCTGCAGAAAACTTGAACAATCCATTCTAGAAGATGTTTACAACAAAACTGCAATTGACTTGGCAGCACAGATGAAGTCTGACATACAAGCATTACGAGAGAACAGATCAAATCTGGAGAAACACATTCTGAAATCCCTTGCAGAAAAAGAGGACTTTGATCAGTATATGCAATACATCCATCGGCCCAAAGAATACTTTAAACAATTCATAAGAAATGAAGTGGACAATTACTTCACTGAACAAAGTGAAATGATTCTAAACATTTTCAAAGGAAATCTAAAACAGAAAGAGCAGATTGTGAGTAATGCTGTGCATGCAGTGACAGTGGAGGTGAAAAATAACAGAGGAGATGGAAACTTGTGGTTCAGAAGATTCAAAGAAACTCTCACAGATGAGCTGAAATTCACTGGAGAATCAAGTGTTAATCTCAATGAAATTAAAGACTTGGATTTTCTTGAGGATCATTTGAGTAAAAGTCTGAATGAAATGATGATGAAGCTACAAAACTGTTTTAAAAGCATTAATGATATTAAAATGGAAACGTTCAGGAAGAAACCAGATGAGATTTTGATCGATCACTTTTCTCAGTGCTGTTGGGTTCAGTGTCCCTTCTGTAAAGCCATCTGCACCAACACAATGAGCAATCATTCTGGAGATCACAGCGTTCCTTTCCATCGAAGTACTGGACTGAATGGGCGCTTTTACAAAGACACAACAAACTTGGCTAATATTTTCTGCACAACAGAAGTAACAACTGATAACTGGTTTTACGCAGAAAATTCAGATGAAAAAATATACTGGAAAGACTACAGAAAAGGAGGTCCTGAAGTTGTTAACTGGAGCATCACTCCAGACCTCTCAGAGCTGCCGTACTGGAAATGGGTTGTGTGCAGGTTCCAGAATGAGCTGGAAAATCACTACAAAAAAACATTCCAGGAACTTGGTGAGATTCCAGTCAATTGGAGAAAGTACACAAAAGAGGATGCCATTGAGAGTTTGGATAAATATATTTAGTCAGCAATTGATAGAAACTTTTTCACATCCCTGTTTACGGATTATATTTTTATGTTGTAGCTTTATTCTGAACTGATTTTTACAGGAATTTAGTTTGTAAAATGATACAGCTGACTTTAAAATGATACGGCTGAGAAGCATGGATTCTCCTACCACTGTTATGCGGATGACACGCAACTCCACCTTGCATTTCATCCGGAAGATCAGACGATTTCTACCAAGTCTCAGCATGTCTGAGCGACATCTCCCTCTGGATGAAGCAACACCACCTACAACTAAACCTTGCGAAAACGGAACTTCTTGTCATCCCTGCCAACCCGAAGACTCGTCACGACCTCTCTATCCAACTAGGAGCATCAACCATTGTGCCCTCCAGGTCTGCGAGAAACTTGGGAGTAATCATCGATAATCAGCTTCACAGATCATGTTGCCACAACTGCCAGATCCTGCAGATTCATGCTTTACAACATCAGGAAGATCAGACCGTTTCTCTCAGAAGATTCCACACAAATCCTGGTTCAGGCTCTGGTCCTGTCCAGGCTGGACTACTGCAACGCGCTGCTTGCTGGACTCCTGATGTGCACAATTAACCTCTGCAGATGATACAGAATGCAGTGGCAAGAGTGGTAAAAAAGACCCATGTAACACCTCTCTTCATTAAACTATTGGCTTCCTGTAGCTGCTCGCATTTAATTTAAATGTCTTCTCATTGCCTACAAGACCACCACCGGTTCAGCACCCACTTACCTTATCTCACTAATGCAAAGATATAGACCCTCAAGATCTCTGCACTCCGCAAATGAGCTGAGACTTGTGGTACCAGCTCAAAAGGGTAAGAAATCTCTCTCTCGAACGTTCTCTGCATCAGTTCTTCGATTGTGGAACAATCTGCCTCTGGCTTCATGCTTGTCAGACGCGGTCTCTATCTTTAAAAATCACCTAAAAACTCATCTTTTCCGGCTACACCTAACACACTAACTCACTTCTTTTCTAACCTACTCACTCTATCTAAAAAAAAAAAAAGAAAAAAACCTTTTTCTACTTTCAGGTTTTTATCTCGCTCTGTGTAACTTGGTAACATTGTTGTAGCACTTGTTCACCTATTGTTGTATCGGCTAATTACCGCTTCATTGTCTCCTCGACTATTGTAAGTCGCTTTGGATAAAAGCGTCTGCTAAATGCCTAAATGTAAATGTACTTGAATGAATTATCAAGGCAAAGTGAGCTGTACTGTAGCACAACAAACCATATTCCACTTAATGATTGACATTTATTGACAAAACATTTCATAGTTTATAATAAATAGATTTGAAAACCAAATAATTAACATCTTCATCAAGTGATTTTAAGGGTTTCACACCAGATGTAAAATTGAGTACAGTTAAGTACAGATGAATAATATTAAGAAGAGGCTGCAGTCATAGACATTGGCAAGAAAATAATACCATTAAATATGTTTGTTTGAGCTGAAAGGGGTGTTTTTTTCTTAAGGTTAGTTGAACATTTTGCAATACTAAGGAAATATTCTTTTTACTTCCCAAAAATCTTTAAATATCTAAATGATGGTTTGCGTAGTGTAATGTTATTCCTAAATGAAATGAAACCCAATTTAATTGTGATGCCTTTAAGAATTTCTTCTGTAATCCTTAAAATAAAACAAAGGGTTTCTGAATTTACATGTTGTTTGCTGACTTTTTTTTGTCTACCCTTGTTGTTCAACTGCTTTGATGCAATATCACATTGTAAAAAGCACTTAACAATAAACTAGTGCTAACAGAACAGGACTGATACGATCATACTTTTTGTTTTCCTCAGAATCTATCTTCATGATTTAACAAAAGGAAAGAACCAATTGTAGACAGCTCTTAACAAAAACACTTTAATAAACAAGAACATAACTTTAATTTACTTGAGTGGGGACGTCAAACAAAAGTTGTCAGTAACAGGACTGGAAAGGTAGGACAGGACGCAGACAAGGGCAGGTAGACAAAGGATACATCAAAGGACAGAAACAAAAGGGTTTCAATAGGGGAAAAATTAAGGTATGATGGAAAGAAGGTATTGGTGTAATGCGCCTGGCTTGTGGTGAGGATGGAAACCAGGTCTCCAGATCTCAAAGAGAGAGCTTTTAACTCATTGAGCCATCTCCCCAAACATAAAAGCCCAGTTTGCAGAAGGTCATACAGAACCAGTAGACAAGAGGCTTTAGGAACCAAAATATCTTTACTGAAAGTAAAATGATGCAAAGAACAAAATACTAATAGAAAGCCGTGCTTTCATAAAACATAGAAACAAAATTGACACAAGGGTCCAAAATACAAAACTATAGACTCAGAACACATGACGACACATGACGACACATGACGACACATGACGACACATGACGACACATGACGACACATGACGACACATGACGACACATGACATGGCATAGAAAGGGTCAAGACAGAACACAAAGATAGGGATCAAACGCTCTTTATATAGGGTAAAACACAGGTGTTGGGAATCATGGTGATTAGTGGGATCAGGAGCAAAGGCGGAACGTTTAGGGTTGGAGAGACCAGGTTGAAAATGGTCTTAAGCCAACCATTACAATCGGGGCTAAGACACAAGATGGGAAAGCGCATGGCATAAAGAAAAACAATGGCCATGTGTATCCAACACAAAAACAGTCCTGGCCTAGTGATCAGTGAGTTGAACTAGTGATCACAAGGTTGCCTGTTCATTTTTCAAAGACAGCAGGTAAAGACTAAAGTGCCGTTGAGCATGCAGTTAAGTAAAGCCACTTCAAAGCGGATGGGTTGAATGCAAAGGTCAAATTCAGGTGTGGGTCACCTTATAGGTCACTTTTACTTCACAAGACAGAGGGCTATCAAGATCCTGGATCTATAAAGGACAAGAAGGAAATGACCATGACACCTACAGACTTAAATATGTTTTTGGATCAAGCAACCAGGATAACTCCACAACGAACATGAAAACTTAACACATTTTGTTATCTTCCTAAGTTTGTTTTAAGTAATGATATTGATAGGGAAACTTCTCTCTAACCTCTGTATCTTAACAAAATCTTGTATAATTACTACCTGTATTAAACACTTAAGAAATATTCCACAGGAACCTTTGTCATATTTTGATTTACATATTTTAAAGTTATTCAACTATTTTAAGATTTGTGCCTCCTATGTTTGATTAAAATAAGTGAAAATAGGAATAGAGTGTCAGTCATCGGCATCTCTTGTGTGAGCTTCACAAGTCCATATAAATAAAGACCACAACAGCTTCTATTTATTTCATAAGCTATAGGCTACAAATATCATTGTTACAATCAAAACCAGTACATGAACATCTGAGGGAAAGTAGACATCTTGTGAAATATGAATGCATTAAAATGAATGCTTTTCTATAATTGTTACAAGACAAAGATGTCCTATTAAACATATAAAACACATGTCAACCAACTGGAAAGATTATCCTTTTCCCTCAGTTATTTATATTATACATATATATAATCAAAATAATAATATTAAATGGTCTTGAATTTTACACGGAGCCCTTTTAGTACCAGATTCCTTCCTTCAAAAAACTTCAGATATAAATATTTCAGCTGCACTGGCGGATCGTTGAGTCTCCAAATAGTCTCTGGATATCGTTTTGCATTAAAATAGATTCTAAGCAAGTCACATTGGCATAACATTTTAAAAACATTTAAGACATTAAAAACAAGGATGTATATAACTATTACATCTAAATTCAACGAAATCCGATTTATTTATGTTTTTAATAAATGTGTAAAGTTAGGGGAAATTTAATGAAAAGTTCTGTATATATAAATAAATGTTATTAAGCACTAGTATATTTTAAGACAATCAAGCGTTTAAAGGTATTAGTAAATGCATGCACCCGGTAAGTTCCGTTACCACAGTTTATTACAGGAGAACAGAGTACTATCCACAGGTAAGTAAACATTAGATGAAATGATGAACCAGAATTCAGAAGAGATGTTTAGTAATAGTTTTGTTGTCTTGTAGGCAGCAAACACTGTTGCTCTGCACAGCACAGCACACCACAGCCGAGACCAGAATCAGACAAAGAACTAAGAAGCAGAGACAGTGGGGATAACTGGAGATGCCTGGAGACAACTGCAAACACTGGAGAGAACTACAGACATTGGATAGGACTGCAGACACTAGAGACACTGGAGGCGACTGGAGACAACTGGAGACACTGGAAACCAATGTAGACACTGAAGACGACTGCAGACACCGGAAACACTGGAGAAGACTGATGACACTGGAGACTCCTGCAGACAACTGCAGACACTGGAGACAACTGGCGAAAACTGCAGACACTGGAGACAACTGGCGAAAACTGCAGACACTGGAGACGACTGGAAACAACTGTAGACGACTGGAGACACTGGGTACGACTGGAAACACTGGAGACGACTGGAGACGACTGGAGACGACTGGAGATGACTGGAGACACTGGAGATGACTGGAGACATTAGAGATGACTGGAAACAACTGGATTTTGAATATGTTGGTCGATCTTAAATTATGTGCACATTTGCTAGTATACAACAGGAATGTTTTTCTGTCAGTTCCATATTTTTAGTTCACTGTACCCGTTTATTATTAAGATTTTTTATTATAATCACAGTTTATTCGACTATGAATGTCTATTAAGTGTCTATGAATACTATTACTGTCTTCTTAGTCTTAGTCACATAATAAGGTTTCGATTGGTCTGTGGTATTCTTCCATTGAAAAGCACACGCCGATCATAATGTGTCATATTGTTATTTATTTGTACTTGTGTTATTTTGTTTGTTTAAACTCTGAAGCAGCACTGTAAATGTACCGTGTGGTAAATATATCAAGTTCAAGTTCAAGTTCAAGTCTGCTTTATTTTCAATTCTTCCACATGTACAGTACATACATACAGAGAATCGAAATTGCGTTACTCTCAGTCCCCCGGTGCATACAGATAGCACTAACAGTAAATAGATAAAAAGATAAAAAACTCTACCACTATACAATAAGGGAATATGAAGAAAGATAGAATATCAATAAAATAAAGAATAAGGTTAATAAGAACAGAAAAACAAAGCAACGCAAGGCACAAGGCAGATAGAATGCAAACCCGTGAACAAACAGTGCAGATAAAAAAAATTTTTTTAGTGCAAATAAATAGCTAATAGCTTATACCAGACTGATTAAAGTGACAAAGTGACAAGTGAAAGAGTAGTTGTTTTGTTGAACTGACTGATGAGGTAGTAGAATGGTGTCAGTTCCATGGTGAATGAGGTAGTGAGCAGACAACTGCTGCACAAAGTGACTGTTGCATGACATCGTATGTTAGAGGGAGGGGGGTGGAAGGACCTGGGAATGTGGGACCTGGTGGGGGGGGTCAAAGTTCGGTGGTGCCTGGGGCAGAAGAGAGACGAGAGGGCAAGATCGGGAGCGAGTTCAGCTTCCTGACAGCCTGATGGATGAAGCTGTCCTTCAGTCTGCTGGTCCTGGCCTGGAGACTTCGCAGTCTCCTCCCTGATGGCAGCAGACTGAAGAAGCTGTGTGATGGGTGAGTGAGATCACCTGCGATGCGGAGGCTTTCCTCGTGAGACGCGTACCATAAATGTCCTGGAGGGAGGGGAGAGAGACACCAATGATCTTCTCAGCTGCTCTCACTTTGCGTTGCAGAGTCTTCCGGCAGGACGCGTTGCATGCGCCATACCACACAGTGATGCAGCTGGTCAGAATGCTCTCGATGGTGCCTCTGTAGAAGGTGTTCATGATGGGGGGTGGGGCTCTGGCTCTCCCCAGTTTGCGGAGGAAGTAGAGACGCTGCTTTGATTTCTTGGCCAGCCCTGCGGTGTTGTCGGTCCAGGAGAGATCCTCTGTGATGTGCACACCCAGGAACTTGGTGCTGCTCACTCTCCCCATAGTCGCACCGTTGATGGTCAGAGGAACATGCTGAGTGAGCATGAAGTCAACCACGTTCGGTGAGATATTGTTGTCACTGCACCACCTGGCCAGGCGGCTCACCTCGCTGTTGTTTGTCTCATCTTTGTTGCTAATGAGACCCACCACAGTCGTGTCATCCGCAAACTTAATGAAGAGGTTGGAGTTGTGTGATGGTGTGCAGTCGTGGGTCAGCAGAGTGAAGAGTAGTGGGCCAGGTACACATCCTTGGGGGGCCCCAGTGTTTAGTGTGATGGTGCTGGATGTGTTGCTGCCGATACGTACTGCCTGAGGACTTCCAGTTAGAAAGTCCAACAACTTTTGGACTTTCTAACTGGTTGGACTTTCTAACCAGTTTGTGAATGAGCTGTTGAGGGATGATTGTGTTGAATGCTGAGCTGAATTCAATGAACAGCATTCTGACATATGAGTCTTTCTTCTCTAGATGTGTGAGTGCTGAGTGGAGGGTCATTGAGATGGCATCATCGGTCGACCGGTTTGACCGATATGCAAACTGGAATGGGTCCAGGGAGGGGGGAGGGCAGACTTGATGTGGTGCATGACTAGCTGTTCGAAGCACTTCATGAGGATGGGAGTATGTGCAACAGGACGGTAGTCATTGAAGCAGGATGGAGATGGCTTCTTCGGGACTGGAATGATGGTGGTAGCTTTGAAGCATGTGGGAACAACAGCCTGACTAAGTGAGATGTTGAAAATGTCTGTGAAGACATCAGTGAGTCACTGTCTCTCAGTACACGCACAGGAATGTTGTCAGGACCCGGAGCCTTGCGAGCATCGATCCTGCTGAAGCATCTCCTCACGCTGTCTGGGGTCAGCATCATCACCTGGTCACTGGGAGGAGGTGGAGTCTTCTGTGCAGTGGAGCTGTTTTGTGCCGCAAAGCGAGCAAAGAACTTGTTCAGCTCGTTCAGCGGAGAGATGTTGCTGTCACAGGTCCTCTGTGGGGGTTTGTAGTCCGTAATAGACTGTATCCCCTGCCACAGGCTCCGAGTGTCTCTGCTGTCACTGAATCGATGGGCTATCCTCCTGGAGTACTGACTCTTAGCCTTCCTGATGCCGTGGGATAGGTTGGCCCTGGCTGTTCTCAGGCCCCCCATCATCTCCAGCTCTGAAGGCAGCGTTCCGCCTCTCCAGGAGTCTGTAGACTTCCCCTGTCATCCACGGCTTCTAAAGTAATGGTCCGGAAAGTAATGGTTTTTGTGACTGTTAAATCCTCTGTACACTTGGTGATGTAGGCAGTGACAGTCTCCGAGTACTCCTGGAAGTCAGTGGAGTTATTGTAAGTGGCAGCCTGCTTAAACATATTCCTGTCAGTTGTATCGAAGCAGTCCTGAAGAGCGTCAGACGACCCTTCTGGCCACACTTGAATTTGTTTCTGAACAGGTTTAGCGACTTTGACGAGTGGTCTGTATCCAGGCATTAGCATGACAGTGATGTGGTCTGAGGCACCGAGGTGGGGGAGGGCTTTGTAAGCTCCTCTCTGTGTGTCTCTCCTCTCATGACTAAGTAACAATGAATATACTGTTTCAACAAATAAAAAAACTACTCTTATTATAAACAAACTATCTACTCAAGGGTAATAAAATGTGATCTAAATAAAAGAGATGTTCAAAGCTTTACCAAGTCCACAATTGTTTAAGCTTTTGAGCTCATTACACCCTTCAATGTTTCAAAATACAGAAAAAGCTTGATTTTGAAATATGAAAATGTGACACATTTTTAACTATCGACATTTTTAAAAAAGGAATTCACATTAAAATCATGAATAAACAAAAAATGAATTAAAAATATGCGATAGTTTCTCTTCATTAAAAAAATAATTTAATGTAGAATTAATGTGTTTTTAAAGTCCCTTGACCAATTGGCTGACCGATTATATTTTTTTTAAATGAATTTTTAAAAATTTTTTTAAATCAATTATTTTAAATGAAACTTCAGATATATTATTGGTGAAAAATTCCTCAATATCATGAAAGGCAGACTTCTAAATACTTTTGACCAAAGGTATCCTTTGTTTATGGTTTATTGTCTCTGAAAATTATTGTTACATCTCTTGTCAGTAATGAATATGCCATTTAGTTTTAAAGTAAAATTGAAAGATATTTTTAGATCAAACAGGACATAACTAAATTAGTCCAGAGGGTATAGCATCAAAGACAATACTGATATGAAGCTAAAATTTTCTTTGTGACTAATTTGTTGAAACAATTGCGTCACCAACAAAATATAATTTTATATTAGATTAGATTCAACTTTATTGTCACTGCACATGTAAGATACAAGGCAACGAAATGCAGTTAGCATCTAATCAGAAGTGCAATAAGCAGTTAGTACAGACTATATATATGTAATATGTACAATAGTTACACTGACAAGGAAGTATGGACTTAATTTACATATTTAAATGCTCAGCAAATATACAGACAGATGTATGTTAGGACTGCGTGTTTTGGTTTGGTTGTCTTCCTTTCTTTCTTGATTTGAGATCGGGGTGTGACTTCAGCGCACCTGATGGTCGTTATTGCTTCTATTTAAACATTTTGCTACAGTTTGTCAGGCCCGCTGTTCCTCGGGCAGTTCGCCAGAGCTGGGCTCCAATTTGTGGCATTGTTTCGTTTTGCATCCATTCACTATCACTGACAAAACTTACTGCATCCATTCATTTGCTTTTCACACTGATCTAACCTATGGAAACTGATGTTTTGATTATGTTAATTTAATTTTTGTTATAATAAATATTAGACATTTTAGACCAAAGTTCATGACAGAATAAGAATAAGAAAAGAGGTGATTTCCTGTGCCCGAGGTGTCAAAGGCACTTGCCAGTACCCTTAAACTAAATCGAATTTACTGATGCATCTTGCCAAGCCAACTTGATCAATGCAATCCTCCATTCTCAGGAAGGGAAAAGCTTCAGGTTTAGTGATTTTGTAAATTTTTCGATAATCCTTACAAAGCAGACAAGTGAGACAACAAACTCTCCAAACCTCTGAATCTCAAGAGTCAGAATTTTTTTATCGAGGTTGCACTACAGCAACGTCTAAAAACCTACCCCCTTCCCTATCTCCCACAAAAGACTGTCCCAGTGCATCAGTCACAGGACAGACCACCGCGGATGATTCAACTACTTGACAGTCGTGGGAGAAAAAAGTTTTCAGCAAGTTGACATGACAAATTTAGGTTGTTTTCTTTCAACCTGGAGCTGCAATTTCATAATTAAGATCAGATAGTGCACACACAACAGTATAGGGCCCCAGAAATTTTGCACAGAATGGAGAGCTAACTAAGGACAGCAATGGCAAAATCCTATTCCCAGGATTGAATACACAGTGTTCAGACCGATGATCAAAAATCTTCATGGAAATGATGGGCCTTCAGATCCAGAGGACATCTCTGAGTCAGAAATGGCAGACAGTGCTTCAGAGACCTCAGAGACTACTTTTCTAGACCCTTCAGACATAGCTGTGATTTCAAGAGCAGTTGAGCATGCCAAACTATTTTCTCAGGCTACTTCAACAACAACCTCTGTGTTTGATAGAGGTCCTAAGCATCGTAAATCAGACGGGTTGCCAATACTTCCTGATTTTATCACGGAGTTGCAGTCTTCCTGGAAGGCCCCTTGTTCCACAGCACTTCCTGGGAAACAAATGGGTAACCTGGCAGGGGCAACAGCTTATGGGCTTGCTACAGCTCCTCAAATTGGACCCACATTTGCTATGTTTGCTGGGGCTATGACCAGGACCGTAGGGGATTCCACACATCCTAGCAAGCAGGGTAGGATAGTCAACTACGTAAAGCCTATCATGCCTCGGCCTTGTCTGCAAGACCGGCATGCACAAACTCGCTTCTCTTAGATTATTTAGAAAGTCTGCTGCAAGATTCAATGGAAGGGGAAGCAAAACAGAAGCATTGCCAGTGGTGGAAATGCTAATCCAAGGGACAAGCACGCATGGTCAAGCCCTTAGGCAGTCCATGACCAAATGGTTTAAGCACGCCTTCAGGTATGGAGGTTGAAGCTAATTTGTTGGATCAAGACTACATGGCAGTCACAGCAGCCCCATTAGTGCCTGGGAAAGTCTTTGGACCCCTGCAGAAGCCAACTTGAAGCAGTCTCGTTGAACAAGAAAGCTGATTAGATCAGTTGTAAAAGCTCCAGTTACTAATGGGCCATGCATGTCAGCTGGGTATGGTAATTGGGTTAAATTGGGTAGAATCATCATGCCAAGACTTTGTAGGTCTCCATCGGTCTGCTTCCCAAGGGGTACCAATTAGACCAATACAAGGAGTCCAGCAGTCCTTTCATAGTTCAAGACAGGCAGGGCCCTCCAGCACAAGTACAGCAGGTGAAAGAAACCGTCAATGACAGTTTTCAACCTCTGGTCCCACATTTTACGGGTTAACATCTTTTTTACTGGCGGCAACGCACTCAATCTCCATGGGTGCTAAGCACCTTGGAGTTCGGATACAGCCTCCAATTCAAATTCAAGGCACCCAAATTTCAAAGTATTGTTCCAACTGTTTTGAAAAAGGATATGCAGATCTCTGAAAGATGAATTGTCAGTTCTTTTATGAAAAGACAATTGTCTGTTCTTTTAGGAAAAGGATAATAATACCACACCTAATAAAATAAATAACACGCCTGCCCTCGGGATCGATAGGGCAAGGGTTTTATTCACCCTACTTCCTGATTCCAAAGAAAGATGGTTGTACTCAGCCCATCCTAAATCTCAAGAGATTAAATCCTCCTTTGAAGTGGCTGCTCTTCCCTATGCTTTGTCTTTCAACCCTGTTAACTTCCATCAGACAAGGGGACTGGTCACAACAGTGGATCTCCAAGATGCCTATTTCAACATCCCAATTCACAATGACAAGAAAGAAGTACCTCAGGTTTTACTTTCAGTGCAACGCTTACGAGTACAATATTCTTCCCTTTGGTCTGTCTTTTGCTCCCCGCAACTTCACCAAATGTATGGAAGCGCTGCTCATCCCTCTTCGTCGCCAGGGCCAACATATTTTAAATTACCTGGATGACTGGGTAATTTGCTCTCTTTCAGAGCTGCAGGCAAGGAGCAACACAAAAATGCTTACTTGCAAAATTTGGGGCTGTCACTGAACAGCAAAAAGAGTTGTCTCAGTCCCACAATGGTAGTGAAATACCTAGGCTTGACTTTGACACATCTGTCGTATCATATATAAATCCCCAGGGTGGTGTACGTTCAGTATCCCTACACAGGAAGGCCCGGGATCTCCTGTTATGGGCACCAGCTTGAGGGATGTCCCTGAGGGCTGTAAACCTGCTGGGAGAGGGCAATGTAGGGGGGTCCCAGGCCAGGAGAATGGCAGGGTCACCCTGCAGTGGTACAAGCCATCAGGCTTCGTTTTGGGAAGGCCAGAGTAGATCTTTTTGCCACACAGAAAACCATGCATTGTCCCCTGTGGTATTCAGTGGCGGGCCCGAGAGGACCATTAAGGGTGGTTGTCTGGCGAACGAATGGCCCTCATTACTCCTGTATGCTTTTCCTCCTTTCCCACTTCTGCCTGCAATCCTAGCCAAAGTGAGAAATATGAAGGTCAAAGTCCTGCTGGTGGCACCATATTAGCCTCAACAGTCATGGATGCCAGATTTAATAGCCTTACTGAGAGGGTCACAGTTGCTTCTCACAATCAGACAGTATATGCTGTCTCAGGCTCGGGGTTAGAACGGCCAACCGAACCTAGGGAAGTACAGGTTACACGTCTGGCCACTTGAAGGGAGTCAGACAGAAATCTTGGAGAGGCAGTTCTAACCACTCTTCTTGATGCCCCTTTTTTAGGTTAGGTTGTAGAAGACTAATGCATCTCTGTTAAACTAATACCAGTATTATAACAAATATATAACAAATATTTAATAGATATGGACATGACATTTACATTTAGGCATTTAGCAGACGCTTTTATCCAAAGCGACTTACAATAGTCGAGGAGACAATGAAGCGGTAAATAGCCGATACAACAAAAGGTGAACAAGTGCTACAAAAATGTTACCAAGTTACACAGAGAGAGAAGTTACAAAAGTTTTTTTTTTTTGAGAGAGAGTGAGTAGGTTAGAAAAGAAGGTACTCCTAGTGAGTTAGGTGTAGCCGGAAAAGATGAGTTTTTAGGTGTTTTTTGAAGATAGAGTCCGAGTCTGACAAGCGTGAAGCCAGAGGCAGATCGTTCCACCATCGAGGAACTGAAGCAGAGAACGTATGAGAGAGAGATTTCCTACCCTTTTTAACTGGTACCACAAGTCTCAGCTCATTTGCGGAGCGCAGAGATCTTGAGGGCCTATACCTTTGCATTAGTGAGTTAAGGTAAGTGTGTGCTGAACCGGTGGTGGTCTTGTAGGCAATGAGAAGACATTTAAATTCATTGCGAGCTGCTACAGGAAGCCAATGTAGTTTAATGAAGAGAGGTGCTACATGGGTCCTTTTTGGTTCCTTGAACACCACTCTTGCCACTGCATTCTGTATCATCTGCAGAGGTTTAGTTGTGCACATCAGGAGTCCAGCAAGCAGCGCATTGCAGTAGTCCAGCCTGGACAGGACCAGAGCCTGAACCAGGATTTGTGTGGAATCTTCTGAGAGAAACGGTCTGATCTTCCTGATGTTGTAAAGCATGAATCTGCAGGATCTGGCAGTCGTGGCAACATGATCTGTGAAGTTGAGCTGATCATCGATGATTACTCCCAAGTTTCTCGCAGACCTGGAGGGCACAATGGTTGATGCTCCTAGTTGGATAGAGAGATCCTGACGAGTCTTTGGATCGGCAGGGATGACAAGAAGTTCCGTTTTCGCAAGGTTAAGTTGTAGGTGGTGTTGCTTCATCCTCAGAGAAAGAAGAAAGAAGAGTTTGATAGAGAGAGAGATCTGCAGGGTCATTAGATTTGCGCCATTTTCACTCAACTGCCCTGTGCTTGGTTCTGTGTTCCTGGAGGACATCAGAGAGCCAAGGTGTTGAAGGGTTGGCACAGGTTGGTCGAGATGTAAGCGTGCATAAATTGTCCAAGCAGGATGTTAGTGTAGAATATAGGAGGTGAGTGGCATTATCAGTGTTAAGTAGAGCAAACTGATCAGGAGGAGGTAGCATAGAGGAAAAAGCAGAGGATAGGGTGAGAGGAGAGAGCGTGCGTAGGTTACACCTGAAGGTAACAAGGGAGGAAGGAGAAGGAGTGTCGGATGTTGTTACGTCGAGGTGAAGTGTGACGAGAAAATGATCGGATGTGTGCAGTGGTGTTACCTGAGTGTGATACGTGGAGCAGTAATTCACCAACTTTTTAATTTTGTCTTTTAATGCTCAGAAGCTCAGACCTACAGTAAATTAATGAAAGTCCATATCTATTATTTATTTGTGATAATACTGGTATAACTTTAGCAGAGATGCATTAGTCTTCTACACATCTTTGCTTTAACTTTATCCACTATAGTCATCGTAGCTGTTGCTGTAATATGTTTTGCTACAATTTCTGTTACAAGATGTCAACACAAAAGAAGCACATTGGTCAACACAAAAGAAGCACATTGGTACACACTTTTATTCAAAGTGAATTAAGCCGCTTTATGTGATACATTTGTTTCTAAGTTTGTGTAAGTAAGTGCTTCACTGTACCACGGGAGGAGGACCAGCCAGGGTAACCATGGGGGAACACGGGAACCCAAACTGCCTTCCTGATTCCGCTCCGAGCCGTCCAGTGGAGGTGGTGTTTTGTGTCTTGAGGAGAGTGGCCGTTGAATATGTGCCCCAGAGAAAATAATGTACTTATTACAACCACACATATTGGCCCTGAAAAGGGCCCTGTGGTGATGGGACGGGGCAGAAAACATCCTAGCCGGAAAGAAAAGGGGCTGGGCGATATGGTACATGCACTTGCACAACGAGCATATAGGCTAAATTATTCCTTTATTTATTTGACAAATGAACAAGAAATTTATTCTTCAACAATTTCATATGTTTTTTTCACACTGACAGTGGAGGGAATTTAAACACGACCATATTTAAAAATATAACTATACAGCCAGTGTTCTGTAGTCAGGAAACATTTCTCGTAAGGAAGTGATCAGAAGTTTGAAGGATTGTGTGAATGCATTACTTTTTCTTTATTCACCTTTATTAAAAATATCACAACTATTTACAACTGTAAGCAGCGCTGACAAAAAGGAGACAATACAAGACAATGTAAATTAATAAGGACAATCTCCATCATTAACAAATTACAATAGATCACCCTCGGAATATTCCGTCAAAATGACGAAACACCTTCAGATTTTTCCATCACAGCTGAAAAAAATCCGTCAATGAAGGAAAATATTCGGTTAACGCGACCTCTGGTTAGCGCAGAAGGCTGCTGATGGGTCCCAACCGCCTGCATTCGCAGGGCCAGACCCCTCGGGGGCGCCAGCTGTACAGGGGTGCTTTAACCGGGGCTGGTGCCGAGGAGAGGCAGGGCAGTTTGGGAGCAGAGGAAAGATGGGGCGGGGCTGTCTAGGCAGATGTTGGACCATAGAGAACTGCTGGGCCAAGCCCTGCACAGTATCCTCAAATTGCGCGCCATGCGTGACTGGTGCGCTGAGGAAGCGAACTTTCCAGCATCACTCATCTGCGAATGTGTAAACCAGAGGTGGCGCTCTTGGACCACATAGGTGGACATCACTCGAACACTAGACTGCGGCTCCATTCCGATGTAGCCCAGTTCACTAACGGGAGCTGTCACTCACACCGTAGCACCAGTGAGCAAACTCCCGGAAGTAGGTGTGGTGGTGACCGATTTCCGTGCAAACCCCATGCAGTTTCAACCTAACATTGAGAGACTGCCTGAAAGGGAACATGTTTCGTAAGCATTATGCACTATAAACACTATGTACACGTAAGCATTTCTGAAATCAGAAAGCGCAAACATTTCACCCACAAATAAAAATCATTATTTCGTTTTAGGGTTGATCATTTTCATACAAAATCATTACATTTTTGTCATTTTTAACTTAAGGGTGGTTAAGTTTATGGATTGGGTCTGCGTAAAGATGAGCTGTTCAAATATAAGATGAAACACTTTTTTGGCACAATTCAAACAAACTAAAATGAAACTGAAGCTAATAAATACACCTGCGTATTCTGTTAGAGGAGTGGCTTCCTGAAAGCCATGTGACCTTCTGAACAAAGAACAAGAAACTTTATTTGCATAGCACCTGTCTTTGACGCAGCTTAAAATATTACCCGTCCAGATTACCAAGCAGATATCTACTAGATTTGTTGATATATTATGAAGCTTGGAGACTTTCTGTCATGAATGGACTCCAGTGACAATCAACAGGTGATATTTATTAAAAAAATTTATTTAGAACATTTAACACAGTATTATTTAGGATATAATGTCTGTTGGTGGCTCTTTATTTTGAATTTTCATATGCAAGAGATATATAATGTGGTACAATAATGAAAGATACATTTTATGATGAATATAAATAATTTATATCTATATAGTATTTTTTTAATGTAATTATCACCATTAATTTTGTTAGAAAGAAGGATAAGTAAATTAATAAATCTTGGTCAGTTTAAGTGACACAGGTGAAACATAGCAAAAGAGTCTTACCACACTTATGCCACTGTTTATACAGTATATATATATGGATGGATGGATGGATGGATGGATGGACGGACGGACTGACGGAGAGAGAGAGAGAGAGAGAGAGAGAGAGAGAGAGAGAGAGAGAGAGAGAGAGAGAGAGAGAGAGAGAGAGAGAGAGAGAGAGAGAGAGAGAGAGAGAGAGAGAGAGAGAGAGAGAGAGAGAGAGAGAGATAGATAGATAGATAGATAGATAGATAGATAGATAGATAGATAGATTTTTTATTATTTTAATACATTATGTGTGTATTTATGTATGTATGTGATATTCGGAATAAAATAAAATATAGAAATGATGAGTGTAGAGCAAAGTTTTCTTTTTTTTTAAGAACTGTGGCTGACAAACTTACAGTAGCAGTACACATAATCCTTTTTTGTAGTGCACTGTAAACAAAGATAATTTATATTTACAAGAAGCACCTAATGAACCGTGTAAAAGAAACATAAAATGCATAATAACATCATTAGGACATTTTTGTGAGCCAACTTATTTTAAAATAGTTTAGTCTGTTTTGGGGAACAATGCTTAAGGTAGGATTAATTGATATTTAACAGCAGTAATTAAATATGATAGCTGCCAACACGAATTTTTAACTATACATTTTGAGTAAAACAGTTCATATGCTCAGTTAATGTGGAATACATACACAATATGTTTAATAAATGTTAACTAAGTAAAGATGTTAAGAAAAGTAAAAAATGCTGGCAATGCCACCCTAATGCTTTTAGGGCTTTTTAATAATTTTATATAAGGTAATGCTTTGTTTGTGGAATAAATATACATTTTTAAATTAATAATGCAAATGGATTTTGTAGATGACGTCATCACAGAAATCAGACAAAATGGAGCACCCTTCTGTGAGTCTTCAAAATAAACATGAGGTCCAATGCAAATCTCCAAGTGATCTACTTATATCTACAGAAAAAACTTTGAAAACATTTCAAGAACCAAATGCTCCATCAGTTACTCCTTATCCATTTGAGGTCAAGGACAATCGTCTAATGGGTGACCCAAAAGAAAGCAGTGCCACGGAGAGTCCTCCAATGGCTGACCTAAAAACAGGTGGTACCACGAACATTCCTCCATCGAATGACCAAAACACAGGTGGTGCCATGGACAAGCCTCCATCAGGTGACCAAAATACAAGTTGTGACACAGAGAGTCCTCCATTGGCTGACCAAAAAACATGCAGGGACATGGACAGTCTTCCACCAGGTAAACAAAAAGAAGGTGGTGCCAAAAAAAAGCTTCCACTGGGCGACCAAAATACAGGTGGAGCAATGGACAAGCCTGCATCAGGTTACCTAAAAACAGGAAGTGCCATTAACAAGCCTCCACTCTATGAAAAAACAGGTGGTGCCCCTGAAAAGCCCCCACTAGATGACCAAAAAACAGGAGGGTCTACGAACAGTCCTCCACCAGTTGACCATAAAACAGCCAGTGCCACGATCATGTCCCCACATGGCGACAAAAATACAGGTTGTACTATGATCAAGCCTCCATCCATTGGCCATAAAACAGGCGGCGCCATGGACAGGCCTTCACCGGGTGGCCAAAAATCAGGTGGTGCCATAGACAAGCTTCCAGAGGGTATCAAAAAAACAGCCAGTGCCATGGTATTTTCTCCACCGGATGACCAAAAAACAGCAGGGTCCACAAACAGTCCTCCACCAGTTGAACAAAAAACAGGTGATGGCACGGACAAGCCCTCAACAAGTGAACAAAATACAGGTGGTGACACAGAGAGTCCTCTATCGGGGTACCAAAAAACAGGCATTCCCACGGACAGTCCTCAATTGGCTGACCAAAAATCAAGAAGTGTCTCGGACATTCCTCAACCAGCTGACCAAAACACTAGCGATAGCAAGGACAATTCTCCATCGGGTGACCACAATACAGGGGGTGCCAAAGACAAGCCATTACCGGTTGACCAAAAAACAAACAGTGATACGAACAGTGCTCCACTGGGTGACCAAAAAACAAGCGGTGCCTCAGTCAAACCTTCCCAGGGTGACAGAAATACAAGCGGTGACACGGAGAAGCCTTTACCGGGGAACCGAAATACAAGCAGTGCCATGGACAAGCCTCCAAAGGGTGACCAAGAAACAGGCAGGGCCATGGACAAGTCTCCAGAGGGACACCAAAAAACACAGGGTGCCCCTGAAAAGCCTCCACAGGCTGACCAAAAAAACGGTGGTTCCATGGACAGTCCTCCACCGAGTGACCAAAAATCAAGAAGTGTCACGGACAAATTTCCACCAGCTGACCAAAACACTAGCGATACCAAGGACAAGTCTCCATCGGGTGACCACAATACAGGGGGTGCCAAAAACAAGCCATTACCGGTTGACCAAAATACAAACAGTGATACGAACAGTGCTCCACTGGGTGACCAAAAAACAAGCGGTGCCTCAGACAAACCTTCCCCGGGTGACAGAAATACAAGCGGTGACACGGAGAAGCCTTTACCGGGGAACCGAAATACACGCAGTGCCATGGACAAGCCTCCAAAGGGTGACCAAGAAACAGGCAGGGACATGGACAAGTCTCCAGTGGGAGACCAAAAAACACAGTGTGCCCCTGAAAAGCCTCCACAGGCTGACCCAAAAAACGGTGGTTCCAGGGACAGTCCTTCACCGAGTGACCATGAAACAGGCGGTGCCAAGGACATCCCTCCATCGAGTGACCAAAAAAGTCTGATAGAAAAACCCCAACAGGATAACCATCAAACAGGCGGTGCCATGGACATATCCCCTACAGTAGACCAAAAAACAGGCAATGCTATGGACCATCCTCCCATGGGTCCTAATGATCAAAGACCAGATAATTTCATGGAGAATACTAGCTTTGCCAGAGATGTGAATTTAGGAGTAAGTAATATGTAAAATATAGGTATAAATGTTCAGCTTAATTAAGATTCAGTTGGGAAACTGTAAAAAAAATAATTGTGTGTGTGGTTATTGACTAAACATACACATTGACATTCATACATTATACTATTTAAATGTATTTTGATGTTTTTCAGCTGTCTGAAGAACAACTGATGAGCAGACTTTCTCTGGAAGGCAAATATCAAACATTAAAAACAGAAGATTTTCTTCAGATAACTGAACATTCACAGGTGTGTGAGTTCTGTGCAGAGGACAAAGTAGTTCAGACTTTTTTACAAAAATTACTGATGTTAGATTACAGAGTAAGATACATCAAAATTGGGGAGAAGAAAGAACAACACAATACACAAATAAGATTTGATGAAATGGCTACACAAACACAAGATGCCTTTGATGCTATTTTCGATGAAACACTTGAACCGGCTGATGAAGCTAACACATCAAAGACTATTGACTTTATGGATGCTCAGATGGCCGTGTTTCATTGTGCTGATAGATTCTTAAAGCAACTCATATTGACTAAACTCTCACAGTGTCAGTTTGCTCTTCCTCTGCTCGTACCCAATCCATTCACACAACACATTGAGTTTCCTCTCTGGACATTTAGACAAATCAAAAAGAGCTGGAAGGTGATGGATGACAAAGGTCAAACCTTTAGCGAAACCCAGCTAATCTACAAAACAGGAACTCCATTGGTGGCTTTCTTCAGGTTTGACTCAGTGTCCTCATCCAAGTCTCAGCTGATAAACAATTTGATCAATGAGAAACACAACACGTTCTTCCACAGAAACTGTCCAGGCAGCAGTAGATCCAGAATATTGATGGATGGAGTGGTGGAGATCGCCTGGTACTTCCCATCTGGAGATAAAAGTGATAAATTCTCTGAATGTGTTGCATTCTGTAATCTTCATGGTGATGCAGGAGACCATGAAAAGCAGCTGAATATCTTAACACAAATGTCTTCTGTTAATGTTGTTATTTTACCTCAAATGAACAAGAATGACAACAGCATGACAAAGATCCAAACCCTCTTCACAGATTCAAAGCCACTCATTTGTCTTTTAACAGAGAATGATTCATCTATCATAGAAATCATCCAAGGAAAATACAAAATGGGTTTGATGGACAGAAATCAATCTACTGTCTTTGAAGAACTTAGAAAAGCTATCAATAAAGGCATCTTATCTTCAGAAACATCTTCTCGTTTCAAGATAGAAGATGTGGCAAAGCAGTCAGATCTCATAATAGATGAGAAAACAGATAAAGACTGCAGAAGAGGAAAAGTTGAAGCACAGAAAATGATGAGTGTACTGGAGAATAAAGATCTGACACAAATTAAAGAATCATTTCTGCCATGTCAAGGAAAACTGTGGCATCAGTGGTGTCTGAAGAATAAAGAACTGCACAGACCTACATTCGGTGAACTAAATAAAAGGGAAAATATAGAAAAAAACAAAAGTCTTATGAAAAAAGAAATGCTGAAAATCCGTGAACAGCAGCAAACTTCTGTCTCAAGTGAATTTATTGAAATCTTTCTTAAAAACCTGAGTTCACAAAAAGCAGATGAGAGGACATATGTTCTAAAATGGCTTGGGATTATGCTGGATGACTTTACCACTGAAAGACTTTCAGCGATTCATCATGAGTATGATCTCAAGTGGACAGCAGTTTTGGATCTGAAAAAAAAACATGATACATCTCAACAACTGGCAGCTGAGCAAGAACTTGAGAGAATATCTGAAAATCTTCAAGCTGCCACTTTTGGTTTGGAGCACATACTGAGAGAGATCGGACAGATATATGAATCATGTTCATCTGTAAAGAAGAACAAGAATGGCTTGAAGATTGACTTCAGAGCTCTTCCGGGTCTTGTAGCAAAGATGATGATGTCTGGATTTCCACTGGAGTTGATGGATGGAGATGCTGCTCACGTTCCTCTGATCTGGGTTTCTGCAGTTTTAGATGAACTCATTCAGAAATTGGAAGACAAAAGTGTGTTTGTTCTGTCAGTTTTAGGGATTCAGAGCTCTGGAAAATCCACCATGTTGAATGCCATGTTTGGTCTTCAGTTTGCTGTTGGAGCCGGCCGGTGCACCAGAGGAGCTTTCATGCAGCTGGTCAAAGTGTCTGAGGAGACGAAGATGAGAAAACAGCTGAACTTTGATTATATTCTGGTTGTTGATACTGAAGGACTATGTGCTCTAGAACTGGCTGGAAGGTCTACAAGAAATCATGACAATGAACTGGCTACATTTGTTGTTGGTCTTGGAAATTTGACGTTGATCAACATCTTTGGAGAAAACACTTCTGAAATGCAGGACACTCTCCAGACTGTTGTTCAGGCCTTCTTAAAAATGAAGAAGATAAAGTGTAATCCCGGCTGTATGTTCGTTCATCAGAATGTTTCTGATGTAATAGCTAAAGAAAAACACATTGAAGGAAGAAGAATCCTTCAGGACAAACTGGATGAAATGACAAAACTTGTTGGTATTGAGGAAGGTTATGATACACAGTGTTTCAGTGATGTCATTGCATTTGATGTACAGAATGATGTGAAGTATTTTGCACAGCTCTGGGAGGGAAGTCCGCCTATGGCTCCACCAAACCCAAACTACAGCATAAACATTCAAGAGTTGAAAGAAGACATTCTCTCCAAAGCTTCAAGATCAGGAGGCATCACACTGTCACAGTTTAAGATGCGTATTAATGATCTTTGGAATGCACTCCTTAATGAAAACTTTGTTTTCAGTTTTAAAAACACACTGGAGATGTCTGTATACAGAAAACTGGAAACTAAATATTGCAACTGGACCTGGAGCCTCAGGAGTGCCATGTTGAATATTGAAGACAAATACCTCAACAGAATTGAAAACGGAAATATTGATGTTCAGGAACATGGCCTACTGGCTGAAATGAAAATGACAAAAGAAGAAGTAGAAAAATCAATGAAGTCTTACTTTGAAAAGGACAAAGACAAAGACATTCTGTGTCAGTGGAAAGTCAGATTTGAAACTCAAATTAAAAATGTACACAATGACCTGGTGAAGGAATCAAAAAGAAAATTAGATATAGCAGTAGAGCAGAAGAAAGCCAGGGAGAATCTGGAAAAGAAAAGAAAAGAGTATGAAAATAAACTTTTCATTAAGAGCAAAGAATGTGCTTTGAGTCTAAAAAGAAGAGGAGGAGATGAACGTGTTCTGAAAGAGACATTTGAAACAATGTGGAGAGAATGGGTCTCTGAAATTAAAGAAGATATTCCTCCATTGAAAGACTCGGATTTATGGAGTGATGTCACTCAGGTTTTATCTGAAAACTATGAACCAACTTTTGTAAATCAGAGAATACATCAGCAAAACTTTAAACAGAAAATCTGTGAAACTAATTATGATGAGTACATAATTCTAAGGACACATCTGCATCAATCGGATGATAATCTAAACAAGTTTCTGAATGGTAAATATGATGACACAGTGAAACAACTGATTCAAAATATTAAGCAGGAAACTAAAAAAATAATAGAAAAGTCATCAGTAAGAAAACAAGGCTACAGTATTAGTTACATTCAGGCAATAACAGACTCTTTGCAAAAGTCAGTACAGCAACATGAATTAGAAAACCAAAATTACAAACTAAAGCGAGAGTTTGTTATTGATCTCTGTCTCTACATGTGTGACATTGCGATTAAAAGATTTACTGAACTTCACCAAACATTCAGGGAAACAAATGATCCAAAAATCTATCTTCAGAAGCAGAAAACTCACTATTATACCATCTTCAAGAACTACTGTAATGGAGCAACGTTAACAACCATACTGATTGATTTCATCTGCAGAAAACTTGAACTAACCATTCTAGAAGATGTTTACAACAAAACTGCAATTGACTTGGCAGCACAGATGAAGTCTGACATACAAGCCTTACAAGATAACAGATCAAATCTGGAGAAACACATTCTGAAATCCCTTGCAGAAAAAGAGGACTTTTATCAGTATATGCACTACATCCATCGGCCCAAAGAATACTTTAAACAATTCATAAAGAATGAAGTGAATAAATACTTGACTGAACAAAGTGAAATGATTCTGAACATTTTCAAAGGAAATCTAAAACAGAAAGAGCAGATTGTGAGTAATGCTGTGCATGCAGTGACAGTGGAGGTGAAAAATAACAGAGGAGATGGAAACTTGTGGTTCAGAAGATTCAAAGAAACTCTCACAGATGAGCTGAAATTCACAGGAGAGTCATGTATTAAACTCTCTGAAATTAAAGACTTGGATTTTCTTGGGAATCATTTGAGTGAAAATCTGAATGAAATGATGATGAAGCTACAGAGCAGTTTTAAAAGCATGAATGACATTAAAATGGAAAAGTGCAGGAAGAAACCAGATGAGATTTTGATTGATCACTTCTGTCAGTGCTGTTGGGTTCAGTGTCCCTTCTGTAAAGCCATCTGTACCAACACAATGGAAGATCATTCTGGAGACCACAGCGTTACTTTACATCGCTGTACTGGACTGAATGGGCTTTCTAACAAAGAGACAACAAATTTGGCGAACTCTTTCTGCACAACAGAAGTAACCACTGATCACTGGATTTATGCAGAAAATTCAGATGAAAAAATATACTGGAAAGAATACAGAAAAGGAGGTCCTGAAGTTAATAACTGGAGTATCACACCAGACGTCTCAGAGCTGCCGTACTGGAAGTGGGTTGTGTGCAGGTTCCAGAATGATCTGGAAAATCACTACAATAAAACATTCCAGAATCTTGGTGAGATTCCAGATGAATGGAGAAAGTACACAAAGGAGGATGCTATTGAGAGTTTAGATAAATATGTCTAGAAAAGATTAAAAATTCAAGTCGTTTATGGGATTGTGAAAGCCTAAATTAGAATGTTAAAAAAACAAATCAAATTAATACAATAAATAGTGAAGAAATCATCTTCGTTCCAGATGAACAGGTCGGAAGTAATGAGGGGGCAGGCTCAATTCCCTGACCTCAACCCAATTGAAAAAATGATGAGGTAACACAAGACCCAAATATCAGGGTATGTTCATCCTGAGTTAATTGTAGAAGGTGGGCGGCAGTTATGAAAAACAATGTTTATTTAACCAAATTCAACTCTTGTAAGGTAATGAATATTTTTTTATATACATTTAATGCAAACTTGAAAATGAAATGAAACGCTATTTAACAATTTCTGTTCTTCAATCACTTTTATTGAAGTTTAGCAGTAGAGCCTGCAGTAGCTGAATAAAATGTCATGGGTCCATATTCTCAGAGAACAGACTGCTAAAGAATTGTACGGTCATTTGAAAGTACATGTCATTTTTTAAAATATCCTCTGCAGATGCACAAATGTGTAATAAACCATCGACAGCTTCTTTGATTTATTCATGTATTGATGTTTTTATTACCTTTATTACAAATAAACTACTTGCATGGATCAAATGAGCGTGAATTCATGTTTTAAATGAGTTGTTGTTTTAATACAAAACCACACAAATGAAATGTACAGGTGCATGAAATACGCCCATCAATATTGCTGTGTTTATTTATTTAGTATGTGCTTTAATTATTATGGCTTCATCAAAATATATCTCTAATACAAATACATCTTAATATAATATATACATTTAATCAGGTGGGGGCCTTGTTTTTGGATAGGCTTATTAAAATAAAGTAGCGGAAGCAATGGTTTAAAGAATAGTGCATCAACCCAAGTTTTCAGCTGTAAGATACTCTAAAATAGTCAGATTCATGCAGATGTTGAATAACATTTATTAAAAATACATATACTATATATTTTATGGGTAAACTTCTTATTTTTCGACTGTGTTACTGGTGGGAGTAATGGGGTAAAATGGATAGAGGAACACTCAACTCCTTCAGTGCTTAGTCCCTTACACACCTTGCGCTTTTACCTGGAACGCACGCAGAGCTTCAGGAGCTATGAGCAACTTTTTTGTCTGTTATGGAGGTCAGCAAAGAGGAAGGGCTGTCTCCAAACAGAGACTGGTGCACTGGATCGTGGATGCCATTACCATGGCTTACCGATGCCAGAACCTGCCTTGCCCGCTTGCAGTGAGGGCTCACTCCACCCGGGGTGTAGCCTCCTCATAGGCAGTGGCTCAGGGCGCCTCTCTGACAGACATCTTTGCAAGGTTTTACAACCTCAGGGTGGAACTGGTATCAACTCGAGTTTTACTCGGGTAAGACCAGCGACTGGCCGGGCATACGCCTGCAGAAGCGCCGTCTTCCCTTTTCAGGTGAGTTCAGTGCACTCATTTGCCTCTCTCCTTCCTCTTTCGGGTGAGTATAAGCAACCTATCCATCACTTAGCACCTCCCTGGTAACAGGAAGGGCGGAGCGGCACTGTTTACCAAGCAGAACATCGGAGAGTTTCCCTCTTCGGGTGAACCCCTTTGTTCAGCTAGTGCTCCATACATAGTGGCACCCCCCTCAGGGGTGACCCCGTATGATGTATTTCCTTCACCAGGATTCTCCTACCAGGCGAGTCTGTGACCTTCTTCACGTGGTGCTCCCCACAAGGGCAGCTATTTTTCAATAAGTTCTTCCCTTGTCAGGTGAGACCATTTGGTACATCTCAACATATAAACCTCCCTACGGTAGGAGGTGTCCTTGAAGGGCCCGCATTTCTCAGTGCAGTTCACGGTCGGGCGGCTATCTCACCTCATAGAGTAAGTTACCTCTCACCTTTCTTCAAAGCTCTGGGCGTCTTACCAATTCTCACTGGAAGGTTACGCTCTTGCGTAGAAGTGCTTACCTCTGACCCGCTTAGGCCTGTCAAGGTTGCTCCGCTGGAGATAGTGACACGGCACAGCGTGTTACACAGGAACCCCATACTGTCGTCTTCACCACAACGTCGAGAGACTGACAGAAAGGGAACGTCTAGGTTACTAGTGTAACCCCTTTCCCTGATGGAGGGAACGAGACGTTGTGTCCTTTCGAGCGACGCCACTGTGCTGCTCACTGCAGCGTTCGTGAGTCATCCTCACGTTCCTTAGCACATAAGTTGATGAATGAGCACGCCGTCTCCCCTTTTATACCAGTATGTACGGGGTGGGGCACGGCATGCAAAATTTTATTCGCCAAATTCCATATGCCTTTTAAATTCAAGTCAGAGTCGATTGTTTCTCAAGAGCGAACCCCATACTGTCATCTTCAACACAACCTCTTGTTCCCTCCATCAGGGAACCGGAGTTACTCTAATAACCTAGACATTTATGTTATAGTAAAATATAAAACTTTAACAGAAACAGTTGTGGTGGATCGGTGATGGTTGTGGTGGGGGTTATGAACATTCACACACGTTTGGATGCATACTGCTTACCATGTAAATTTATATGAGGGTAAGAAATGTATAAAATGTATGTTTAAATGATGAACTTAATTAAGAAAATGTGTGTGTATGGTGGTTGGCTAAACATGCAAATTAATATTTTTTCCATTATACAGTTTAAATGTGTTCTGATGTTTTCAGATATCTGCAGAAAAAAAACTGATGACCAGACTTCATCTGGCAGACAAATATCAAAAACTTAAAACATCAGATTTTCTTCAGATAACTGAACTGTCTCATGAGTTCTGTGCAGAAGACAAATTTGTTCAAACTTTTCTACAAAAATTACTGAGGATGGATTACAGAGTAAGATGCATCAACATCAGAGAGAACAATCAAGAGAATGACACACCACAACGATTTAATGAGTCTACACACACAAGAGATGTTTTTAATTATGTTTTTGGAGGAATAGCTGAACCTGCTCATGAAGCTAACACATCAGAGACTATTGACTTTATGGATGCTCAGATGGCTTTGTTTCATTGTGCGGATAGATTCTTAAAGCAGCTCATAGTGACTAAACTCTCACAGTGTCAGTTTGCTCTTCCTCTGCTTGTACCCAATCCATTCACACAACACATTGAGTTTCCTCTCTGGATATTTAGACAAATCAAAAAGAGCTGGAAAATGACTGTTGGTAAAGGTCAGACCTCTATCAAAACCCAGCTAATCTACAAGACAGAAACCCCAATGGTGGCTTTCTTTAGGTTTAGCTCTGTGTCCTCATCCAAATCTCAGCTGATAGACAATTTAATCAATGAGAAAGGAAATCTAAAACAGAAAGAGCAGATTGTGAGTAATGCTGTGCATACAGTGACAGTGGAGGTGAAAAATAACAGAGGAGATGGAAACTTGTGGTTCAGAAGATTCAAAGAAACTCTCACAGATGAGCTGAAATTCACAGGAGAGTCATGTGTTAAACTCTCTGAAATTAACGACTTGGATATTCTAGGAAAACATTTGAGTGAAAGTCTGAATGAAAGGTGATCAAATGATGAAGCAACAGAACAGTTTTAAAAGCATGAATGACATTAAAATGGAAAAGTGCAGGAAGAAACCAGAAGAGATTTTGATGGATCACTTCTGTCAGTGCTGTTGGGTTCAGTGTCCCTTCTGTAAAGCCATCTGCACCAACACAATGGAAGATCATTCTGGAGATCACATTGTTCCATTCCACCGCAATGTTGGACTGAATGGGTGGTTTTACAGAGGAACAACAAACTTGTCTATTATTATCTGCACAACAGCAGTATCAAGTGACCGATCATTTTTACCCAAACTAATCCCCTGGAAAGAATACAGAACAGCAGGTCCTAAATATGCTAACTGGAGCATCACTCCTGACAACTCAGGGTTGCCGTCCTGGAAGTGGTTTATTTGCAGATTTCAGAGGGAACTAGAGAAGCACTAAAATAAAACATTTGAGGATAAAGGTGAGATTCCACATGAATGGAAACAGCACACAAAATATGACGCTGTCGAGAGTGTGGACAAATACCTTTAATCAGAAAGTACTCTGACATATTTACAACCCAACCTTAGATGCTTAATATAATTTTTATCGGTGAAATGTTGATAATTGTAAAAAGAATTCAAGAAATCTGGTGTGATTTTAAATGAGAGCAGAAAGTACACAAAAGTGGATGCTATTGAACGTTTGGATAAATACATCTAATGAAGCAGATCATATTTGATTAGTTTTAACAGTTTTGTAGTTTCTGAAATGTTTTTTATGCATTTTTACTTGGATGTCCTACATGTATTTAACCAAAGATTTATCCGTTGATGGAAATAGTTTTGTTTTCTCCTTTTGGTGGGGTGGGTAAACCTTTTCAAATACTCAATTTACATTAATTTAGTATTTAGTGCATTATTTAGCAACTATATAGTAATACTCATTATCTTTTTTCGATATGTTGTTCAAATTGTTTTAATTTGCATGTATTAAAACTGTGTTATATTTATCCTTAATTACAATAAACATTCATCAATTAATAAATAATGTTTCAATTTGTATTATTTTTTCACAGAACTGCTCATTTATAACTGAAAATGAAACAATGGTTTCTTATTTAAGGCATTTGTTTGCTGCATGAAGGCTTGTCTCTATCACACAGATTATTTTACACCAGAGCCAGACTGAGACACCATTTAAAATCCTAAAAACTCAGTCTCATCTAGGCCAGCCCATACACCCACAGTGAATTCACTAAAACTGATCATATATATATGAAATATTATATTGCCTAATATGATATATTTTTAAAGGTTCGAACAAAATTTTTTAAGAAGCTGTTTCAAATTATACATATTGTACATTCTCCGTCATTGAGTTGGCTCTCCTTAAGATTAATTTTGTACCTTTATAGATATACAATATATAAAACCTTTTGGGGTACATTAGTGTTTGTGTACCAGTTCAATATTATGTGTAAAAACATATACTGTATATGTATCTTTAAAAGCACACAATATCTCCTTTGGGTATGAAAATATAGTATCCTTTAAAAGTGTTAACACAACAACTGAAGTTACCATAGTTTACAAACATGCAATATATATGAAACACAAATTGCATGTTTGACTTATAGATTCATTTTGGTTTTGTGCCCCTAGAAGTCTTTTTGAAAGTGCTGGTGGAATTAAATTTCTTTGATTTGAAAATTATTTAGAAGAACAATTACAACCTTCATAATACTGAGAATAATCACTTTCTGTGTCACATGTTTAGTGTTCAATGATTTCACTTGATGAAATTAATTTAATGAAATATGGTTTGCAGTGTGATAAGATATATCCTAAGATCTAAAATAGTATTCCTAAAAATTTGTTAGTTATAAATATGTAGCCCAATTAACAAATAAATGGGAACATTGATCAGAAAATAGATTTCCTAACAAATTAGTTTGGTCTCAAGATTCTATTTATAAATTAAGATCCATGTATTTTTCCTATACCTACTGAAGCCAAAGACATTCATTTTAAAATTTGATTATTTATCTCTCATTGGAATTTCTTAGTTGTATAGTTTGTAAGATAAAATCGAAACAACAGCACACTTATTTTTTAAATGTCAATTTAGAGACTTGGTGTATGAGTGGCTTTAAAAATTAACAATACAATGATTTTTAAAAATGGGATTGTTTGCGGAATTGGTCTGAAAGAAATATATGTAACATTTATGTGAAATATTTTTATCCTGGAGAGATTTTCTCCAAAATTTAAGTGCCTTAAATCAAAACCATTGTCGTATATTTCATGAAATAATTTGGTTTTACTGTAAATCTTTAAGTTAAATTAAGTTTGAAATGTGGTAAGAAACTATGTGCTTTATATGAACTTACAGTTTTTAGTAGGCCCAAATGTTAAGTAGTTTTTTACATTGTATTTTCAAATATCTAATTAAGGTTGTTCTTTTGACAAATATCTTTAGAATGTTGTCTTGTCTTGAATTGCATCCCCTATTGTATATGTTTTTGAGGATGTAAAAGATTTTTTTTTGCAAAAAAATGGGCTGTTCACTGATCCAAGATGGTCAAAGTGGTCAAAGGTCAAAAGATTCCACTTGTCAAAGTGTCTTTAGAAGTGATTTTTTATAATGTGCTTTGAACAACGAATACATAACATTACAGCGGTCATTACAAGGCAGGTTGTTAAAAATGAATCAGGTGAAATAAAATAAACATATTAAAAAAACAAAAATAATAATTATAATAATAAATAATAATACTTAACAGATCCCTTGAAGACATTTAAACGACCCAGAGAGTCCTTGGCGTGAGTTGCAGGTAATACAATGTGTTATGTGAATAAATTGACATAGTTCAATGTGCTACAATCCATATTATTCATGAAGCAATGTCCAGGAATGATATTCCACTTTAATACCGTGAGACTTTAATATCTGACAGTACATACTGATCATAAAATATTATGGTATTATCATTATGGTTACTTTAATGTTCCGGTGTTATGGTTCAGCTGGGGATCATGTTAACTTGGGACATCTACTTACACACATTTGTTTTTACTTGACTTTTAATTTGTCGGCAGATGTTACACTGTGACGGATTTACAAATGCACAATAACCAACAATCTAGGAATAAAGGAAAAAATGTCCAGAGTTTGTGCCAAAATGCTGCTGGATCCATGGAGGGTCAGTCTTTTCTGAAGTGGCAATTCAAATGATGAAAAGAGGGCGGATCTAAATACAGTTAAGGGTTTAATAAGAACAAACCAACAAACAAACAAACAAACAAACAAAAACAAACAAACAAACAAACAAACAAAAGAACATAATCCAAAGGCAAGATAACAAAACAAGGCACAGGCCTGGATACCGTTACAACAAAGACTGGCAACAGACAACAGAAAAACACAATGGCTTGTATAGGAGGCAATAAATTAATAAATCATCATGGTAACTGATGAGGTGGGTGTGGTCTGTAGTTAGTGTCCATGGTAACAAACAACGGGGTCTCGGAATCGGGAAACAAGACTAGGCATGAACTACATAGAACTTAAACCAAACTATGGGACTCAGAGGGAAAACTCAAGGTACTTATCGTAAAAACTGAAATCCGTTTAAGCCTGAAGGTCTTCTTAATATAGAAATGGTAATATTTAAAGCAGCTTACAAGGCAGTTGCTATGCAAATAAAGTCTGTTTCCAGAAGGTCAACTGACTTTCAGGTAAGACATAACACACGCTCGCACGCACACACACTTTGTGTGTGTGTATATGCATTTTTATTTAATTATCATGCTTTAAATTTCCCATAAGGTGAACATGATCACAAACATGATCCCAACATGATCTAATCTATAGTCTTATTAACTCACTGTCATCCATTGTCTGCAACACAATTCTTCTCCCTCTTCTAGCCCTAAGAAGTTTAACATTTAGACCTCTTTAAAGGGTTAAGATGCTTTCTAAACTCCTATTTTTCTACACCCACATTTATATGAGTTTTCATGGACTTTAGTCGCTAGGACCTACTTTTTGCATTAAGATGTTTGATTAATACGGGCTCTGGTCTGGATGGGTACATTACAGCAATCTAAATTGTAAAAACCACTCTATAAATCAAGTTGAGTTTGCCACTATTTGCTGTTTAACATCCATTTTATATCATAAACATCTTACAGACATCTCATAGAGGTTTAAATGAAATGTATGTCAGATGAATGTGTGCTATTTCGGTACAGATGAAAAATATTGGCCGAAATGTTTTCTTATTGGGATTTCAGAAAAGCTTGCATGCACATTGTGTTTCCTTTATGTTGTTGATCTGAAACCATCGTTAACCTCATGTTTCTCATGTTTCCTGCTTTTTATAGCATCTGAAACTCCTTTTTCTAAAAACGACATTGTTCCTTGAGGATGACGAAAAAGTTTTTTAATAAAATTGATTATTATGTTACAAAAAAGCAAAATATTTAATATATTTAAGAAATATAAATATTATTAATATTTACCAATTATTTCGAAAATATAGATTATTAGGCCTAAGCAGTCACTCGGCCGTAGAGAATTGACACTTACTTTTATCTGTGACACCACTTCTTATTATATGACTCCACTTGATCTCTGATAAAGGATCTTTTTTTGAAGATAATTAAATTGTGACCTCAGAGTACATATAAACATAAGTGTTTCATATCATTGTCCAACCATATTTTTTACATTTATTATTCCTAACATTTTTTTATGTTTAGTTTATACATTATATATTGTTTAAGTTCTATTAAATGTGAGGATTTATGTTAATAGCTTAGATTTGTATTGAATTCTCAAATAAATTTATTTTTAGTATTTTCATTCTTGATTCTTTTGTTCTTCATGACATCATCTCAGAAAATGTTGCATAGAATGTTATTTTTACACTATCTCTGTGTGGCATAATAACAACTGTTGAATGTGTATCTAGTAGTGTTGTAGTCAATGATCTAGGTCTTGTCTTGGTCTCAGACTTGGTGGTCCTGTATTTTAACTTTTTTACCAGTCAACATTTATTCTTTTGGCAGATGCTTTTATCCAAGGCGGGTTACATTATGCAGTAGTCAAATAGGGGTACCATGCTCGAGGACACTTCTGTCATTGTCTGCTGGCCCTGGGATTCGTATCACAACCTTCTGCTTACAAGTCCAATTCTCTAACCACCAGAGCACCAGATAACAAAACTTCTGAGTTAACAAGCATTAATTAATTTGTTTCTTATTTGATTCTTTTGATACTTTTGTATCAAAAGACCCACAATTTTATTGCAAAAAAGGAACTTGTAAGAGATATTGTTGATGTTTATCTAATATTATGGCATCTGGCTTAATATTAATTGTATATCATTTCTGAATAATCCTTGAGTTAATAAGTGACTTAAATTTTAAAGACCCCATTAAAACAGTTTTGCTCTATTTTGGCTAGTCCCAAAATTGTTCTTCGGTTATTATTTTATGACTTTTTAGTGTTCTGTGTTGGTCTTGGTCTTGTCTCGGTAACGGTCATCTAAACAACAACAATAGTTTGTTGTCAAATGAAGCTGGAAAAAACTAAGATTGCATCTATGTGTGCATTTGCATGACACCATTTGCGTTTATCATTTGCCTAATTTACATTTCTGTTTATGTGCAATATGCAAACATTTTCTGCCAGAAGTCACGTAGAATGATTACAAATGTATACAAATGTAAATAGTTTTATAACTTTTAACAGATGTATTTTAAACTGCATATATTCTAATTTATCTGAGCCAACATCTGACTTTACAAAGAGTTTCAGAGTCAGTCTAAGCATATGTTAGGATTATTTCTGACATGTTTAAAAACCTCTTACAAATTTAACCATGTAAATGTTGTTAACATTCTTGGGGAAATATTCCAATAGAAGATATCAAGATTTTTGTTAAGTATTTTAATGTTGGCAAACAGGATAGATTCAAACAGAAAGACATTTATGCAATTTTTTAGGTTACCTTAACCCATGATTAATTCATCACATATTTTACAAATGTTTTCAACATTCACAGATTCTGCAGGTTTAACGCTTCTGTGTGACACATGTTCCAAATGGCATGTAAAATATGAGTTATATTGCATTCTAAACTTCTTACAATTGACCAGAACAGAAAGACGATGAAGGAGACTATGATTATATTGAGGTAAAATTAAATCACTCGTCATTAGTTTTCTTCAGTTCACATCACAGATAACACATACATTTATGCTGAAATGTAAAGCTTTATGTTAAGGTAAAAAAAAATTGTTTAAAAACGTACATTGCCATACCAAAAGGTTCTGTCATCCACAATATAAAGTGGATAAGAATAGACATTTGTTGACATTTTTGCAGATTTGTTCAAAAAGAAAAAAATTTAATATCAGTTCGTCGTAACTATTCAGATGCTTTTCTCAGTATTTAATCGAAGTATTCTTATGATCTAATGCATCCATGAATCTTTTGTAAATAAAGCTTATAAAAGTTTAGAATATATATGCTTGCACGTGCACAAATTCAAAGTAGGCAAATGTCAAATGCAAATGATGTTGTGCAAATGCACACATAGACAGATCTCTGCATGGAGCATCATCATTTTTTTCTAACTCCATCTGACAAGAAACTTGTTTTAGTCGAGACGACCCAAACCAAGACCAAGGCAGGCCAAGCCAGACACGAGACCAAGACGAGCATATAATACTAAAAAGTTATAATAAAATAATAACAGAAAAACATTTTTGGGACTAGCCAAAATAGAACAAAATTTTGTTCAATTTGTTTTACAACCGTAGTCACTTATTAACTCAAGGATTATTGAATGATTGTATGCAATTTATATTACCCAAAATTAATATTACGATGTCATAATAAAAAATCAGATTTCAAGAATTGTCTTAGAATTTGGTCGCTAGGAGCTACTTTGATGTTTCATGGCTACGGGCCCTGATCTTTAGCAAACATCTACAGACATACATGTGCTATATGGGTATCAGCAAAACTTTTTAGGAAAGTAAATATTGCCTTTTTGCAATAAAAGTGGGTTTTAACACAGAAATTGATCCTTGTAATATTTTTGACCCCAAAACTCAAAAACAGAAACATTTGTAAGTCTTAGACCCATTGTATTGATGTCATTTTGACACTAGAGGATGGTAAAGTAGTTGGATTGGGCTTGCGTTGCTCAAAGATGATAAGAAACCTTTTGCTTAAAGGGAAGGACACAAATGGAAGTTCTAACTAATTTGAATGGAACTAAAACCGATGAATGCACCTGAGCGTTCTGTGAGAGGTGTGGCTTCCTGGACGTCATGTGACCTTCTGGAAATAAACACTATTTGCATGGCACCTGCCTTCAATGCTGCCACAAATATTTCGAGTAGATTTAAGATTTATTGAGATATTATAAAGCTGTATTTCAGGCTTGAATGGAGTCCAGTGACAAAATTAAAAGGTGATTTTCATTTATTATTTTATTAAGGAAATATTTTGACTGTAGGTAGAATGTGTGTTAGTGTTATATTGATCAATGTTTGTCTTAAATGTTCACATGCAGGAAACATGTCCCATGCTGGTATTGACCTTGGGAAAAATAATTTGCTTGAATGCATTGAAAGTGTAATTTATGTGTACTAAACATCTTACAATAATACTTTTTAAAACTGTACTTGCAGGTAATATGTTATAATAAAAATGTTAGTGTACACTTAAATGTCAAATGTTCTTTCTAATTAAATAAATCTTAAACATATAATTTAAAACAATGTGATTTTTATTAGTGCTTTAAAGAAGTGCACATATTTCTTGACTTATACCTTAAAGAACATGTACTTTCATTTCAGTTGAGGGGAGTTGTGAAAATGTACATTTAAATTTTAAATCACAGTGCAGCTCGTAATAACAATCTGTTGTGTTTTACTGTGTACACTATAATTTTGAAGGCTGTTATCATATCTTTTTTTTTAATGATCTCAGTACTTCCATCAGAAATGTATCATTTAGATCGATGCTTACACGATTCGGAAAAGTGTTGTGGTTAAGAAATGAGAATGAATTGATCCGTATGGTAGACCTAAAAAAGGTGTTGGGGTCACAACGAGATCTTGGGTGTGGTGGGTGTGGGCCCACCCTATAAGAGGCCTTGCCTACCTGTCCTTTTTTTGGCAAAAAAAAGACAGGTTAAGTCATACTTGGCTCATTCACTTTGCTACCTTGGAGGTTGACCTGCGAGATAACAAACCAATATAAACTTATATAAGTTGTAACAATTCAATATAAATTAGGGAGTATAATTATTTCGTCTTGGAACAGTTTGTAAATAATAACTTTATAACAAACCTACAGTTTGCTCACCAGGACGCAGATACTACCACATCCATTTTGTGCATATGGGGTTTCGTTTGCATTTCAAAGGTCTTAAAGGTACTAAATTAATAAATAAAACAATTGCAGACAAAGTCACAGAAATATATAGAAAATACTGTAGACTGTGTAATATGCACACACAAAAAACGCCCAACTGGTTTGACCGTGTACTTTCTAACAACGGCTTTCTTGACAGCAATCAGGAATATCAGTCTGAAGGATGAAGGAATAAAAAATAAAACAATACAAAAACATGTTTATTTCAAAAAGCTTAATAGCTGTATAGTTGTTTTTTAAATATCTGCTTTACAATAAATAGTTTTAGGGATTATAAAAACAAATACAAATCATTATCTGCGATACACAAATAGAGATTGTTGAAAACCTTTCCTTTTACATCCAAGTACACAAACATAGGTGGTAAACACAAACACACACACTAATCAACACCTATAAAAGGTCCCGCTGAGTTCCCAGTAAGCTTTAAGGGTGTTAAGAGACACTTCTCTGTGATTAACTATTAATAAGTATCATGCATTTTTGGATATGTAACTTCACAGATTGTATACAGGTACAAAAAACACACAAAAGAAATGTAAAAGGATCAGTGGCATCCGGGATACCTTGATAGAGTCATTGCTTGTGTTGTAGAAAACTTTTCAGCTTTCCATTACTAATGCAAATACATTTTGCAGATGATGTCATCCAAACTATCCCAGGGGCCAGAAAATGTCATGGACCGGCCTGTGAGTCTTCCAGAAACGCTTGACGTCAAAATCGGCTCTCCAGTTAAACAACTATTGGCTGACAGAGAAATTTTAAGGAGATGTCAAGAACCACGTACTCAGATACGTCCTCAAAGAACAGATCACGAACCAAACGATGGAAAAAAAACAAATGGTTTCATATACGGTCATCCAACTGAGCAACTAATTTGTTCAAGACAAACTTTAAATATATATCAAGAACCAATTACTCCATTTAGTCTTCAAAAACCAGATGATTTCACAGAAAGTCCTTCAGCAGATGTTAAAAAAGATGAGGATATCCTGGAAAGTCCTCCAGCAAATGTTCAAAATGATGAGGATATCCTGGAAAGTCCTCCTGCAAATGTTCAAAATGATGAGGATATCCTGGAAAGTCCTCCTGCAAATGTTCAAAATGATGAGGATATCCTGGAAAGTCCTCCTGCAAATGTTCAAAATGATGAGGATATCCTGGAAAGTCCTCCTGCAAATGTTCAAAATGATGAGGATATCCTGGAAAGTCCTCCAGCAAATGTTCAAAATGATGAGGATGTCATGGACAGTCTTGCCGTGAATGTTCCAATAGCAAATGATGTCACAGACAGGTCTCCAGAAAATATTACAAAACCAGAAGATATTGCAGACAATAATCCAGCAAATCTTCAAAAAACCGATGATGTCATGGGCAAATCTAGCTCTACAAGACACGTGAGCTCATTTCAGACTCAATTGTGTGAATGTGGAACTTTTGTGTGTGTATGCGTTTTCTCATGTACATGTGTGTGTCCGTCTTTTCATAATAGTATTCAAATGTATTCTAATTTTTTTCTGATGTTTTCAGATATCTGCAGAGCATGAACTGATGGACAGACTTCATCTAGAAGGCAAATATCAAAAACTTAAAATATCTGATTTTCTTCAGATATCTGAACATTCACAGTCTCATGAGTTCTGCGCAGAGGACAAATTTGTTCAAACTTTTTTAAAAACATTGCTGATGTCGGACTACAGAGTGAGAGGCATAAAAATTGTAGTGAACAATGAACGGAACAACACACAACAAATATTAAATGTGTCTGCACACAACAGAGATGCATTTGATGCTATTTTTAATGAATCACTTAACCCGGCTGATGAAGCTAACACAGCAGAGACGATTGACTTTATGGATGCTCAGATGGCCGTGTTTCATTGTGCGGATAGATTCTTAAAGCAGCTCATAGTGACTAAACTCTCACAGTGTCAGTTTGCTCTTCCTCTGCTTGTACCCAATCCATTCACACAACACATTGAGTTTCCTCTCTGGACATTTAGACAAATCAAAAAGAGCTGGAAGATGACTGATGAAAGAGGACAAACCTTTAGTAAAACCCAGCCAATCTACAACACAGAAACTCCAATGGTGGCTTTCTTCAGGTTTGGCTCTGTGTCCTCATCCAAGTCTCAGCTGATAAACAGTTTGATCAATGAGAAACACAACACGTTCTTCCACAGACACTGTCCAGGCAGCAGTAGATCCAGAATATTGATGGATGGGGTGGTGGAGATCGCCTGGTATTTCCCATCTGGAGAGAAAACTGATCAATTTTCTCAATGTGTTGCATTCTGTAATCTTCATGGTGATGCAGGAAACAATGAAAAGCAGCTGAACATCTTAACACAAATGTCTTCTGTTAATGTTGTTATTTTACCCCAAATGAACGAGAATGACAAGAGTGTAACAAAGGTCAGTAACTTATATAGTAACTCAAAGCCACTTATCTGTCTTCTAACTGAGGATAATTCAACTCTCAAAGAAATTAAGAAAGGAAAATACATATTGGGTTTGAGGGACAGAAATCAAGCAGTTGTCTTTGAGGAACTTAGAAAAGCTATCGATGAAGGATTTACATATTCAGAATCATCTTCTATTTTCAAGCTTAAAAATGTGGCCAAACAGACACATATCATAGTAGATGAGAAGACAGATGAAGATTGTAGGAGAGGAAAAGAAGCAGCACAGAAGATGATGAGTTTACTAAAGAACAAAGATCCGACAGAAGTTAAAGAATCATTTCTTCCAAGTCAAGGAAAACTGTGGCATCAGTGGTGTCAGAAAAATAAAGAACTACACAGACCTACACTGAGTAAATTAAGTAAGAGTGACGATGTAGATCAACACAAATGTCTTACGGAAAAAGAAATGCTGAAAATCCGTAAACATCAGCAAACATCTGTCTTAAGTCCATTTATCAACATTTTTATTAAAAAGCTGAATTCACAAAAAACAGAAGAGGTGGCATATTTTCTTAAATGGCTTGGGATTATGCTGGATGACTTAACCACTGAAAGTCTTTCAGCTCTTCATCATGAGTATTATCAGAAATGGTCAATAATGCTAGATCTGAAAAAGAAACATGAAAAATCTCAACAAATGACACATAATCTAGAAGAACTTGAGAAAATATCTGAAAAACTACAATCTTCAACCCTTGGTTTGGAGCACATACTGAGAGAGATCGGACAGATATATGAATCATGTTCATCTGTAAAGAAGAACAAGAATGGCTTAAAGATTGACTTCAGAGATCTTCCGGGTCTTGCAGCAAATATGATGATGTCTGGATTTCCACTGGAGTTGATGGATGGAGATGCTGCTCATGTTCCTCTGATCTGGGTGACTGCTGTTTTAGATGAACTCATCCAGAAACTGGGAGACAAGAGAGTCTTTGTGCTGTCAGTTTTAGGGATTCAGAGTTCTGGGAAATCCACCATGTTGAATGCCATGTTTGGTCTTCAGTTTGCTGTCAGTCCCGGCCGGTGCACCAGAGGAGCTTTCATGCAGCTGGTCAAAGTGTCAGAGGAGATGAAGATGAGAAAACAGCTGAACTTTGATTATATTCTGGTTGTTGATACTGAAGGACTTCGTGCTCCAGGACTGGCTGGAAATGTTTCAAGAAATCATGACAATGAACTGGCCACATTTATTGTTGGTCTTGGAAATTTAACATTGATTAACATCTTTGGAGAAAACAATGCTGAAATGCAGGACACTCTGCAGACTGTTATTCAGGCGTTCTTAAAGATGAAGAAGATAAAGTTAAATCCTGGCTGTATGTTTGTTCATCAGAATGTTTCCCATGTAATAGCTGAAGAAAAAATCCTTGAAGGAAGAAGATGCCTTCAGGAGAACCTAGATGAGATGACAAAACTTGTTGCTAAAGAGGAAGACTGTGATGCGCAGTTTTTCAGTGATGTCATTGCATTTGACGTACAGAATGATGTGAAGTACTTTGCTCAGCTCTGGGAGGGAAGTCCACCCATGGCTCCACCAAACCCAAACTACAGCAGAAACATTCAAGAGTTGAAAGAAAACATTCTCTCCAAAGCTTCAAGATCAGGAGGCATCACACTGTCACAGTTTAAGATGCGTATTAATGATCTTTGGAATGCACTTCTGAATGAAAACTTTGTGTTCAGTTTTAAAAACACAATGGAGATTTCTCTCTACAGAAAACTGGAAACTAACTATATAAACTGGACATGGATTCTCAGGATTGCCATGCTGAGGATTGAAGACACATTCTACAACAGAATTGAAAATGGAAACGTTGATGTACATGTGATGGAAAATGACCTGTTTGCTGAAATGAAAATGACCAAAGAAGAAGTAGAAAAATCAATGAAGTCTTACTTTGATAACGACAAAGGCAAAGACATTCTGTGTCAGTGGAAAGTCAGATTTGAAAATCAAATTAAAGATGTACACAATGACCTGGTGAAGGAAACAAAACAAAAATTAATCAAAGCAGTAGCGCAGAAGAAAGCCATGGAAAATCTGGGAAAGAAAAGAGCAGAATATGAAAATAAACTTTTCATTAAGAGCAAAGAATGTGCTTTGAGTCTAAAAAGAAGAGGAGGAGATGAATGTGTTCTGAAGGAGACATTTGAAACAATGTGGAGAGAATGGGTCACTGAAATTAAAGAAGATATTCCCCCATTGAAAGACTCGGATTTATGGAGTGATGTCACTCAGGTTTTATCTGAAAACTATGGACCAACTTCTGTAAATCAGAGAATACATCAGCAAAACTTTAAACAGAAAATCTGCGAAACTAATTATGATGAGTACATAATTTTAAAGACACATCTGCAGCAACATGATGATAGTGTATCAAGTCGAAACAAGATCCTGAATGCTGATTATAATTACTCAGTGAGACAACTGATTCAGAAAATTATGCAGGAAATTCAGAAAATGATAGAGAATTTACCGGTCAAAAGACACGGGTACAGTATTAGTTACATTCAGGCAATAACATACTCTTTGCAAAAGTCAATACAGCAACATGAATTAGAAAACCAAAATTACAAACTAAAGCAAGAGTTTGTTATTGATCTCTGTCTCTACATGTGTGACATTGCGATTAAAATATTTACTGAACTTCACCAAATATTCAGGGAAACAAATGATCCAAAAAAAAATCTTCAGAAGCAGAAAAATCTATATTACAACATCTTCAAGAACTACTGCTGTGGAGCAACGACAACAACCATACTGATTGATTTCATCTGCAGAAAACTTGAACTATCCATTCTAGAAGATGTTTACAACAAAACTGCTATTGACTTGGCAGCACTGATGAAATCTGACATACAAGCCTTACGAGATAACAGATCAAATCTGGAGAAACACATTCTGAAATCCCTCGCAGAAAAAGAAGACTTTAATCAGTATTTGCAATACATCCATCGGCCCAAAGAATACTTTAGACAATTCATAAAGAATGAAGTGAATAAATACTTGACTGAACAAAGTGAAATGATTCTGAACATTTTCAAAGGAAATCTAAAACAGAAAGAGCAGATTGTGAGTAATGCTGTGCATGCAGTGACAGTGGAGGTGAAAAATAACAGAGGAGATGGAAACATGTGGTTCAGAAGATTCAAAGAAACTCTCACAGATGAGCTGAAATTCACAGGAGAGTCATGTGTTAAACTCTCGGAAATTAAAGACTTGGATTTTCTAGAAAAACATTTGAGTGAAAGTCTGAATGAAACGATGATGAAGCTACAAAGCAGTTTTAAAAGCATGAATGACATTAAAATGGAAAAGTGCAGGAAGAAACCAGATGAGATTTTGATGGATCACTTCTGTCAGTGCTGTTGGGTTCAGTGTCCCTTCTGTAACGCCATCTGCACCAACACAATGAGCAATCATTCTGGAGATCACAGCGTTACTTTACATCGCTGTACTGGACTGAATGGGCGCTTTTACAAAGGAAAAACCAACTTGACTAACTCTTTCTGCACAACAGAAGTAACCACTGATAACTGGATTTATGCAGAAAATTCAGATGAAAAAATATACTGGAAAGAATACAGAAAAGGAGGTCCTAAAGTTAATAACTGGAGTATCACACCAGACCTCTCGGAGCTGCCGTACTGGAAATGGGTTGTGTGCAGGTTCCAGAATGATCTGGAAAATCACTACAATAAAACATTCAAGGAACCTAGTAAAACTCCAGATGAATGGAAAAAGTACACAAAAAATGATGCTATTGAGAGTTTAGATAAATATGTCTAGCAAAGAAAAAAAAGAAATAAAAGCATTGGGAATTTTTGATGTAATCCATGTCAATGTAGAAAATGTGTTTGAATGATTTGTTCTACTACTGCTGCAGCAACAAGGAATACAGCCTCAACAATTGCTGAAATCTGGGAGTTTTCATAAAGGGTCAGTCATGGTCTGGTGATACAAAGAATTGGACTTGAAAGCGGAAGGTTGCGGGTACAAATCCCAGGGCCAGCAGAAAATGACTGAAGTAGTCTTGAGCAAGACCCCTTACCTCCTGTTTGCTCTGCAGAGATAAATGACTACTGCATACTAGTGTAAATCGCTTCAGATAAAAGCAACTTCCAAATGAATTCATGTTAAATTTAAATGTAAATGATTTTAGTAAAATTAAGTCTAGGAAAATGATACGACAAAGAAAAAGCAAAGCTGTCGTTTAAAACAGCATGCTGATGAAGTTTATCAAGTGCTGTAAAAAAATTAACCAAATTAAAATTAGTTTAGTTGCCTGCCTTGCCTCATTTCTAATTTTATTGTTATCAGGCAAAGTTTATTTTGATTAACATTAACATTGATTGACAATTTATTTCAACGGTGTACTATCTTTACATTACCTTAGATTAAAAAGTTAATAAGCTATTTTTCATTCATCACGGTGACATCCTTTTATGGTAAGAATATTGGACTTATGATCACAAGGTACCACAAATGAGGTGAGTCGTTCCCCCCAACTGGTCCTGAAGGCTTTTGGGTAGAGTTTCCAATTCAGTGCGAATGGCTATGGGAGCCAATGAAACTTGATGAATAGAGGATTAATGTGCGATATTTTTGGTTCCTTGAAGACCACTCTTGGTGCCGCGTCTGGTATCATCCACAGATTTTTGGTAGTGCAGGCCCGAGGTCCGGCGAGTCTGTTGCTTAATAGATTTCTTACCCGATTTTTTGTCACAATGGACACAAATCACAAACCACACCCACCTTATCAGTTACCATGACAATTAAATGATTCATTGCTAGGCTTCTACCTTTATTAGCCCTTGATTTTCCTTGTCTTTGGTCCGTTTTGTTTCGTGTAACCGTGTTTATGTCAGTGTCATACCTTGTCTGAACCTTAACCTCAATGGGTTAATGCACTCTTGTTAATTGTGTGCTTTGTTAAAGAAACCTTAACTAAACCTGAATTGTCCTGCCTTGTCAGAATTGCATATTTTTGCCTGAAAAGTAAGTCTAAGGAACTCCAGGAGAAAGAGACTTTCACGGTTGGTCAGTTTGAGAACCCAAAACAGGTGACTCCAGACAAGAACAAGAATTTGGTCAACAATACAAAGATGCAGGACTGGTTTCTTTTCTGAATCCCGCACAAAGAAAGGGAATACAATTTCTCTATTGCAAATGTTTTCATAAGGAAGAGCAATACATAGTAAATGATGATCCATAAGAAAAACATATAATCAAAACAATAAAACAAATAATGATCAAAACAAAAAAATATTATGGTATTCCTCCATCAGATCTAGTTAGGGATCTATCCAGGATGATGTGATTAGACTCAAACTCAGGTCTCCCAGAGCTCAGTTGTGCCACATTTGTGAAGCACAGTCCATGTCCAAACAGTCACAGGCCATTACTTTAACACAACTTTAAATTTACAACATATAAACATGGTCTTACAGCTGTGGACTTACGAGTGTGTGATTCATGGCGGAATTTGTATTCTTAAGTGATTGTCTTAAGACACAACGTAACGCAAACAACATTGAGATATAAACTCTATCATTTGTTTTAACATGTACTAAGATCAAATCTGTTTGATGTTTTAAGAAAATGAAAGCAGTGATAATATCAGATCACAGCCTTGGATGAAATCTGCCAGAAATGTAAGTTTCAGGGTAAGAAGTATATTTGACGTATGTTAAATCTTGAGTTTAACAAAGAAAAATCTGTTTGTGTATATTTTTTTCATCATACAATTTAAATGTAGTCTTTAGCTATCTGCCGAAAGAACTGGGTATGGGGGGTTTAACCAGTGGTGGTCTTGTTAGCAGTTAGGAGAACTTTGAACTCGATGCAGGCGGTTATAGTCAGCCAGTTTAACATGATGAAGATAGGTGTTACATGCGCTCTTTAAGGTTACTTGAAAACCGCTTTTGCCACCGCATTCTGTATCATCTGCAGAAGTTTAGTAGTGGAGGCCTGCAGTCCAGCGACAGAGCATTGCAATAGTTTAGCTTAGACAGGACTAGAGACTGCACTAGGATTTGTGCAGCATGCTCCAAGAGGAAAGGTCTTATCTTCTTGATATTGTAGAGGAGGATCAGCAGGACCTGTTGGTACTCGCAACATGATCCTTGAAAGCTACTTTATCATTGATTACTAATCCCAAATTTCTAGCTGTCCTGGAGGGTACTTTAATGGATGCTCCTTATCAGAAAGAGAGGTTGTGACATTTTCTGGTCGGTGAATATGACAATAAGTTCAGTTTTAGCAAGGTTCAGTTGTAGTCGGTGGTCTTTGATCCTGAAACACTTTCCGAAACCGGCTGATCTGCAAGTTGGAACGCTAAGTGCAGCTGCATGTTATCCGCATAACTCATAAAGGAAAAGACATGCTTCCGAATGACTGATTCCAGCGATGTCATGTAGATCGAGAAGAGCAGGGGTCCAAGCACTGAGTCCTGTGGTACACCGGTTTGAGATGTTGCGATTCCGAGACTTCACCTCGCCAAGATACCGTAAAGGACCTACCTGAGGGGAAAGACTGGAACCACCAGAGTGCTCTGTGAGAGAGACCCGTGGTCTTGAGTGTTGAAAGAAGTATGCGATAGTTAACAGTGTCGAAAGCAGCTGAAAGATCTAGCAGGATAAGAGCGGATGACTTAGAGGCTGCCCTTTTCAGTCTCAGGTTTTCAAAAAAAAAAATGTTTCTATTTTGTAACTATAATAACCTTGTCTCAATAAACTTTTTCTTCTTCCTTAAGGTACAATGCAGTTTGTAGAAAAGAGAGTTTCAGCTGTTATAAAATGCAGAAAACATGAAAAACATGAGGTGAATGATGGTTTTAGATCAACAACATAAAGAAACACTATGTGTATGCAAGCTTTTTATCACAATAAGCAAACATTTCTGCCTATTGTGTTTCATCTGTACCCTAAAAGCAAACATTCATCTGCGATATATGTAATTTAAACCTCAAGAAGATGTCTGTTAGATGTTTAAGACTTAGAATTGATGTAGAAATTCTCTTTCTAAGATGTTTAACAGGTGATGGTGCACAGGAAATATTGTCCAACTTAACTTGATTTATAGAGTACTTTTTACAATTTGAATGTTGTAAAGTGGCAATCCAGACCAGATCTTAAGCAAACATCTAACAAACACACATGTGCTATCTGGGTATCAGCAAAACCCCTTTACAAAAGCAAATATTGCCTTTTTGCTAAAAAGTTTTGACACAGAAACTAATCCTCTTTATATTTTCAACCCTAAAACTCAAAAATCTGAATAAACTTTGTAATATTCTTTAAAAAAACATATACAAGGGTGGGAGGCATTATATTATTGTCATTTTGACACTGGATGGGGGTAAAGTTTTTGGATTGTGTTTTAGTTGTGTAAAGTTGAGTTGTGCAGACAAGCTATCAAAAATACTTTTGGGCTTAAACTAATGGAGAAATTCCATGACATGCTTTAGTTTGAATTATCTGTTTTTATTATATCATTTATTATGTATTGCTCTTCCTAATGAAAACATTTTAATAGGAATCTTCCTGCACTGCTGTGTTTTGATGTCAGTACTATTTGTGAAGTCTTCTACTAGGCTGATAAAGCACACTGCACTGACTCATAACTTTGGCAAGAGTCAAAAGATAGGGTCATACATGTGGCAAGAGTTCTGGTTGGGATACTGTAACATAATCTTGGCAAACAACGTGGATTGGCTGAACTAAAGAGAAGGATGACCCTAAGGTATCTTATTGTTGTAATGGGTTTCACATTACTTAAAAACTGAAGTATAAACATTTGTTCGAAATAATATATTGGTAGATGATCTTCAGAGCATCTCACTTTGTTGTCTCAAGCAATAAAGTTTAAACTCTTTAACACCCGGAACTTTTGTCTGCATGAAATCTGATTTCGCTCTAAATATTTTAGCAATGAGGATGGGATTGGAAACCAGAGGTAGACGGTATTGAATAACCACACTTGGTGTGCCATTTTGCGGTATGCACAAATCTGGTGCCAAGGTAAACTTTTTGCTTATCAAAAATATTTGTGCAATCAGATGATGGTAAGACCTGGTTGGTATTGTTTCCTGTAAGCTTCTCTAAATCAGAACAAATTTGTTCTTAATCAGAGCAAATATTGTTACAAATATAACTAGAATAACGAAGTTCCTGGTGCCAAAGAAGGTGTTAATGTGAGTGTGAGTAAGTCTGTACAGGAGGCTCAAAGAGGGCCTGGGGCGCAGGGCTGAGAGAACCAAACAAGCTAGGGCCTTTTTATACGGACATACTATTACAAAATGAAAATAATCTAAATATTAATTTGATACTTAATATTGTTCAGGTTTTATATCATAATAACTGTTACAATGCTTAAGACATGTTTATATAAACAATATTATACAATATTAAAATTCTATTTAGAAAATAACGTATGCACAATGCACATTTCTCAATAGAAGCCTAAAAACATATTTGTTGAAACTGATTTTAAAGTACCTGAAGTACTAGATGTGCGCGAACAGCAAAGTGAAAATGTCGCTTTTCCTATTTTCCTAATGTTAAAAAAAATCTTAACTTTACTTTTACAGGCAAACCAATGTCATTGCATAATTTGAATGGCCTTTATGTGGGTTACTATTTTCAATTGAAACTGAGGATGCATCTAAGATAATTAATAATGTGTATGAAGCTACATATTCACAGCAACGAAGACAAGGACCTCAAAAACAAGCTCCATTCCCATCTCTTCCTGGGGGCAGAATGAGTTGCCATCAATTGAAATCACTGGAATTTCTAAGTGAAAGAAAATAAAATTTACTTAAGTGATTATTAACGCTGTTTATTTCTGAAGGACTGTTGTATAATTTTTTCATTTTTTATTTAAATTTTTTTTGTGTAATGATCGTGTTGTCTAAATTCATTTTGTGAACCAAGAATACCCCTTATAAATTAAAGGCTATAAATTAAATTAAGTCTGGTTTTAACATATATTTATTTGGTTTACTGAAAATAAGATTTACTTAATTATTTACCTGTTGTACAATAATGCCAATTTTATATTTTTGTTAATTCATGGTCATATTTATCTGGAAAACAGAGAAAAACTGTTTATTTGCTGAAATAGGGTCACTGTGCAAATTCGGGTTCCCATTAAGTTTTTATCATTATTTAAACCACAATAAGTAGATATCAATTGAATTATGACATGGCCTTGATGGCCTTATAATTAATTTGACTTGTTCTGTATTGTGGGGCAGCCAATGGATTTTCCTTTTGAAATTAGAAAATCTAAAATATTTAAAAGTTTCACAACAATCATTTACCAATAGGAGAACAAAAATCACTTTTTTTAATCATATTTATTAATGGAAATGGGAAATTAAAATACACATGTGAAAATCTTTTATTGCAGTTTTGTGCCGGTTGATTGTAGTGACCCAAAAGAGGGAGCCATTTGGTAGTATGACTCGGAATAGCTCTGTTCACGTCTGTGGAACATGTCTTTGCATGAAAAAATTGATTGCATTGATATTGCTGCTGTGTTATGGACCCAGTTTGGCTCAAGACGGGGTATTTCAGGGGGATTCGTGCCGAGATGGTGTGTTGCGTGTCCTGGCACTTCTATTCTTTTGTAGCAGTGGGCATGGTTCCTCTTAAGTCTAAAATAAGTTAAAAGAGGCATGAACATTTGCATCTTCTTGTAATGTGTACTGAATTACTACCTTTACCAACGAGACATGTACTTTATAAACATCTGAATGGTGCGTGGACCCATATTGAAAGGGCCCCAAACGGGTTTAGTAGGAATTTCATGATATGTTTTTGTTTTGATCATTATTTGTTTCGGTTATGATTATATGTATTTGATTAAATATTTACTATGTATTGTCCTTCCTTGAAAACAGACGTCATAGAAGAATTTTATACTCTTCCTTTGTGTCTGGATTTAAAAAGGGCAATACTATGTATGTAATACTTATGGAAACCTTTGTAAAATAGGAATTGTATTGTCTTCCTTTGTGTATGATTCAGAAAAGCACCATGCACGGCAGTGTTTTATTATTTACTATGTATTGCCCAAGTGGATTGGCTAAATTAAAGAGAAAGTTGACCCTAAGGTATCTGATTGGTGCAATTGGTCTGAAGTATAAATATTAGTTCAAAATACTGTATTGTTATTGCTTTTTTGTGTAAGGCAGCTGGACAAGTGACGACAATTGAGTTTGTTTGTGTTTTGCTGGGTCACAAAACAATATATCGACAGGTGGTGCTACATCCTGAATGGAATCCTGTCCCTCTCCCTAGGGAACGTTAATGCCCAAGAACTGATCTCACCTCTCACCCTTATCTCCTCATCCCTTTTCCTCTACCTGTTCCCTCTCTATCCTCTCTTGAAGCTCTGATCCCCAGGAATGTGACAAACATTTATATAATTTCATGTTTGTGGTGTTACAAAGATTGTTTTTATGTTAATTATTATTTGGAAGGCAATAAAAATAATCCAAAATGTTAAGTAATCCACATCCCTTCAGGCGGTTTTTCTATTTCTGGAAATCTTTGTAACGGAGCGTGATGCCATTCGATACTCTGTTTGGTTTTACAAAGACTTTGGATTTTATGACTTCATTTGAGTATTTAAGGAACGCTAGAACAGTGTTTGGCGGAATCCAAGCATGATGAACCCCATTGCATTGTATGTCTTTGGAGATACAAAGCTATGTTTCATGTGTTTTTGGAAGCATCGGTAACCAGAACTTCCCGCACTGCAAACATATTAAATTGGCAGATATGGCAAGACGATTTAAAATTGTGTTGATTTGCTGAATTGGAAGTTTTCTTAAAAATGTTTTGTATAGATTGAATTAATGTTGTACCTGCCTGGCACAATAAATTGCTATTATTGAAGTAAGAAATCTGATCAGACTGTTGTTTCCAGTATATTGAGAGGAATCTGACGTTACTGTAAAATCAAGTGTTCGTTTTTAGATAAGGATTAACCGAATTATATGCAATATATTTGATAAAGCTCACATCTATCTGACGATTACCTAACTTGGCAAGTTGCATGATCGTGACTAAAATAGTTATTATGTTTTTGAGCAAGCTTTGAGTAGCCGAACTTAATGATATTAGTTCACCCGGCAACCTCTGATGAAATATCAGACTGGCAATTGTGAGATACTTGCATATATTAAGGCCGTTGAGACACAGATCCCGGATGACCGAATTACTATCACAAAGATATCAAATGAATATCAATGACATATAAATGATGCTGTGTTGTAGAAAAATGTATCACAAATTCAGATAAATTAACTGAAATTATAAAGATAAAGCCTTTAAGTCATTTTACGAAGGAGTAAGACCCCAGCCATCGGAGTTTGCAGTTGGCCCAGTGAGTGGAAGGTTACAGTTGTCTTGAGACATAAAGACTTAACTCTTTGACACCAGAAACTTATGTGTACAAGTTTTTCTTCTTGAAAAAGGAAACTGATTTCCCTCGACAAAACATGTATGGACACAAAAGTAAATTCAAACAAACTTGAATGAACTGAAACTAATAAATGCACTTGCCCATCCTGTTAGAGGTTTGGCTTCCTGAAAGTCATTTGCATAGCAACTGCCTGAATGGTGCTTTAAATATTACCTGTCTAGATTTCCAAGTAGATATTAACTAGATGATATGAAGCTTGGAGACTTTCTGTCATGACCGGATTCCTCTGACAATCAACAGGTTACAGTTATTTATTATTATTATTCATAACGTCTGTTGGTGTTATATCAATCAATGTTTGTCTTGAATGTTCATATGCAGGAAATATAGAACGTGTTGGTCCAATGTTGTAAGCTACATTGATATAAAACATGTATTGGTCGGTTTAATTGAAATAGGGGAAATATATTAAAAGAGGCATGTAAGTTATTGTGTCTAAAGAATTAAACGTGGCGTGGCATCTGTTTTTACTGTCATCCATTGTCTCGCGATACATATAATTTTGCGAAGCATTTTACCACTTAAGCACAATTTAAAACCTGCATCAACTCGACCAGTATAGACAGAAAGCATGAAAAATCTATGTCAGACATTTAACCGCTTATTTTTATTTCGTTCTTCAATGAACAACAAGCATTAGGTTACAGCTTAAATCCCCTTTGTCAAGTATCTTTGTAAGAACAAAGGTCTATAAGTTAAAAAAGTCGTAAAAAGCAATATATGGAGGTGATCTCTTTAAAGAACTCGCACAACAAACCTGCTGCTGTGACTCATGTCAAAAATGTTAATCATATAAAAGAAAATAAGAATTAAATGATTTTGTAGCTCTAAAGAGAGGATGCTAAGCCTAACAACAGTTTAAATTGATCTAAATTGTTCTAGTATTGAACGGCCAGAATGGGTAAAATTGTTAGAATAAAAACTTACCTTTTTCAAACATATATGTTATGTTAAATCAGACATCCTTAAACATGTAGTATTGTTATTATTGTTATTATTATTATTATTATTATTGTCATTATATGTATTTATACATACAATATATTATTTGTATTGTATAATGTTGTATGAATGTACCCATGTATGTATGTATGTATGTATGTATGTATGTTTGTATGCACGTATGTATGTATGTGATTTTTGGATTAGAGATTTGTCTTTTCTACATTTGTAGTGCACTGTAAACAAAGACTTTTATATTTATAAGAAGCATGTGTGTCTATTTAAATGCAACACACAAAATGTAAATATTATTGAGATTGGAAAGACAAACACAAGTTTAAATGAAACATATGAATTATGATAAACTGACAGTTAAAAGCACAACTTGAATTTGATGGCTGCTGACAAAAAAATTTTACAATACATTTTGAGTTAAACATATCATATGCATAGTCTATGAGGAGTATATACACAATATGTATAAAAATGTTTACTAAGTTAAGATACAAATGTAGAAATGTGGGCAAGTTTCTGGCTGGACGAGTACTTTTAAGGTGATTTAATGATTTTAGGTAGGGTAATGCTTGTGTTGTGGAAAAACTTTACATTTTAACATTATTAATACAAACAGATTTTGCAGATGATGTCATCAGAACTTTTGCAAGAACCAGACAAAATGGAGCAGCCTTCTATGAGTCTTCAAAATAAACATGAAGTCACATACAAATCTCCACTTGAGCAACTATGTTGTATAGAGAAAATTTTAAAAACGTATCAAGAACCAAATAATCCATCAAGTCCTCCTAATCCATATGATGTAAAGGACAGTCCTCCATCAGGTGACCATCAAACAGGCAGTGCCATGGACAAGCGTCCACCGGTTGAACAAAAAACAAACAGTGCCACAAACAAGCCTCCACCGGTTGACCAAAAAACAAGCAGGGGCATGGACAATACTCCAACGAGGGACCCAAAATTAGATGGAGCGACGTACAGTCCTCCATTGGGTTACCTAAAAAAAGGTGCAAGGGACAGTCCTCGTGCCATGGACAAGCATCCAGTGAGTGACCAAAAACCAAGTGGTGCTACGGACAACCCTCCACCGGTTGAAGGTTTTACATCGGCTGACCAAAAAACAAGTGGTGTCATGAACAGTCCTCAAATCTGTGACCAAAAAAACAGCAGTGTAATGGACAAGTCTCCACTGGATGACCCAAAAATAGGGGTAACCACAAACAGTCCTTCCTCGGGTGACCAAAAAACAGGTAGTCCCATGGGTAGTCCTCCATCGGCTTATCCAAAAACAGCTGCTACCACGGACAAGTCTCCACTGGGCTACCAAAAAATCGCCGGTGACACGGAAAAGCCTTCACCGGGTGATCAACAAACAGGTGGTGCCACTGACAAGCCTCCCCTGGTTTACGAAAAAACAATATTTGACACTGACAAGTCTCAACTGATTGACCCAAAAACAGGGGGTGGCATGGACAAGCCTACAACGAGTGACCAAAAATTTGGTGGTGCCTGCGAAAGTCTTCATATGGCTGTCCCAAAAACAGGTGGTGGCAGGGATAGTCCTCGACTGGGTGACCAAAAAACAGGCGGTGCTACCGACAAGCTTCCACCGAATGACCAAAAAACAGGCTGTGCCATCGACAAGCCTCAACCTGTTGATAAAAAAACAGGCAGTGCCACCGACAAGCCTCCACCTGTAGATCAAAAAACAGTCAGTGACCCAGACAAGCCCTCATCGGATTACCAAAAAACAGACGGTGCCACCAACAAGTCTCCATCTGTTGACCAAAAAACAGTTGGTGTCACTGAAAATTTTCCACTGGTTGACCAAAAAACAGTATGTGACTGTGAGAAGTCTCCATTGATTGACCCAAAAACAGGGGGGGGCATGGACAAGCCTCCACCGAATGACCAAAAAACAGGCAGTGCCACCGATAAGCCTCCACCTGTAGACCAAAAAACAGGGGGTGCCCCTGACGAGCCTCCATCTGTTGACCAAAAAATACTCAGTGCCACGGACAAGCCCCCATTGGTTCACCAAAAAGTAGGCAGTGTCACCGCCAAGCCTCCACTTGTTGACCAAAATACAGTCGGTGGCATGAACAAGCCTCCACCGGTTGACCAAAAAATAGTCAGTGACACAGACAAGCCCCCACCGGATTACCTAAAAACAGGCGGTGGCACAGTCTTTAAATTGGCAACCGGAAAAATGGCAGTGCCACGGAAAAGCCTCCACCGGATGACCCAAAAACAGAAGAAACTGCAAAGAGTCCTTCATATGGTGACCAAAAAACAGCCAGTCCCAGGGACATTTGACCAAAGAACAGACAGTGCCACTTACAAGCCTTTACCAGTTGACCAAAAAATGGTCGATGGCACAGACAAGCCCCCACCGGATGACCAAAAAACAGTTGGCGGCACGGACAAACCCCCACCAGATGACCAAAAAACAGACTGTGACACAGACAAGCTTCCACCGGGATACCAACAAACAGGTGATGCCACCGACAAGCCTCCACGGGTTGACCAAAAAACAGTTGCTGGCACGGACAAGCCTCCACTGATTGACCCAAAAACAGGAGGTGGCATGGACAAGCCTCCAACGAGTGACCAAAAATTTGGTGGTGCCTGCGAAAGTCTTCAAAAAGCTGTCTCAAATACAGGTGGTGGCAGGGATAGTCTTCGACTGGGTGACCAAAAAACAGGCGGTGCCACCGACAAACCTCCACCGAATGACCAAAAAACAGGCAGTGACATCGACAAGCCTCCACCTGTTGACCAAAAAAGAGGCAGTGCCACTGACAAGCCTCCACCTGTAGACCAAAAAGCAGGGGGTGGGACCGACGAGCCAACATCTGTTGACCAAAATACAGTCTGTGGCATGTACAAGCCTCCACCGGTTGACCAAAAAACAGTCAGTGACACAGACAAGTCTCCACCGAATGACCAAAAAACAGGCAGTGCCATCGACAAGCCTCCACATGTTGATCAAAAAACCGGCAGTGCCACCGACAAGCCTCCGCCTGTAGACCCAAAAACAGGGGGTGCCCCCGATGAGCCTACAACTGTAGACCAAAACACAGTCTGTGGCACGAAAAAGCCTCCACCGGTTGACCAAAAAACAGTCAGTGACACAGACAAGCCCTCATCGGATTACCAAAAAACAGGCGGTGCCACCAACAAGTCTCCCTCTGTTGACCAAAAAACAGTTGATGCCACTGAAAATCTTCCACCGGTTGACCGAAAAACAGTAGGTGACTCTGAGAAGTCTCCACTGATTGACCCAAAAAGAGGAGGTGGCATGGAAAAGCCTCCACCGAATGACCAAAAAACAGGCAGTGCCATTGACAAGCTTCTACCTGTTGACCAAAAAAAAGGCAGTGCCACCGACAAGCCTCCACCTGTAGACCAAAAAACAGGGCGTGCCCCTGACGAGCCTCCATCTGTTGACCAAAAAATATTCAGCGCCACGGACCAGCCCCCATCGGTTGACCAAAAATTAGGCAGTGTCACCGCCAAGCCTCCACCTGTTGACCAAAAAATAGTTTGTGGCATAGACAAGCCCCCACCGGATGACCAAAAAACAGGTGATGCCACCGACAAGCCTCCATGGGTTGAGCAAAAAACAGTCGGTGGCACGGACAAGCCTCCACCGGTTGATCAAAAAAGAGTAGTTGGTAGGGACAAGCCCCAACCGAATGAGCAAAAAACAGGTGGTTGCATAGACAAGCCTCCAAGTGAACCAAAATTAGATGGTGCTCAAACGTGTGTTCCAAAAACTGATGGTGACAGGGACAGTCCTCTGTCAGTTGACCAAAAATCAGGCAGTGCCACAGACAAGCCTCCACCGAATGACCTACAAACAACTGGTGACACAAACAAGCCTCCAATGGGTGACCAAAAAACAAGCAGCACCACAGACAAACCCCTATTGGTTGAGCCAAAAACAGGCAGTGCCTCAGACAAGCCTCCACAAATTTACCCAAAAAGTAGTAGTGGCAGGGATAGTCCTCAATCATTTGCCCAAAAAACAGACAAACCTCCAGTGGATGATCAAACAACAACAGTAAACATAAACAAGCTTCTAGACGGTGATCAAAAAACAAGCAGTGCCAGGGACAAGCCCCCACTAGGTGACCAAAAAGAGAGCAAGTGTTTCGACAAGCCACTCTGTGACCCAAAATCTTATGGTGCTAGGCACAGTCCTACATTGGATGAGCATTTTCGAGAGCCAGAAGATGTCATGGAGAATACTAGCTCTGCCAAAGATGTGATTTTAAGAGTAAGAAATATTTAAAATATGAGTATAAATGTTGAGCTTTATTAAGACTCAGTTTGGCAAATGTGTTGGGCAAAAAATGTGTTTACTGCCGCTTACAAAACATACACATTTAACAATCTTTCATTATACTAATATAATGTGTTTTGTTTTTCAGCTGCCTGCGGAACAACTGATGAGCAGACTTTCTATAGAAGTCAAATATCATACATTGAAAATAGAAGATTTTCTAAAGATATCTGAACATTTAAAGTCTCATGAGTTCTGTGCAGAGGAAAAATTTGCTCACACTTTTTTACAAAAGTTACTGATGTTGGATTACAGAGTAAGATGCATCAAAATTGGAGAGAACAAGGTACAGAACAACACACTAGTTAGATGTAATGAGTTTTCTTCACAAACACAAGATGCCTTTACTGCTATTTTCAGTGAAACACTTGCTACTGAAGCTAACCCCTCACCGACTATTGACTTAATGGATGCTCAGATGGCTGTGTTTCACTGTGCGGATAGATTCTTAAAGCAGCTCATAGTGACTAAACTCTCACAGTGTCAGTTTGCTCTTCCTCTGCTTGTACCCAATCCATTCACACAACACATTGAGTTTCCTCTCTGGACATTTAGACAAATCAAAAAGAGCTGGAAGATAACTGATGAAAGAGGTCAAACCTTTAGTAAAACCCAGCCAATCTACAACACAGAAACCCCAATGGTGGCTTTCTTCAGGTTTGGCTCTGTGTCCTCATCCAAGTCTCAGCTGATAAACAATTTAATCAATGAGAAACACAACACATTCTTCCACAGACACTGTCCAGGCAGCAGTAGATCCAGAATAATGATGGATGGGGTGGTGGAGATAGCCTGGTATTTCCCATCTGGAGAGAAAACCGATACATTTCCTAGATGTGTTGCATTCTGTAATCTTCATGGTGATGCAGGAGACCATGAGAAGCAGCTGAACATCATTACTCAAATGTCCTCTGTTAATGTTGTTTTTTTACCTCAAATGAACAAGAATGACAACAACATGACAAAGATCCAAAACTTATACAAAGAATCAAAGCCACTTATTTGTCTTCTTACTGAGAATGATTTCTCTCTCACAGAAATCAGCCAACAAAAATACAGGATGGGTTTGAGGGACCGAAAACAATCTACTGTGTATAAAGAACTTACAAAAGCTATCAATAAAGGCCTCTCATCTTCAGAAGCATCTACTCGTTTCAATCTTGAAGATGTGGCTCAGCAGTCAGATCTCAAGGTAGATGAGAAGACAGATGAAGATTGCAGAATAGGAAAAGTTGAAGCACAAAATATGATGAATTTACTGGAGAATAAAGATCCATCACAAATTAAAGAATCATTTCTGCCATGTCAAGGAAAACTGTGGCATCAGTGGTGTCAGAAGAATAAAGAACTACACAGACCTACATTCGGTGAAATACATAAGTGTGAAAATATAGAAAAAAAGAAAAGTCTTATGAAAACAGAAATGCTGAAAATCCGTGAGCAGCAGCAAACTTCTGTCTCAAGTAAATTTATTGAAATCTTTCTTCAAAAACTGAGTTCACAAAAAGCAGACAAGATAGTATATTTTCTTAAATGGCTTGGGATTATGCTGGATGACTACACTACTGATAGTCTTTCAGCCCTTCATCATGAGTATGATCTGATCTGGAGAGCACATTTGGATCTGAAAAAAAAGCATGATAAATCTCAACAACTGACAGTTGAGCAAGAACTTGAGAGAATATCTGAAAAACTACAAGCTGCAACTTTTGGTTTGGAGCACATACTGAGAGAGATCGGACAGATATATGAATCATGTTCTTCTGTAAAGAAGAACAAGAAGGGCTTGAAGATTGATTTTAGAGCTCTTCCGGGTCTTGCAGCAAATATGATGATGTCTGGATTTCCACTGGAGTTGATGGATGGAGATGCTGCACATGTTCCTCTGATCTGGGTGACTGCTATTTTAGATGAACTCATCCAGAATCTGGGAGACAAGAGAGTCTTTGTGCTGTCAGTTTTAGGTGTTCAGAGCTCTGGAAAATCCACCATGTTGAATGCCATGTTTGGACTTCAGTTTGTTGTCAGTCCCGGCCGGTGCACCAGAGGAGCTTTCATGCAGCTGGTCAAAGTGTCAGAGGAGATGAAGATGACAAAACAGCTGAACTTTGATTATATTCTGGTTGTTGATACTGAAGGACTTCGGGCTCTAGAACTGGCTGGAAGATCTACAAGAAATCATGACAATGAACTGGCAACATTTGTTGTTGGTCTTGGAAATTTGACGTTGATCAACATCTTTGGAGAAAACAATGCTGAAATGCAGGACACTCTGCAGACTGTTATTCAGGCCTTCTTAAAGATGAAGAAGATAAAGTTAAATCCTGGCTGTATGTTTGTGCATCAGAATGTTTCCAATGTAATAGCTGAAGAAAAAATCATTGAAGGAAGAAGACGCCTTCAGGAGAACCTAGATGAGATGACAAAACTTGTTGCTAAAGAGGAAGACTGTGATGCGCAGTTTTTCAGTGATGTCATTGCATTTGACGTACAGAATGATGTGAAGCATTTTGCTCAGCTCTGGGAGGGAAGTCCACCCATGGCTCCACCAAACCCAAACTACAGCAGAAACATTCAAGAGTTGAAAGACACCATTCTCTCCAAAGCTTCAAGATCAGGAGGCATCACACTGTCACAGTTCAAGATCCGTATTAATGACCTTTGGAATGCACTTCTGAATGAAAACTTTGTGTTCAGTTTTAAAAACACACTGGAGATTTCTCTCTACAGAAAACTGGAAACTAACTATATAAACTGGGCATGGATTCTCAGGAGTGCCATGTTGAGCATTGAAGACACATTCTACAACAGAATTGAAAATGGAAACGTGGATGTACATGTGATGGAAAATGACCTGTTTGCTGAAATGAAAATGACCAAAGAAGAAGTAGAAAAATCAATGAAGTCGTACTTTGAAAAGGACAAAGACAAAGACATTCTGTGTCAGTGGAAAGTCAGATTTGAAACTCAAATTAAAGATGTACACAATGACCTGGTGAAGGAAACAAAACAAAAATTAATCAAAGCAGTAGCGCAGAAGAAAGCCATGGAGAATCTGGGAAAGAAAAGAGCAGAATATGAAAATAAACTTTTCATTAAGAGCAAAGAATGTGCTTCGAGTCTAAAAAGAAGAGGAGGAGGAGATGAACGTGTTCTGAAGGAGACATTTGAAACAATGTGGAGAGAATGGGTCACTGAAAATACAGAAGATATTCCTCCATTGAAAGACTCGGATTTATGGAGTGATGTCACTCGGGTTTTATCTGAAAACTATGAACCAACTTCTGTAAATCAGAGAATACATCAGCAAAACTTTAAACAGAAAATCCGCGAAATTAATTATGATGAGTACATAATTCTAAAGACACATCTGCCGCAATTGAATGATAATGGAAACCAATTTCTGAATGGTAAATATGATGACACAGTGAAACAACTAATTCAAAATATTAAGCAGGAAACTAAAAAAATAATAGAAAAGTCATCAGTAAGAAAACACGGCTACAATGTTAGTTACATTCAGGCAATAACATACTCTTTGCAAAAGTCAGTTCAGCAACATGAATTAGAAAACCAAAATTACAAACTAAAGCGAGAGTTTGTTATTGATCTCTGTCTCTACATGTGTGACATTGCGATCAAAAGATTTACTGAACTTCACCAAACATTCAGGGAAACAAATGATCCAAAAACCTATCTTCAGAAGCAGAAAACTCAATATTACACCACCTTCAAGAACTTCTGCAGTGGAGCAACGACAACAACCATACTGATTGATTTCATCTGCAGAAAACTTGAACAATCCATTCTAGAAGATGTTTACAACAAAACTGCAATTGACTTGTCAGCACTGATGAAATCTGACATACAAGCATTACGAGAGAACAGATCAAATCTGGAGAAACACATTCTGAAATCCCTTGCAGAAAAAGAGGACTTTAATCAGTATTTGCAATACATCCATCGGCCCAAAGAATACTTTAAACAATTCATAAAGAATGAAGTGAATAAATACTTGACTGAACAAAGTGAAATGATTCTGAACATTTTCAAAGGAAATCTAAAACAGAAAGAGCAGATTGTGAGTAATGCTGTGCATGCAGTGACAGTGGAGGTGAAAAATAACAGAGGAGATGGAAACTTGTGGTTCAGAAGATTCAAAGAAACTCTCACAGATGAGCTGAAATTCACAGAAGAGTCATGTGTTGATCTCACAGAAGTTAAAGATTTGGATTTTCTAGGAAAACATTTGAGTGAAAGTCTTAATGAAATGATGATGAAGCTACAAAGCAGTTTTAAAAGCATGAATGACATTAAAATGGAAATGTTCAGGAAGAAACCAGATGAGATTTTGATGGATCACTTCTGTCAGTGCTGTTGGGTTCAGTGTCCCTTCTGTAACGCCATCTGTACCAACACAATGGAAGATCATTCTGGAGATCACAGCGTTACTTTACATCGCTGTACTGGACTGAATGGGCGCTTTTACAAAGGAAAAACCAACTTGATTAACTCTTTCTGCACAACAGAAGTAACCACTGATAACTGGATTTATGCAGAAAATTCAGATGAAAAAATATACTGGAAAGAATACAGAAAAGGAGGTCCTGAAGTTAATAACTGGAGTATCACACCAGACCTCTCAGAGCTGCCGTACTGGAAATGGGTTGTGTGCAGATTCCAGAATGATCTGGAGAATCACTACAATAAAACATTCAAGGAACTTGGCGAGATTCCAGATGAATGGAGAAAGTACACAAAAGAGGATGCTATTGAGAGTTTAGATAAATATGTCTAGCAAAGGTTTAAAATAATAAAGTCTTTTATAGGATTTTTAAAGAAAGTTAGAAAGATAAATCACTAAATCCATTGGGACATTACTGATTAACTCATATTGGTTCCAAAAATTCTCAGAAATTAGGGTATGTTCACCCTGAGCTAAATTGTTCATGTTTCCGAAGTCAGACACATAAGGTTAAATCTTATAAGTATTATTATTTTTCATGGCTTGAAAATAAATTACTGCCTTATTTTGCATGCACATTTTGCAACAAATTTCTTAATGATTTTATTTTTAAACTGAATATTTCCTACATTTGAACCATGAAAAGAAAAGCTATATAAAAATATCTGTTCTTTATTCCCAGCTTGAATAGCTGAGTAAAATGTCATGGGTCTATATTCTCAAAGAAAAAAACTGCTAACGAATTGTACAGTCATTTGAATCATATGTCATTAATAAACCATTAACAGATTATTTGATTTATTCATATATTGATGTCTTTATTACCTGTATAACACATGTTTTAAATGAGTTGTTCTTTTAATACAAAACCGCACAAATGAAACTTACAGGTGCATGAAATATGAAAAGCCATAAAGAATAAAACACAGCTATCATGTTTTGACATGACTTTAAAACACAACCTGACATGTGGGATGGCCGCTCCCTTTCGAAGAACAGGTTTAACTACTTTAGTCAATTTTAAGAACAAAAACCTTAATGTTAAAGCATATAATGGTGTTGTTTAATTTGTTTAAACGTTTGGGCAGAGCTATTCTGTTTAAACTTGACTGTTCTGTATAAAAACCTCACCCTAACACATCTGAACGCCTTTGAGCTAATAACTCAACAATCATATGTCTCTATTATCCAAAAGGCTTTTGTAATTTTAAGGGGATTTTCTCAGTTTCATACAGCGCACAAACAAACAAATAAAATACAAATAACAGGAGATGGCGTTGCCCGTGGTCCCTGGCTAGGTTAAATCAAAATATTACTATTATTGAAATATATATAAATTAGGAATAAACTATGAATAGATTTATTGAATAACTTGAGTGCGTAATTTGTGTCGACTTGTTTGAATGAGAATCATTTGTCTTTTTAACGTCCTGACGGTTTCCTCTTAGCACCCGTAGTTCCGAACGTTCTCCGGCCTCCGTATGCACATTTACCATGGCACTGAGCAGTAAAGAGCTCATGCGGTACACAAGAATGGTTCAGAGTCATCTATAATTTTGAAGTGTTTCAGTTTTGCGACGTCTGACAGAAAGCAAGGACATCCACTGCAAGAGAAGTGTGTTTGAAGTCTGTTGCTGGCAAAGATAGCAGTCTGACCAATTCACTGCAGCAACCGAAACAGATGTAAGCTACCTAGTAATTAAAAGAGATTGTGCCCTAGAAGATGAATAAAACTACAGCAGCACAAGCACACCGGCCAATAAAACGAACTTTAGTTATACAAACCTTTACCGGTATGAAAAGAAAAGTGTCCGCTGGAGCACGATCACGGATGTAGTCACAATTTAACCTACATTCATTCCATTATTAACAGATTTGATGCCTTTCCATATTGCAGAAAATCCGATGTTTATTTATTTAGTATGTGCTACCATTATTAAGTATGTCTTCATTAAATATACGTTAAATACAAATACATCTTAAAATAATATATACTATTAATCATGTAGGGGCCTAGGAGCCTTTGCTATGTTTTTGGGGAGGCTTATCACTATAAAGTAGGGGAAGCAATGGTTTAAACAATAGTGAACCAACCCAAGTTTTCAGCTTTAAGATACTTGAAATTTGTCAGATGAGCCAAAGACATTCATGCAGATTTTGAAATTTTTTTTTTTTAAATATTAACACTATATATTGTTTGGATAAACTTTATTGACTGTGTGACTGGTGGGAGTGATGGGGCAAAATAAAAGAAACTGATTTTGAAATAATTAAATGCTCCTCAGAATTCCAGTAGCCATAAGTATCAGTTTCCAAAAAGTCATGTGACCGGAAAATGACTATGGAAATTGAATCTTAGTTTGCATAGCACCTGCCTGTGTGTTTGCAGCTCCTTTTTATCAGTTGAAAAATCTACTGGTCTAGATGAGTTAAATATTTAGTATATATTGTTTAATGCGGCTATCCTACAATAAGGCTTGAATGGACGCCGTGCCAAGTTAAAAAGGTGATTGCAGTTTTATTTTATCTTTTGAAAAAAATCTTTAAGGTGGGGCGCTTTAAAAAGATGTTATTATGTATAAAACAGAGTTATTTCAATACATACAGAACAAGAATACTATAGTTATATGTTTGTATATGAAAATTAATATACATTGTCTGATTATTCTGTAAGGGAAATTGTATTTGTACCGTTTGTACTTTTGTGAAGTATATGTGTAGAATTTTGTATGTATATAATGTCAAAAAGAATTACCAACATAGTCTTTTTGAAACACATCCTTCAACAGGGTTTTTTCATTTGCAATCGGTTTCAGGTAAAATAAGAACAATGACATTCTTATAATTGAGTTGGTTGTGAAAAATGGATTGGATATTGTTTCACAAATTAAAACGTTTACTTTGTCCATCAGCTCAATTCCAAATTTTGGCTAGTATCAGATTTTTTCCTTGGCTGTTCGCACTATTTTTTAAATGTGTGTAATATCTAATTCCATGTGAACTTGTCATGGTTACAAACTGAATGTGCAAAACTAAAACAACACGTGACATGCAGCACACAATCATACATAAATAATCATGGGTGTGTTTGGCTTTAGGCAGTGCAGCCCAGGATGCTGCGTGGCGGATTGCATAATTGATATTGTAATAATCTGTTGCTTCCATTAGCCACAAACAACAGTAATCTATTGTTTGTCAACCCAGTTGACAGCAAATGTCTATCACCAGAAAGGCATGCAAAGCTTTAAATCAGACATGCAATAGGACCATTCAGACTAAGGTTGCTTAATAAATGAAATTCTATGACGTGTTTTAGCTACTTCATGGACTTCTATGATACTGATTTCTCGAATCCAACTGGCTTATTGAGACTTCATATATATTAAACTCTTTTCCTTTTCTACCCAAAGTTTCACATTTCTTCATATGCTTTGTGTCCTTCACCCTTCCAGTGAATCCTGAAGAGCAATAGTCCAGTAATACTTCTAGGACCAGATGATGTCATGGACACCTCTAATGTAAGTTTTCAACCACATGATGTAATTTGTGTTTCTGTTATAGCAATAAATAAAACTGTAACAGAAACAGTTGTGGTGGATCGGTGATGGTTGTGGTGGGGGTTATGAACATTCACACACATTTGGATGCATACTGCTTACCATGTAAATTTATATGAGGGTAAGAAATGTATAAAATTTATGTTTAAATGATGAACTTAATTGAGAAAATGTGTGTGTGTGGTGGTTGTCTAAACGTGCACATGAATATGTTTTCCATTATACAGTTTACATGTGTTCTGATGTTTTCAGTTATCTGCAGAAAAAAAACTGATGACCAGACTTCATCTGGCAGACAAATATCAAAAACTTAAAACATCAGATTTTCTTCAGATAACTGAACTGTCTCATGAGTTCTGTGCAGAAGACAAATTTGTTCAAACTTTTCTACAAAAATTACTGATGATGGATTACAGAGTAAGATGCATCAACATTAGAGAGAACAATCAAGAGAATGACACACCACAACGATTGAATGAGTCTACACACACAAGAGATGTTTTTAATTATGTTTTTGGAGGAATAGCTGAACCGGCTGATGAAGCTAACACATCAGAGACGATTGACTTAATGGATGCTCAGATGGCTTTGTTTCATTGTGCGGATAGATTCTTAAAGCAGCTCATAGTGACTAAACTCTCACAGTGTCAGTTTGCTCTTCCTCTGCTTGTACCCAATCCATTCACACAACAAATTGAGTTTCCACTCTGGACGTTTAGACAAATCAAAAAGAGCTGGAAGATGACTGATGAAAGAGGACAAACCTTCAGTAAAAGTCAACCAATCTACAACACAGAAACCCCAATGGTGGCTTTCTTCAGGTTTGACTCTGTGTCCTCATCCAAGTCTCAGCTGATAAACAATTTAATCAATGAGAAACACAACACGTTCTTCCACAGACACTGTCCAGGCAGCAGCAGATCCAGAATATTGATGGATGGGGTGGTGGAGATCGCCTGGTATTTCCCATCTGGAGAGAAAACTGATAAATTTCCTCAATGTGTTGCATTCTGTAATCTTCATGGTGATGCAGGAAACAATGAAAATCAGCTGAACATCATGACACAAATGTCTTCTGTTAATGTTGTTATTTTACCCCAAATGAACAAGAATGACAACAACATGACAAAGATCCAAAACCTCTTCACAGACTCAAAACCACTCATTTGTCTTCTAACTGAGAACAATTTAGCTCTCACACAAATCAGCCAAGGAAAATATAGGATGGGTTTGAGGGACAGAAATCAATCGCTTGTCTTTGAGGAACTCAGAAGAGCTATAAATAACATATGTTCATCTTCAGAATCATCACCTCTTTTCAAAGTTGAAGATGTTGCTGGACAGTCACATATCACAGTAGATGAGAAGACCGATGAAGACTGCAGGAGAGGAAAAGAAGCAGCACATGAGATGATGAGATTACTGGAGAATGAAGATCTGACAGAAATCAAAGAATCATTTCTGCCATGTCAAGGAAAACTGTGGTGTCAGTGGTGCCTGAAGAATAAAGAACTACATAGACATACATTGGGTGAACCATATATGAGTGAAAATATAGAAAAACAACAAAGTTATAAAAAAACAGAAATGCTGAAAATCCGCAATCAGCAGCGAACATCTGTTTTAAGTCCATTCATCACAATCTTTTTTCAACACCTGAATTTACAAAAAGCAGACGAGATCACATATTTTCTTACATGGCTTGGGATAATGCTGGATGCCTTAACCACTGAAAGTCCTTCATCTTCAACCCTTGGTTTGGAGCACATACTGAGAGAGATCGGACAGATATATGAATCATGTTCATCTGTAAAGAAGAACAAGAAGGGCCTGAAGATTGACTTCACAGCTCTTCCAGGTCTTGCAGCAAATATGATGATGTCTGGATTTCCACTGGAGTTGATGGATGGAGATGCTGCACATGTTCCTCTGATCTGGGTGACTGCTGTTTTAGATGAACTCATCCAGAAACTGGGAGACAAGAGAGTCTTTGTGCTGTCAGTTTTAGGGATTCAGAGCTCTGGGAAATCCACCATGTTGAATGCCATGTTTGGTCTTCAGTTTGCTGTCAGTGCCGGCCGGTGCACCAGAGGAGCTTTCATGCAGCTGGTCAAAGTGTCAGAGGAGATAAAGATAAAAAAACAGTTGAAGTTCGATTATATTCTGGTCGTTGATACTGAAGGACTTCGTGCTCTAGAACTGGCTGGAAAATCTTCAAGAAATCATGACAATGAACTGGCCACATTTGTTGTTGGTCTTGGAAATATGACATTGATCAACAACTTTGGAGAAAACACTGCTGAGATGCAGGACACTCTTCAGATTGTTGTTCATGCATTTTTGAGGATGAAAAAGATCAGACTTAATCCCAGCTGCATGTTTGTTCATCAGAATGTTTCCGATGTCACAGCCGGTGAAAAAAACATGGAAGGAAGGAGACGACTTCAGGAGAAACTTGATGAGATGGCAAAACTTGCTGCCAAAGAAGAAGAATGTGCAATAAAGTGTTTCAATGATGTCATTGCATTTGATGTACAGAATGATGTGAAGTACTTTACACAGCTCTGGGAGGGAAGTCCACCCATGGCTCCACCAAACCCAAACTACAGCAGAAACATTCAAGAGTTGAAAGAAAACATTCTCTCCAAAGCTTCAAGATCAGGAGGCATCACACTGTCACAGTTCAAGATGCGAATTAATGATCTTTGGAATGCACTCCTTAATGAAAACTTTGTGTTCAGCTTTAAAAACACAATGGAGATTTCACAATGGAGATTTCTGTATATAGAAAACTGGAAACTAAATATAGTGCCTGGACTTGGAGCCTCAGGAGGGCCACGTTGAGTGTTGAAGATAAATTCTACAATAGAATTGAAAATGGAAATGCTGAGGTTACGCACAATGACTGGCTAACTGAAATGACAAAGACAAAAGAAGAAGTAGAAAGATCATTGATGTCTTATTTTGACGAGGACAAAGACAAAGACATTTTGTGCCAATGGAGAGGAAGATTTGAAACTCAGATAAAAAACCTTTATGATGATCTTGTCAAAGGAACAAAAACAAAGTTGAACGAAGTAATTGACCAGAAGAAAGCCAGGGAGAATGTGGATTTAAAAAGGAGAGAGTATGAAAATAAGCTTTTTATTCAGAGCAAGGAACTTGCTTTAAAATTAAAAAGTAAAGCAAGAGATGAACATATTCTGAAGGAGGAATTTGATGCAATGTGGAGCAGATGGGTTACAGAGATAACAGAATATATTCCTCCACTGAAAGATTTTCCCTTTCAGGGTGATGTCACACAGATTTTAAATGAAAACTATGAATTCACTCTTGTATATCAGAGACTTAATCTGCTAGACTTTTTACAAATAGTAGACAGGGGTGATTATGATGACTACATTATACAACAGACTGCAAAGCGATCTTATGATACAGAGCCTTTAGAGGAAGCTGAGAAGAGGCCTGAGAAAGGCAAGATGGGGCTATTTCGGTGGTTAGGTAATCAAACAAAAACATTGTTTTCATATTTTACCGGGAATACAGACAATCAAGAAAACAGGATCCTGGATGCAGAGTGTCTTGTGTCAATAAGACAATTGATTCAAGGAGTGATCAAGGAAGTTGAAGAAATAACAAAACAATCCCTAGTCAGAAGATATGGGTACAATATCAGCTACATTCAGGAAATAACAGATTGTGTTAAAAAGTCAGTAGAGCAACATAATTTAAAGACCCACAAATATAAGCTCAAAAGAGAGTTTATCATTGATCTATGTCTCTATGTGTGTGAGATTGCAAATAAAAAATATGTTAAACACCACAATGAATTCAGAACAGCAAATGATCCAAGTTTTTATCTTGAAAAGCAGAAAACTCAATATTACAACATCTTCAAGAACTACTGTAGAGGAGCAACCACAACAACTATACTGATTGATTTCATCTGTAGCAAACTTGAATCGTCCATCCTAGAAGCTGTTTACAACAAAACTTCTATTGACTTGGCAGAATGCATGAGGTCTGAAATACAATCTTTGTGTGGCAACAGATCATATTTGGAGAAACACATTCTGAAATCCCTCGCAGAAGAAGAGGACTTTGATCAGTATATGCAATACATCCATCAGCCCAAAGAACACTTCAAACAATTCATAAAAAAACAAGTGAATAAATACTTCTCTCAACAAAGTGAAATTGTTCTGAATTGTTTCAAAGTAAATCTATATCAGAAAGAGCAGATTGTGAGTAATGCTGTGCATGCAGTGACAGTGGAGGTGAAAAATAACAGAGGAAATGGAAACTTGTGGTTCAGAAGATTCAAAGAAACTCTCACAGATGAGCTGAAATTCACAGGAGAGTCATGTGTTGATCTCACTGAAATTAAAGACTTGGATTTTCTAGAAAAACATTTGAGTGAAAGTCTTAATGAAATGATGATGAAGCTACAGAACTGTTTTAAAAGCATGAATGACATTAAAATGGAAAAGTGCAGGAAGAAACCAGATGAGATTTTGATGGATCACTTCTGTCAGTGCTGTTGGGTTCAGTGTCCCTTCTGTAAAGCCATCTGTACCAACACAATGGAAGATCATTCTGGAGATCACAGCGTTCCTTTCCATCGTAGTACAGGACTGAATGGGCGCTTTTACAAAGACACAACAAACTTGGCTAATTGCTTCTGCACAACAGAAGTAACCACTGATCACTGGTTTTATGCAGAAAATTCAGATGAAAAAATATTCTGGAAAGACTACAGAAAAGGAGGTCCTGAAGTTGTTAACTGGAGCATCACTCCAGACCTCTCAGAGCTGCCGTACTGGAAGTGGGTTGTGTGCAGGTTCCAGAATGATCTGGAAAATCACTACAATAAAACATTCCAGAATCTTGGTGAGATTCCAGATGAATGGAGAAAGTACACAAAGGAGGATGCTATTGAGAGTTTGGATAGATATATTTAGTAAGCAATTTAGAGAAATTCTTACACATGTCTATTTACAGAAGATATTTTTATTAAGCTGTTTGAGCGTTATTTTGAACAGATTTTTTACTGTAATTTAGTTTGTTAAATGATGCGGGCAACGGCTGACTTTATTTGGAGTTATTGGTCACCAATTGGTGTGCTTACTTTAATACAACCATTTTGAATCCAATGAGAAATATTTATTGACAAAATATTTCATAGTAATAAAATAAAGATGAAAAGTGATTCATTTTATCTGACTTCTACTATAGCTTCTTCCATGACTTATACACTTTTTTTTAAGAGCATCAAATCAGAAAAAGTTACATTGTTCAGTACAGATACGTGATTTAAGACAGAGGCTCCAGTCACAAGAACATACTTATAAATACAATTAAATATTATTCCTTAAATTGAAAAGAGGTGTATTTCTCCCAAGGTGAACATGAAGCTTTACACCAAGAGAATATAAAAAAAAAAATCCAAAACACTCTGAAATCTTTAATAATCTTAATGTTGGTTTGGGGAATATGGTGTTAACCCTGAAAGAAATAAACCTGATTTAATTATGTTACCTTTTTTAAAATGTGCTTCTGTATTACTTTAAATAAAACAATGGCTTCTTTGATCTTTGGCTTCCCGTTTGTATGTTGTTCCTTTGCTTTCGGTTCACAATATTGTACAACTGCAAAACACTCGTATTGTAAAAACAAAGAAGTGTTAACAGAACTGGGCCGATATGATCACACTTCTTTAGAATCTTCACCTACAGATGTTTTTAGATCAAGCCACCAGGTCAACACCAACACAAACATAACATAATAATTATGAACAAAATTAATATATTATTTTATATTAATATATTATGTTGCTGTATTACATTATGTATTAATATATTATGTTGCTGCATATATTTTGTAATATATATATATAATGTTCCTTTTGTATTCATTAAACAGACTGTAGTAATCTCAATAATTAAACATATGGGGAAGTTAACCCCAAAAACACTTCTTTAAACATTTTTCAAATGACATAACAGATTTACATATTTAAAAGTTGTCATAACATTTTAAAGCTTTGTGAATCTTGTAGAAATATGAATGTACATCATTTGAGATACAGAACAAAGCCACACTACAACCTAAATAAAACACATTATAAATGATGTCATTTTCCTTCTATAATTTATATTTTAAATACGTTTTCGGTGATTTTTAAGAGGAACTCTGCAATATCTCCGTTGAATTGCAATGTGAGGTTGACCGTTCCAATATGGCGGACCCGTCGCTGTATCTTGAGTGGCGGATGTGACGTTCCTACGGAAACACGTCATTGATCATTTCCTTTCCCGCACGGAAGTGACGCATCAACAGGCTGTCAACAAGCAAGATGGCGACCCATCACAGGCAAAACGCCGCAGGACGCAGAAAAGTGCAGGTAAAATAACTCTTAAAACGTTTAACAGACGCTTTAAAGATATTAAGCTTCAATTAAAGGTAATAAATGCCAATTAAAGGTAATATTTGATATAAATAAATGAACATGAAGCAATTTAAAGCAGTGGTACGACTTTACAACTGTCACACTTTGATATTTTTCATGATATTTGCATGCTGATCATTGAGATGTTATGATATTATCATCATGTTTATTTAAATATGTTTGGCATATTGTGAGTAAACAAAACAAATGCATGGAGCTTTTCTGCAGCACTTAAATGTAAAAGTGGTTTCTGTTTATTTTATATTGATATGATTTCTATTGTTTGTGTTTCAAAGGTTTCCTATGTGATCAGAGATGAAGTAGAGAAACACAATCGTGATGGTGTCAATGCTCTTCAGTTGGACCCGGCTCTTAATCGACTCTTCACTGCTGGCAGAGACTCCATCATCAGAATATGGACTGTCAATCAACACAAAGTATAATCTGACTTTCATCTATATGTATATATGAAGGCATCTTATTGGATCTTTCAAGATTGTTCTTTAAGGAATGCACAATACTGCGGCAATCACTAACTCATATCAGCCAATGCATTTGTAGTTTATCTCTGTTTCATCGGGCCGATATTCAATTCAATTCACTTTTAATTCAATTCAATTCACTTTTATTGTCACATCACCACGGCACATGTGCCCTGGTGAGTGAAATTCTTAGGAGATTGCTCCAAAAACAGCGCAGTACTGGTAAAATGTAACATATAGTGCAGACATAAGACAGCGTGCAATATGCACATGCATATAATCAGTACACACAGTGTACTATAGACAACACAGTCGAAACATTCAACATACATACATTTTGCACGAGAAAAACATTAAACACTAAACACAGAGTGTGCACGTTCTGCATAATGTAAACAATGTAAACAAGTTGTGCATAGGATGAGGTAGACTGTTGTTTAAAGTGCAGTGTGTAAATATTGTGTGTGGGAGTGTATCAGTTCTGATTGTTCATGAGTCGGATAGCCTGAGGGAAAAGCTATCCCTCAGTCGACTCGTGCGGGAGCGGATGCTGCAGAGACGTCTTCCTGAGGGCAGCATAGAGAGCAATCTGTGAGATGGGTGGCTGGAGTCCCTGATGACTTGATAACCGTAAAGTAAAAGAGAACCTTTGTGTAAGTGTAAATTTATATTTGTTTTACAGCAGGACTCATACATCGCTTCAATGGAGCATCACACAGACTGGGTGAATGACATCATTCTCTGCTGTAACGGAAAGACACGTGCGTCTAAGAATCTCGAATGCTTTGCGCGGAAACCTCCAGCGGTTTGTGTATATATAATTTTACACTGAAGTTAACTTTGGTTTAAGGAGATTGTTCTGTTTTGTAGTCATATCAGCCTCTTCGGACACCACAGTGAAAGTCTGGAACGCACACAAAGGATTCTGCATGTCCACATTACGGACACACAAGGTTTGTTTTAACTTATGTGAACTCCATCTGTTTTCTTTCATCTTCGCATCATAAGTAAGTAGGGGAAATTTTTATGTGTTTTCTGGTTTTTAGCTGATTGCCATATCAAGAAGATATCCTTTGGATATCCTTTGCATCCTTTGGATGTGTTGGACTAAAATTGGAATACTAGCTCCTAGAGCTGCACAATCTAAATTCGACCTCTTAAACTATCCAAATCCAGCATTTTTACGATTCAGGTTATTATATTTTCAGGGAGAGAGAAGAGTGCAAGTCTCTAGATAACACGCATTCATGTAAAGCAGTGCAATGTCGTCTTGACTTCACATTGGGTATTGCTCAAGACAGGTGTGCTCCTGATAGTGTCACTGGTACTGAGGAGGTTTCTGTCTGGAACTTTAGGGAATCAGTGAGCAATGTGCAGGTACGTCTCACAAAAACCCAAATGTGGTTTTAGTTACTAAAGGAGCATCCTATTCTGTCTGTTTGTTTGGACTCAGAACAGATTATAGCTATTCCCAGTTAACCATATACTGAAAGTAATCTTTAGCCATACTGCACCAAGGACTTACACCACCAACCTGCAAAATCACTTCAAACGTCATTTTCGATAACAGTTTACTCGAAATAACATAAAGATGATCAATTGAGAGGTCATATATGTCCGTACCATAAAACACATTGGTTATCCACTTATAACTTTAACTAAATCATTAGTTCTTGAGAATTCTGGAGACAATCTGCAGCTCTACTAGCTTCCTCGTTTAACATGCAAATAGATTATTGATTATTAGTTGAAAACAATAGATTTAATACAAGTTCTTTTTAATATTTTTAACTACAAGACAAATGATACCAGGTAAATGTCACAATTTAAAATTAATACATTGTATAAAAAGACTATTGGCCAATGTAGACATAATGCACAAAAAATGCAGCTGTTGGGTAGAACTTAAAATAAGAAATTACTCTTTACATTATTTTATATGTATTCTATAATATAATACAGAATCAAATACAATTTTTTTGAAAAAATACTATTAAGTTTTATAATTCTAGACGTATTTTATAATAATTCTATAGCAGCAATAGTTATGTTGAGCTTTTTAATAAAAAAAGGTTATAAGGTACACTTTGATTTAAATGGAAACATCATAGTAATTGAAAGTGAGTGCCATTCTCGATAATGTGGTTTTATATATATTTCTTATGAAACCATTGGGTAAGCTATTTCTTTCACAACCTTATGAATAAAGAGTTTATTGAAGTCTGTGTTAATAATGTTAGGGATTTTTTTATTCTTTAGGACTATGTCAAAGCTTTAGCATATGCTAAAGACAAAGAGCTGGTTGCTTCTGCAGGGCTGGACAGGCAAATCTTTCTGTGGGATGTGAACACACTCACAGCTCTGACCGCCTCCAATAACACAGTTACCAGTGAGTCGACACGTGTATTATTACTACAGTCTACATGATACTGTAATTAAACAGATGCCCTTGAAAACAGACTGAGTTCTATGTTGAGCGTACCTGTCACTTCTCACAGCTTCTTCACTGAGTGGAAATAAGGACTCCATCTACAGCCTTGCAATGAACCAGTCAGGAACGGTTATCATCTCAGGTTCTACAGAGAAGGTTTGTATTTAAGTTATGGTAATACAGGTTAAAAAGAAAATAGTTTTTTGCTAAAGTGCTGGTTTGTGTAATTTGACTTTTGCAACAGGTCTTGAGGGTCTGGGATCCACGCACATGTGCCAAATTAATGAAGCTGAAAGGTCACACAGACAACGTCAAGTCTTTATTACTGAATAGAGATGGAACACAAGTAAGTCCTGATGGCCTAATGTTAGATATTGGATGCCTTGGAATACTCACTTTAAGAAAATCATTCCTTTAAAGCATAAGCTGGTATAAAACTGTCGTTACTATTTGTATATATTCATATAGAATTGGGTAAAGCACAGCAATTGGTCCTAGGAAATAAAGTCAAAGTTTTTTGTCATGTATGGTCCTGTTCATACCTTAAACCACCAGGGGGCGTAACACGCATTGTAATGTTAATCTATGGCTTCTAGTGTCTCTCCGGTAGCTCGGATGGAACAATACGATTGTGGTCTCTCGGCCAGCAGCGGTGTATCGCCACATACCGGGTCCATGATGAAGGTGTGTGGGCTCTGCAAGTGAATGAGACCTTCACACACGTCTACTCTGGTGGACGGGACAAAAAGATCTATTGCACGGACCTGCGTAACCCCGAGACACGTGTACTGGTGTGTGAAGAGTCTGCTCCTGTTCTGAAGGTGTGTGAGAGGTCTGATACCTTGACAAGATACAGCAATTTGTATGCTGCGTCATATGCCACTGTTAAACCATAGTCTTGTCTGTCGAGGTTAGATAGTAATGCTTGAAATGTTAAAAATCTATGGAATTGTGTTTTTCTGAAATCTTCTCGACTTTATGAAGATGGAGTTAGATCGGTCAGCAGATCCTCCTCCAGCCATATGGGTGTCCACAGCCAAATCATTTGTGAACAAATGGGTGAGTGACAACCTATGTTTCCACGAAGCAAACAACAAGAATAACTCTATAAATGTGTCTTAGATCTGTAATCATGCTGTTTTTGTCAGTCTCTGAAGGGAATGAATAACTTTAGGACATCTGGGGATTATGACAATGACTGCAGCACTCCTTTAACTCCACTCTGTACACAAGCGGAACAAATCATCAAAGGTCAGAATAAAACATTTGACCGTCATGTTTATTCTAGAACAGTCAGTCAATAATCCAGGATCCATGTGATTTTGATTTCAGGTGGCACCAGCATCGTTCAGTGTCATATTCTGAATGACAAGCGGCACATCCTCACCAAAGACACGGATAACAATGTGGCATTCTGGGATATCCTCAAAGTAATATCCTTGTACTGTTTTCTGTGACAGTTCCTTTTTGCAACAAATTGTAAAATTGTATTGTGATGTTTTGCAGGCCTGTAAGGGAGAAGATCTGGGCAAAGTAGACTTTGATGAAGAAGTGAAAAAGAGGTTCAAGATGGTGTATGTGCCAAACTGGTTTTCTGTCGATCTTAAAACAGGGGTGAGTACTTAAAAATAATAAAAAAGATACATGAAAACAGCTCGATTTAGTCAAAAATGACAGGAAAGTTGAGTGACTTTTTTGAATGTTCTTTTGTTCAGATGTTAACAATCACACTGGAGGAAAGTGACTGCTTTGCAGCATGGGTGGCAGCTAAAGATGCTGGCTTTACCAGTCCAGATGGTTCTGATCCTAAATGTAAGTCTCTGACTTATGTCTTTATAATGAATAATTATTGCCTAGTCATTGCTTTTTGAAGGTCAGTTTTTAATTTAATATATCAGCAAAAAAATTTGACATACTGCAAAAAAAAAACACATCTGAAAGCAAAAATGTTTGTGATCATGACTTAACAATTTCTGATTTTAGAATTCCTTTTATTAATAGATTATATTAAAAGAAATAAATAACAATACTCTACAGAAGTGCATTAGCAGTCAAGTTCTAATTCTGTATTGGGATCAATTACAAATATTTTTTCAATATCAATTTACATACCGCACAGTAATATTTTTGTTTGTGTTTGTTACAGTAAATCTAGGTGGGCTTCTTCTACAGGCACTGCTTGAGTTCTGGCCCAGAACCCACATTAATCCGATGGATGAGGAAGAGAGTGAGCACCCTCACGGTACATATTTATATCTATAGTTTTCATAAAAATAAGTTCCAAAACAAAGCAGGTAAATAAATATTCCATTTATCTTTAAACTATCTTTAAAAAACGCCTAAAAACTCATCTCTTCCGTCTTCACCTAACCCACTAGGAAACCTTCTTTCTAACCTACTCACTCATTATATAAAAATAAAATAAAAATGTAACTTTTTTTCTCCCCTACAGGTTTAATCTCGCTTTGTGTAACTTAATAACCTTATTCACCTATTGTCTTCTCTGCTATTTACCGCTTCATTATCTCATTGACTCTTTGTAAGTCGCTTTGGATAAAAAGCGACTTACTAAATGGATAAATGTGAATGTAATGTAAATTTAGAGGCAAAATTTAAGTATTGCATTTAAAAGTAATAAAAAAAATGTATACTGCAAAATTAAAACTTTTCAAAAAACTGTGTGCTTTCTGGTTATAATATGTGTTCTTTTATTTTACAGACCAAAGATTAAAATTGTGTGAAAGAATTTGCTATCTGTCTATATTTCCAGAAAACGGTGAACTAGAATCAGAAAGCCGACTTCAAAAGGGCAACGGATATTTCCAGGTTCCTCCACACACTCCTGTCATTTTTGGTGAAGCCGGTGGAAGAACCTTATTTAGGTCAGAAAAACAACTAAACATTAATCTCACCTGACTTTCCATACTGTATCTTGTCTCTTTATAGTAAAACAATTTCTCTTATTCTAGATTATTATGTCGTGATTCTGGAGGAGAGACAGAGTCCATGTTACTGAATGAGACGGTACCTCAGTGGGTTATTGACATCACTGTAGATGTGAGTGTTTCAATCATTTATTCATATCTCCATAAATGTTGAGGTTGCGCATTGACTCATTCTGTCTTTCTGCAGAAAAATATGCCAAAATTCAACAAGATTCCCTTCTACCTCCAACCTCATTCATCATCTGGGGCCAAAACACTCAAGAAGTACATTTTAAACATAATTCACTTCTAATGACTTGAAGGTCTTAATAAACACTGTGTCCTTGAAAGTAATAGTTTTCGTCACAATCTTGTCTTAGGGATCGTCTCTCTGCCAGCGACATGCTGCAGGTGCGGAAGGTGATGGAACATGTTTATGAGAAGATCATTAACCTGGACACAGAGTCACAGACCACCAACTCCTCAGGCAATGAGAAGCCAGGAGAACAGGAGAAAGAGGAGGATGTTGCAGTGGTGGCCGAAGAGAAGATTGAGCTCATGTGTCAGGATCAGGTGAGACACTTTCTTAACCAACACGATTCCAGGAAATGTATTAAGATTGAGCTCTGTTGTAAACACAGCTTGCAATCCTGTGTAGGTTTTGGATCCAAACATGGACCTTAGGACTGTTAAACATTTTATCTGGAAGACTGGTGGAGATCTGACCCTTCACTATCGCCAGAAGCCCTCATGAGAAACAAAGACCTTGTCCTTCTCCTGCAGAGACTGTCGTCTTTCATTGCTTTGACGCTAAAAGAAGCCTCCCAGAATGCTTTGCTGTTCTAGGATTTGATGGATGTAATGTTTGAGAACCAAACTTAAGGTTAAAGTCATTGTGATGTAATGTATCTCTGAACTTTGATCTTTATACATGCCTGATGTTTTCAGGCTTTTTTACATATTTGTTATAACTTGACTTTGGTGATGTCATGTTTTGATTTGTGATGATGAAGGTATGTGTGCATACACAGGCTCAGACTCACTGTGTGAGATGAATTCCTTTACGCACAGAAGTACCGCAGACATTCCAGAGACTTTAAAACACAAAGGTTTATTACATTATGAACTAACAACGAACAACACTTGTAAAGGCAATTATTATTCCAGGTTCATGTGCATTTTTAATAATCTGTTTTTCATTGTTAATTTCTGCTTATAAGACAACTTGAGATGTGAAAGAAAATATATCTAAAAATAAACATCATACGGATTAATGCTGTGAAAGTGTCCTTCATTAGTGATTTATGCGATTAATATAAAAAAATTAGGTTTTGTTTTATAACTTTTAAAAATACTGTATCATTTTTTTCTATTAAAAGTTCTATTGTTGCAGTTTTATTTTATGGTCCGACCGAAAGAAAGTTTATCAACCTTTTGGTGGAAGTGAATTAAATGAAGAACTCAAACAAGAACCGAAAACAGTGTTTCTGCAACACTTGATTTCCTCTTTTTTTTCTTTGAGATAACTTAAACTGTACAAGAGGTCAACCAATACTCACATCTGAATATGATGAAAACACACTTACTGCATTTGGAAAATTCTCTTAACTAAGAGTTAAAATTGTGTTGGCCTTTTAAAATAAAATCCTTGATCATAGACTTCATTAGTGACTAAAAAACATTAATTTGCGAAAATTACAACGTTTTTTTAAACATGTCCATCTCTTAGAATACAAGATTGTATCTTAGGTTGATTATTAATCGTTTGCTTAAGTAGAAATATTGAAAATTATGGCATGCGATCTACCTTAGAACAAGATTAAAAAATGCTATGAAGAAGAATGGCTTATAAAACTATATGTAATGCTTTTTCATCACAGCACTGCATATTGAGAGAAGCTTAGAGCATGAATGAATTCAAAGATTTTCATTGAAAGGTGATATAAAACAAAGCTTTAATCACATCATTATAATTGTGTATATAATAAGGTTAATACTGGATAATCAACATTGGTTCTTTTACAGAAAATCAGTCAAATGGGTCACATGATATGATAAAGGAATGTGTTAGTATTCCAGTTATACTACAAAATCAAATTTAAATCACACAAATCACACAATTCCTGTTTTTGCCATTTAGGTTGTAAGGTTATTTCATTTTCAATGCTCAAATCTTAAAACGTTTCAATAAAAAACAAGTCATCTACCTGTCCCTTAACTCAAAAAAACAAAGATCTATTGGCTCAGCTGCATAATCTCTTGACAGCAGACATTAAGGCAAAACTGACATTTAGGCCTTAAAGCTCTATATCTCATTTCAGGCCTGTCTGTCCTCACTGAGCTGTCGTATACGGTCTGCCAGCTCCAGACAGTGCAGGATTCGGTTCTTCTCAGTCTGGAGCTCCTCGGCAGGCACATCTCCCTGCAGCTTCCGGCCAAACAGCACCATATCCTGCATAAATAATCCCACCGGCTCCCGCTGACCAGCGGGCAGTTCAGTGATGGTGACGTCCTGGAAGCGGAAGTTAATGTGCTTGGCTCGCCCCAGTCCTGGACCACGTTCTTCGATCCATGTGAGGGGTCTGCGACAGACAAAACACAGGTCTTGAAGTCATCAATATGAAATAAGAGAATAAATAAATCCAATACAAATGAAAGAAATAAAAAATTAAATATTCCCTCTAATAAACATTCACATCCAAAGCCTCCCATTTTATCAATAATAAGTCGAAACAATCTTTGTAAAGGATCATGAAGTTTGGGCGAAGGTCTTACTTCTGTTGTTGTGTCAGTAAGCAGGCCGTCATCTTCATGTAGTTGTTTTCTTTCTCTTCCACCACAGATGCTGATTTAACTGTGAGATTCCCGAAAAGATCAACCAACCAGGTCAATCTGGCAATGCCACTGAAAGATGGGAAGCCAAAACCTGGCTTTAGAGAGCCACCTGAGAACCAGATTGAAGGTACTTTGATGAATGTCATGATAATAATATAATGCTCCAATGAGGTTTTTCATGCCCTGCATCTTTAAGGGGTCATACTTTTGTACCATTGGCATGATGGAATATAATACCTGTGAAGTGCAGAGTTCCTTCCTCCAGTGTTTTCTCAGCTATGTCTTTCTTCAGCTGTTTGAAATCAGGAGTGAGAATTTCGATGTGTTCTTCATGTAGCACCAAACCTGAAGATACAATAAAAAAGAACATATTAAGACTAATAACAATGCTGCTTGTTTATTCTACCACAGTAAAGCGGTTCACATTTTCATATGGTTTAGTGAAGCTCTGTAGTCACCTTTCTCTTGAGCCAGATTCCATAGATCTACAGCAGACGTGTAGCTAAGGGTCATGGGATACTCCACACACACATGCTTTCCTGCCTCCAGAAACTGCCTGAGGTTGAACAGATATCAGAGAGAACTGTTTATATAAGATTGGTAGGAAGATTATTATTTATAAGGAGAAGGTCTGTGTGGCTCACCTGATGTGTTCTTCATGGCTGGTGTTTTCCGTGCAGATAAAAGCCACCTGGACATCATCTCTGCTTAAAGCTTCAGTCATGGAGATATGTTTCACCCCCTGCTGATCTTCAAGGCTCCTCCTACATAATAACATACAAAACCATTACAAAGAAATATTATAAATTAATACCACAATGTAAACATTGACGAGAAACAAAAAAGGTCACATTATGCAGGCCGGTTTAATAAATATAAAAGATGTATAAGTTTATATAAGAGCTTTTAACAATGTACAAAAAGCATTCTATAGAAAAATCTTATATACATTAGACTACTATATGTTTACATCAGAGCTAATACAAACAATACACAAAAAGTATAATACAAGCTGTATAGGAGTAAATGTTTATTTAAGAGTTGTTAACAATAAACTAAAAGCATTCGTCTAAACAAACTAAAGTATTTTAGGTTACAGTATGCATGCTTTTTGTTAAGTAGATAAGGTATATGTTTATATGAAAGCTCATAATATGATAAAATGAAAACTGATAGTAATACCCAAAATGTATTATGCATGCTGTTTGTTTAATATATATGTTTATATAGGAGCTTATAACAACGAACTAAAAGTATTCTTTAAAACAAACCTATGTATGTGATGTATGTTGTGTTGTGTAACAGTATGCGTGCTGTATGTTAAGGCAAATGAGGTTTGTGGTTACATAAGAGCTGATAACAATAAAATAAAAACATTCTTTAAAACAAACGTATGTATGTTGGGTGACAGTATCCCTCCTGTATGTTTAATATATAAGGGGGTATGTTTATATAACAGCGGATAACAGTAAACTACAAGCATTCTTTAAAACAAACGTATGTATTTTAGGTTACACTATGCATACTGTATGTTAAAATATAAGGGGTCTTTTATATAAGAGCTAATAAATGTATGTACGTTAGGTTACACTATGAATGCTGCATGTTAAATATTTAATGGGTGGATCACAAAAGAGCTGATAACTTAAATTAATAGTATTCTTTAAAAAAAATTATGTATGTAAGGGAATAGTAAGTATGCTGTATGTTAAATATATAAGGGGATATGTTTATATAAGAGCTGATAACATTAAACTAAAAGCATTCTTTAATACAAACTAACGTATGTCAGATGACAGTATGCATGCTGTATGTGAAATGTATAGGGGTATACGTTTACATAAGAGCTGATAACAGTAAACTAAAAGCATTCTTTAAAACAAGTTAACGTATGTCAGATGACAGTATGCATACTGTATGTCAAAATGTATAGAAGTATATGTTTATATAAGAGCTGATAACAGTAAGCTAAAAGCATTCTTTAAAACAAGTTAACGTATGTCAGATGACAGTATGCATACTGTATGTCAAAATGTATAGAAGTATATGTTTATATAAGAGCTGATAACAGCAAGCTAAAAGCATTCTTTAATACAAACTAACGTATGTCAGATGACCCTATGCATACTGTATGTCAGATGTATAGGAGTATATGTTTACATAAGAGCTGATAACAGTAAACTAAAAGCATTCTTTAATACAACCTAACGTATGACAGATGACAGTATGCATGCTGTATGTCAAATTATAAAATATGTTTACATAAGAGCTGATAACAGTAAACTAAAAGCATTCTTTAAAACAAACTAACGTATGACAGTTGACAGTATGCATACTGTATGTCAAAATGTATAGAAGTATATGTTTATATAAGAGCTGATAACAGCAAGCTAAAAGCATTCTTTAATACAAACTAACGTATGTCAGATGACAGTATGCATACTGTATATGAAATGTATAGAAGTATATGTTTATATAAGAGCTGATAACTGTAAACTAAAAGCATTCTTTAATACAAAATAACGTATGACAGATGACAGTATGCATACTGTATGTGAAATGTATAGAAGTATATGTTTATATAAGAGCTGATAACTGTAAGCTAAAAGCATTCTTTAATACAAACTAACGTATGTCAGATGACAGTATGCATACAGTATATGAAATGTATAGAAGTATATGTTTATATAAGAGCTGATAACAGTAAACTAAAAGCATTCTTTAATACAAACTAACGTATGTCAGATGACAGTATGGATACTGTATGTGAAATGTATAGAAGTATATGTTTATATAAGAGCTGATAACTGTAAGCTAAAAGCATTCTTTAATACAAAATAACGTATGTCAGATGACAGTATGCATACTGTATATGAAATGTATAGAAGTATATGTTTAAATATGTGCCAATGAGTGTTTGGCCGATGTACTGACCTTGAGACAAAGCCTCTGATGGTGAGTTTGTCAGCAGCACTGGCTGGTAAAGGGGTCTGTAAATCTCTTAATCTGACACATCCTGCTATCCCTAAACCCACAACCACTGATCCAAACATGATACCTAAACAAAACATACATTAGTGACATATATGTACACACACACACACACACACACACACACACACACACACACACACACACACACACACACACACACACACACACACACTATGACCTATAGAAACAAATGGGTGTGTGGTTGGGTAATAGCAGCTGTCTGAACAGATAGGTGATATAGAGAGAAATGTAATGATGATAAAGCATCACATGTCTGTCTGTCTGTCTGATAAGAGCATTACGTCATAGATCAGCTGTCTCTTGACAAGGGCTTTTAAACACTAAACTATAGAAGACAGAGAGAAGACTGGAGAACAATACACAAACTAAGATCTTTAACAGAATATAAAGACACAATGTTATCATAAATGATCAGAATAAACTAAACACATCCTGCACGTGTGTGCTTTAATTCTCTTTCTTTTCTGAGTACACGAGCAATAAAAGCATAAAGCTCACCTCTGATTGACAGTGCCTGTATCTCTGACACGTGTGCAGCTCACAGTGACTCAGTGCGATGTTGTGATGACAACTGAAAGAACTTTCGTAACACTTTTTCATAACGTCTGACCACCCGTGACACTTACCAAAGACGGTCGACAGGGACAAGATGCCGCACTTGTGATTAAAAAACATACAAATGTGCAATACAAGAGAGAGAGAGAGAGAGAGAGAGAGAGAGAGAGAGGGGGGGGGGGGGGGGGGGGGGGGAGAGAGAGAGAGACCAGAG
>JAWHQN010000216.1:87500-96450 GCA_033220385.1 Triplophysa yarkandensis | reverse complement strand
CTAACCCTAACCCTAACCCTAACCCTAACCCTAACCCTAACCCTAACCCTAACCCTAACCCTAACCCTAACCCTAACCCTAACCCTAACCCTAACCCTAACCCTAACCCTAACCCTAACCCTAACCCTAACCCTAACCCTAACCCTAACCCTAACCCTAACCCTAACCCTAACCCTAACCCTAACCCTAACCCTAACCCTAACCCTAACCCTAACCCTAACCCTAACCCTAACCCTAACCCTAACCCTAACCCTAACCCTAACCCTAACCCTAACCCTAACCCTAACCCTAACCCTAACCCTAACCCTAACCCTAACCCTAACCCTAACCCTAACCCTAACCCTAACCCTAACCCTAACCCTAACCCTAACCCTAACCCTAACCCTAACCCTAACCCTAACCCTAACCCTAACCCTAACCCTAACCCTAACCCTAACCCTAACCCTAACCCTAACCCTAACCCTAACCCTAACCCTAACCCTAACCCTAACCCTAACCCTAACCCTAACCCTAACCCTAACCCTAACCCTAACCCTAACCCTAACCCTAACCCTAACCCTAACCCTAACCCTAACCCTAACCCTAACCCTAACCCTAACCCTAACCCTAACCCTAACCCTAACCCTAACCCTAACCCTAACCCTAACCCTAACCCTAACCCTAACCCTAACCCTAACCCTAACCCTAACCCTAACCCTAACCCTAACCCTAACCCTAACCCTAACCCTAACCCTAACCCTAACCCTAACCCTAACCCTAACCCTAACCCTAACCCTAACCCTAACCCTAACCCTAACCCTAACCCTAACCCTAACCCTAACCCTAACCCTAACCCTAACCCTAACCCTAACCCTAACCCTAACCCTAACCCTAACCCTAACCCTAACCCTAACCCTAACCCTAACCCTAACCCTAACCCTAACCCTAACCCTAACCCTAACCCTAACCCTAACCCTAACCCTAACCCTAACCCTAACCCTAACCCTAACCCTAACCCTAACCCTAACCCTAACCCTAACCCTAACCCTAACCCTAACCCTAACCCTAACCCTAACCCTAACCCTAACCCTAACCCTAACCCTAACCCTAACCCTAACCCTAACCCTAACCCTAACCCTAACCCTAACCCTAACCCTAACCCTAACCCTAACCCTAACCCTAACCCTAACCCTAACCCTAACCCTAACCCTAACCCTAACCCTAACCCTAACCCTAACCCTAACCCTAACCCTAACCCTAACCCTAACCCTAACCCTAACCCTAACCCTAACCCTAACCCTAACCCTAACCCTAACCCTAACCCTAACCCTAACCCTAACCCTAACCCTAACCCTAACCCTAACCCTAACCCTAACCCTAACCCTAACCCTAACCCTAACCCTAACCCTAACCCTAACCCTAACCCTAACCCTAACCCTAACCCTAACCCTAACCCTAACCCTAACCCTAACCCTAACCCTAACCCTAACCCTAACCCTAACCCTAACCCTAACCCTAACCCTAACCCTAACCCTAACCCTAACCCTAACCCTAACCCTAACCCTAACCCTAACCCTAACCCTAACCCTAACCCTAACCCTAACCCTAACCCTAACCCTAACCCTAACCCTAACCCTAACCCTAACCCTAACCCTAACCCTAACCCTAACCCTAACCCTAACCCTAACCCTAACCCTAACCCTAACCCTAACCCTAACCCTAACCCTAACCCTAACCCTAACCCTAACCCTAACCCTAACCCTAACCCTAACCCTAACCCTAACCCTAACCCTAACCCTAACCCTAACCCTAACCCTAACCCTAACCCTAACCCTAACCCTAACCCTAACCCTAACCCTAACCCTAACCCTAACCCTAACCCTAACCCTAACCCTAACCCTAACCCTAACCCTAACCCTAACCCTAACCCTAACCCTAACCCTAACCCTAACCCTAACCCTAACCCTAACCCTAACCCTAACCCTAACCCTAACCCTAACCCTAACCCTAACCCTAACCCTAACCCTAACCCTAACCCTAACCCTAACCCTAACCCTAACCCTAACCCTAACCCTAACCCTAACCCTAACCCTAACCCTAACCCTAACCCTAACCCTAACCCTAACCCTAACCCTAACCCTAACCCTAACCCTAACCCTAACCCTAACCCTAACCCTAACCCTAACCCTAACCCTAACCCTAACCCTAACCCTAACCCTAACCCTAACCCTAACCCTAACCCTAACCCTAACCCTAACCCTAACCCTAACCCTAACCCTAACCCTAACCCTAACCCTAACCCTAACCCTAACCCTAACCCTAACCCTAACCCTAACCCTAACCCTAACCCTAACCCTAACCCTAACCCTAACCCTAACCCTAACCCTAACCCTAACCCTAACCCTAACCCTAACCCTAACCCTAACCCTAACCCTAACCCTAACCCTAACCCTAACCCTAACCCTAACCCTAACCCTAACCCTAACCCTAACCCTAACCCTAACCCTAACCCTAACCCTAACCCTAACCCTAACCCTAACCCTAACCCTAACCCTAACCCTAACCCTAACCCTAACCCTAACCCTAACCCTAACCCTAACCCTAACCCTAACCCTAACCCTAACCCTAACCCTAACCCTAACCCTAACCCTAACCCTAACCCTAACCCTAACCCTAACCCTAACCCTAACCCTAACCCTAACCCTAACCCTAACCCTAACCCTAACCCTAACCCTAACCCTAACCCTAACCCTAACCCTAACCCTAACCCTAACCCTAACCCTAACCCTAACCCTAACCCTAACCCTAACCCTAACCCTAACCCTAACCCTAACCCTAACCCTAACCCTAACCCTAACCCTAACCCTAACCCTAACCCTAACCCTAACCCTAACCCTAACCCTAACCCTAACCCTAACCCTAACCCTAACCCTAACCCTAACCCTAACCCTAACCCTAACCCTAACCCTAACCCTAACCCTAACCCTAACCCTAACCCTAACCCTAACCCTAACCCTAACCCTAACCCTAACCCTAACCCTAACCCTAACCCTAACCCTAACCCTAACCCTAACCCTAACCCTAACCCTAACCCTAACCCTAACCCTAACCCTAACCCTAACCCTAACCCTAACCCTAACCCTAACCCTAACCCTAACCCTAACCCTAACCCTAACCCTAACCCTAACCCTAACCCTAACCCTAACCCTAACCCTAACCCTAACCCTAACCCTAACCCTAACCCTAACCCTAACCCTAACCCTAACCCTAACCCTAACCCTAACCCTAACCCTAACCCTAACCCTAACCCTAACCCTAACCCTAACCCTAACCCTAACCCTAACCCTAACCCTAACCCTAACCCTAACCCTAACCCTAACCCTAACCCTAACCCTAACCCTAACCCTAACCCTAACCCTAACCCTAACCCTAACCCTAACCCTAACCCTAACCCTAACCCTAACCCTAACCCTAACCCTAACCCTAACCCTAACCCTAACCCTAACCCTAACCCTAACCCTAACCCTAACCCTAACCCTAACCCTAACCCTAACCCTAACCCTAACCCTAACCCTAACCCTAACCCTAACCCTAACCCTAACCCTAACCCTAACCCTAACCCTAACCCTAACCCTAACCCTAACCCTAACCCTAACCCTAACCCTAACCCTAACCCTAACCCTAACCCTAACCCTAACCCTAACCCTAACCCTAACCCTAACCCTAACCCTAACCCTAACCCTAACCCTAACCCTAACCCTAACCCTAACCCTAACCCTAACCCTAACCCTAACCCTAACCCTAACCCTAACCCTAACCCTAACCCTAACCCTAACCCTAACCCTAACCCTAACCCTAACCCTAACCCTAACCCTAACCCTAACCCTAACCCTAACCCTAACCCTAACCCTAACCCTAACCCTAACCCTAACCCTAACCCTAACCCTAACCCTAACCCTAACCCTAACCCTAACCCTAACCCTAACCCTAACCCTAACCCTAACCCTAACCCTAACCCTAACCCTAACCCTAACCCTAACCCTAACCCTAACCCTAACCCTAACCCTAACCCTAACCCTAACCCTAACCCTAACCCTAACCCTAACCCTAACCCTAACCCTAACCCTAACCCTAACCCTAACCCTAACCCTAACCCTAACCCTAACCCTAACCCTAACCCTAACCCTAACCCTAACCCTAACCCTAACCCTAACCCTAACCCTAACCCTAACCCTAACCCTAACCCTAACCCTAACCCTAACCCTAACCCTAACCCTAACCCTAACCCTAACCCTAACCCTAACCCTAACCCTAACCCTAACCCTAACCCTAACCCTAACCCTAACCCTAACCCTAACCCTAACCCTAACCCTAACCCTAACCCTAACCCTAACCCTAACCCTAACCCTAACCCTAACCCTAACCCTAACCCTAACCCTAACCCTAACCCTAACCCTAACCCTAACCCTAACCCTAACCCTAACCCTAACCCTAACCCTAACCCTAACCCTAACCCTAACCCTAACCCTAACCCTAACCCTAACCCTAACCCTAACCCTAACCCTAACCCTAACCCTAACCCTAACCCTAACCCTAACCCTAACCCTAACCCTAACCCTAACCCTAACCCTAACCCTAACCCTAACCCTAACCCTAACCCTAACCCTAACCCTAACCCTAACCCTAACCCTAACCCTAACCCTAACCCTAACCCTAACCCTAACCCTAACCCTAACCCTAACCCTAACCCTAACCCTAACCCTAACCCTAACCCTAACCCTAACCCTAACCCTAACCCTAACCCTAACCCTAACCCTAACCCTAACCCTAACCCTAACCCTAACCCTAACCCTAACCCTAACCCTAACCCTAACCCTAACCCTAACCCTAACCCTAACCCTAACCCTAACCCTAACCCTAACCCTAACCCTAACCCTAACCCTAACCCTAACCCTAACCCTAACCCTAACCCTAACCCTAACCCTAACCCTAACCCTAACCCTAACCCTAACCCTAACCCTAACCCTAACCCTAACCCTAACCCTAACCCTAACCCTAACCCTAACCCTAACCCTAACCCTAACCCTAACCCTAACCCTAACCCTAACCCTAACCCTAACCCTAACCCTAACCCTAACCCTAACCCTAACCCTAACCCTAACCCTAACCCTAACCCTAACCCTAACCCTAACCCTAACCCTAACCCTAACCCTAACCCTAACCCTAACCCTAACCCTAACCCTAACCCTAACCCTAACCCTAACCCTAACCCTAACCCTAACCCTAACCCTAACCCTAACCCTAACCCTAACCCTAACCCTAACCCTAACCCTAACCCTAACCCTAACCCTAACCCTAACCCTAACCCTAACCCTAACCCTAACCCTAACCCTAACCCTAACCCTAACCCTAACCCTAACCCTAACCCTAACCCTAACCCTAACCCTAACCCTAACCCTAACCCTAACCCTAACCCTAACCCTAACCCTAACCCTAACCCTAACCCTAACCCTAACCCTAACCCTAACCCTAACCCTAACCCTAACCCTAACCCTAACCCTAACCCTAACCCTAACCCTAACCCTAACCCTAACCCTAACCCTAACCCTAACCCTAACCCTAACCCTAACCCTAACCCTAACCCTAACCCTAACCCTAACCCTAACCCTAACCCTAACCCTAACCCTAACCCTAACCCTAACCCTAACCCTAACCCTAACCCTAACCCTAACCCTAACCCTAACCCTAACCCTAACCCTAACCCTAACCCTAACCCTAACCCTAACCCTAACCCTAACCCTAACCCTAACCCTAACCCTAACCCTAACCCTAACCCTAACCCTAACCCTAACCCTAACCCTAACCCTAACCCTAACCCTAACCCTAACCCTAACCCTAACCCTAACCCTAACCCTAACCCTAACCCTAACCCTAACCCTAACCCTAACCCTAACCCTAACCCTAACCCTAACCCTAACCCTAACCCTAACCCTAACCCTAACCCTAACCCTAACCCTAACCCTAACCCTAACCCTAACCCTAACCCTAACCCTAACCCTAACCCTAACCCTAACCCTAACCCTAACCCTAACCCTAACCCTAACCCTAACCCTAACCCTAACCCTAACCCTAACCCTAACCCTAACCCTAACCCTAACCCTAACCCTAACCCTAACCCTAACCCTAACCCTAACCCTAACCCTAACCCTAACCCTAACCCTAACCCTAACCCTAACCCTAACCCTAACCCTAACCCTAACCCTAACCCTAACCCTAACCCTAACCCTAACCCTAACCCTAACCCTAACCCTAACCCTAACCCTAACCCTAACCCTAACCCTAACCCTAACCCTAACCCTAACCCTAACCCTAACCCTAACCCTAACCCTAACCCTAACCCTAACCCTAACCCTAACCCTAACCCTAACCCTAACCCTAACCCTAACCCTAACCCTAACCCTAACCCTAACCCTAACCCTAACCCTAACCCTAACCCTAACCCTAACCCTAACCCTAACCCTAACCCTAACCCTAACCCTAACCCTAACCCTAACCCTAACCCTAACCCTAACCCTAACCCTAACCCTAACCCTAACCCTAACCCTAACCCTAACCCTAACCCTAACCCTAACCCTAACCCTAACCCTAACCCTAACCCTAACCCTAACCCTAACCCTAACCCTAACCCTAACCCTAACCCTAACCCTAACCCTAACCCTAACCCTAACCCTAACCCTAACCCTAACCCTAACCCTAACCCTAACCCTAACCCTAACCCTAACCCTAACCCTAACCCTAACCCTAACCCTAACCCTAACCCTAACCCTAACCCTAACCCTAACCCTAACCCTAACCCTAACCCTAACCCTAACCCTAACCCTAACCCTAACCCTAACCCTAACCCTAACCCTAACCCTAACCCTAACCCTAACCCTAACCCTAACCCTAACCCTAACCCTAACCCTAACCCTAACCCTAACCCTAACCCTAACCCTAACCCTAACCCTAACCCTAACCCTAACCCTAACCCTAACCCTAACCCTAACCCTAACCCTAACCCTAACCCTAACCCTAACCCTAACCCTAACCCTAACCCTAACCCTAACCCTAACCCTAACCCTAACCCTAACCCTAACCCTAACCCTAACCCTAACCCTAACCCTAACCCTAACCCTAACCCTAACCCTAACCCTAACCCTAACCCTAACCCTAACCCTAACCCTAACCCTAACCCTAACCCTAACCCTAACCCTAACCCTAACCCTAACCCTAACCCTAACCCTAACCCTAACCCTAACCCTAACCCTAACCCTAACCCTAACCCTAACCCTAACCCTAACCCTAACCCTAACCCTAACCCTAACCCTAACCCTAACCCTAACCCTAACCCTAACCCTAACCCTAACCCTAACCCTAACCCTAACCCTAACCCTAACCCTAACCCTAACCCTAACCCTAACCCTAACCCTAACCCTAACCCTAACCCTAACCCTAACCCTAACCCTAACCCTAACCCTAACCCTAACCCTAACCCTAACCCTAACCCTAACCCTAACCCTAACCCTAACCCTAACCCTAACCCTAACCCTAACCCTAACCCTAACCCTAACCCTAACCCTAACCCTAACCCTAACCCTAACCCTAACCCTAACCCTAACCCTAACCCTAACCCTAACCCTAACCCTAACCCTAACCCTAACCCTAACCCTAACCCTAACCCTAACCCTAACCCTAACCCTAACCCTAACCCTAACCCTAACCCTAACCCTAACCCTAACCCTAACCCTAACCCTAACCCTAACCCTAACCCTAACCCTAACCCTAACCCTAACCCTAACCCTAACCCTAACCCTAACCCTAACCCTAACCCTAACCCTAACCCTAACCCTAACCCTAACCCTAACCCTAACCCTAACCCTAACCCTAACCCTAACCCTAACCCTAACCCTAACCCTAACCCTAACCCTAACCCTAACCCTAACCCTAACCCTAACCCTAACCCTAACCCTAACCCTAACCCTAACCCTAACCCTAACCCTAACCCTAACCCTAACCCTAACCCTAACCCTAACCCTAACCCTAACCCTAACCCTAACCCTAACCCTAACCCTAACCCTAACCCTAACCCTAACCCTAACCCTAACCCTAACCCTAACCCTAACCCTAACCCTAACCCTAACCCTAACCCTAACCCTAACCCTAACCCTAACCCTAACCCTAACCCTAACCCTAACCCTAACCCTAACCCTAACCCTAACCCTAACCCTAACCCTAACCCTAACCCTAACCCTAACCCTAACCCTAACCCTAACCCTAACCCTAACCCTAACCCTAACCCTAACCCTAACCCTAACCCTAACCCTAACCCTAACCCTAACCCTAACCCTAACCCTAACCCTAACCCTAACCCTAACCCTAACCCTAACCCTAACCCTAACCCTAACCCTAACCCTAACCCTAACCCTAACCCTAACCCTAACCCTAACCCTAACCCTAACCCTAACCCTAACCCTAACCCTAACCCTAACCCTAACCCTAACCCTAACCCTAACCCTAACCCTAACCCTAACCCTAACCCTAACCCTAACCCTAACCCTAACCCTAACCCTAACCCTAACCCTAACCCTAACCCTAACCCTAACCCTAACCCTAACCCTAACCCTAACCCTAACCCTAACCCTAACCCTAACCCTAACCCTAACCCTAACCCTAACCCTAACCCTAACCCTAACCCTAACCCTAACCCTAACCCTAACCCTAACCCTAACCCTAACCCTAACCCTAACCCTAACCCTAACCCTAACCCTAACCCTAACCCTAACCCTAACCCTAACCCTAACCCTAACCCTAACCCTAACCCTAACCCTAACCCTAACCCTAACCCTAACCCTAACCCTAACCCTAACCCTAACCCTAACCCTAACCCTAACCCTAACCCTAACCCTAACCCTAACCCTAACCCTAACCCTAA
>JAWHQN010000216.1:65000-82500 GCA_033220385.1 Triplophysa yarkandensis | reverse complement strand
TTGTGTTTAATGGCGTTTCTGAGATATAAAAATAGAAAATATGAAGTTTTTCTGCTTTGTGTTTAATGGCGTTTCTGAGATATAAAAATAGAAAATATGAAGTTTTTCTGCTTTGTGTTTAATGGCGTTTCTGAGATATAAAAATAGAAAATATGATGTTTTTCTGCTTTGTGTTTAATGGCGTTTCTGAGATATAAAAATAGAAAATATGAAGTTTTTCTGCTTTGTGTTTAATGGCGTTTCTGAGATATAAAAATAGAAAATATGAAGTTTTTCTGCTTTGTGTTTAATGGCGTTTCTGAGATATAAAAATAGAAAATATTAAGTTTTTCTGCTTTGTGTTTAATGGCGTTTCTGAGATAAAAAAATAGAAAATATGAAGTTTTTCTGCTTTGTGTTTAATGGCGTTTCTGAGATATAAAAATAGAAAATATGAAGTTTTTCTGCTTTGTGTTTAATGGCGTTTCTGAGATATAAAAATAGAAAATATGAAGTTTTTCTGCTTTGTGTTTAATGGCGTTTCTGAGATATAAAAATAGAAAATATGAAGTTTTTCTGCTTTGTGTTTAATGGCGTTTCTGAGATATAAAAATAGAAAATATGAAGTTTTTCTGCTTTGTGTTTAATGGCGTTTCTGAGATATAAAAATAGAAAATATGAAGTTTTTCTGCTTTGTGTTTAATGGCGTTTCTGAGATATAAAAATAGAAAATATGAAGTTTTTCTGCTTTGTGTTTAATGGCGTTTCTGAGATATAAAAATAGAAAATATGAAGTTTTCTGCTTTGTGTTTAATGGCGTTTCTGAGATATAAAAATAGAAAATATGAAGTTTTTCTGCTTTGTGTTTAATGGCGTTTCTGAGATATAAAAATAGAAAATATGAAGTTTTTCTGCTTTGTGTTTAATGGCGTTTCTGAGATATAAAAATAGAAAATATGAAGTTTTTCTGCTTTGTGTTTAATGGCGTTTCTGAGATATAAAAATAGAAAATATGAAGTTTTTCTGCTTTGTGTTTAATGGCGTTTCTGAGATATAAAAATAGAAAATATGAAGTTTTTCTGCTTTGTGTTTAATGGCGTTTCTGAGATATAAAAATAGAAAATATGAAGTTTTTCTGCTTTGTGTTTAATGGCGTTTCTGAGATATAAAAATAGAAAATATGAAGTTTTTCTGCTTTGTGTTTAATGGCGTTTCTGAGATATAAAAATAGAAAATATGAAGTTTTTCTGCTTTGTGTTTAATGGCGTTTCTGAGATATAAAAATAGAAAATATGAAGTTTTTCTGCTTTGTGTTTAATGGCGTTTCTGAGATATAAAAATAGAAAATATGAAGTTTTTCTGCTTTGTGTTTAATGGCGTTTCTGAGATATAAAAATAGAAAATATGAAGTTTTTCTGCTTTGTGTTTAATGGCGTTTCTGAGATATAAAAATAGAAAATATGAAGTTTTCTGCTTTGTGTTTAATGGCGTTTCTGAGATATAAAAATAGAAAATATGAAGTTTTTCTGCTTTGTGTTTAATGGCGTTTCTGAGATATAAAAATAGAAAATATGAAGTTTTTCTGCTTTGTGTTTAATGGCGTTTCTGAGATATAAAAATAGAAAATATGAAGTTTTTCTGCTTTGTGTTTAATGGCGTTTCTGAGATATAAAAATAGAAAATATGAAGTTTTCTGCTTTGTGTTTAATGGCGTTTCTGAGATATAAAAATAGAAAATATGAAGTTTTTCTGCTTTGTGTTTAATGGCGTTTCTGAGATATAAAAATAGAAAATATGAAGTTTTTCTGCTTTGTGTTTAATGGCGTTTCTGAGATATAAAAATAGAAAATATGAAGTTTTTCTGCTTTGTGTTCAATGGCGTTTCTGAGATATAAAAATAGAAAATATGAAGTTTTTCTGCTTTGTGTTCAATGGCGTTTCTGAGATATAAAAATAGAAAATATGAAGTTTTTCTGCTTTGTGTTCAATGGCGTTTCTGAGATATAAAAATAGAAAATATGAAGTTTTTCTGCTTTGTGTTTAATGGCGTTTCTGAGATATAAAAATAGAAAATATGAAGTTTTTCTGCTTTGTGTTTAATGGCGTTTCTGAGATATAAAAATAGAAAATATGAAGTTTTTCTGCTTTGTGTTTAATGGCGTTTCTGAGATATAAAAATAGAAAATATGAAGTTTTTCTGCTTTGTGTTTAATGGCGTTTCTGAGATATAAAAATAGAAAATATGAAGTTTTTCTGCTTTGTGTTTAATGGCGTTTCTGAGATATAAAAATAGAAAATATGAAGTTTTTCTGCTTTGTGTTTAATGGCGTTTCTGAGATATAAAAATAGAAAATATGAAGTTTTTCTGCTTTGTGTTTAATGGCGTTTCTGAGATATAAAAATAGAAAATATGAAGTTTTTCTGCTTTGTGTTTAATGGCGTTTCTGAGATATAAAAATAGAAAATATGAAGTTTTTCTGCTTTGTGTTTAATGGCGTTTCTGAGATATAAAAATAGAAAATATGAAGTTTTTCTGCTTTGTGTTTAATGGCGTTTCTGAGATATAAAAATAGAAAATATGAAGTTTTTCTGCTTTGTGTTTAATGGCGTTTCTGAGATATAAAAATAGAAAATATGAAGTTTTTCTGCTTTGTGTTTAATGGCGTTTCTGAGATATAAAAATAGAAAATATGAAGTTTTTCTGCTTTGTGTTTAATGGCGTTTCCTTTAAGCGTCGTCAGGGCAACGCTGTGTTGTCTTCCGCCAGTGGGCGGCGCGCATGCGCACATCAGATGATCGCAGCTGAGGATTTGTGCGAATCAAACATTGAGAAAGTTTCGGTTGTTATGGCTCATTATAGGGTAAGTCATCAAACTAACTTTGTGAAAACATTAAACTATTACTGAGAACTCAAACTAACGATGTGAAAACATTAAACTAATACTGAGAACTCAAACTAACTATGTGAAAACATTAAACTAATACTGAGAACTCAAACTAACTCGTACTAAACTGTTAACCCGGTTTAACTGCGGTTGCTGTGACAACGGCGGGATTAGTGACGACAAACATTTATAAAGTGTTGAAAAAGAAGTAAAGTAAATGTGTTGTGTTATAAAGTGTACAAATGTAACAAATATCCAGACGTTATTTTTGTAATCTAGGATATCAGACAAATAATTTAGTTTTATTACAGATTATTTAATATTTAAATGTTGTTTTACTTGAGGAAATGATGTCATCTCACACAGCTGCAGTTCATTACTTTCGTTTTGGTCTTTAATTGGTGCAAAGTTTGAAGAATGTTATACATGAAAGTTATACATGAAAGTTATACATAAAAGTTATACATGAAAGTTATACATGAAAGTTATACATGAAAGTTATACATGAAAGTTATACATGAATGTTATACATGAAAGTTATACATGAAAGTTATACATGAATTTTATACATGAAAGTTATACATGAAAGTTATACATGAAAGTTATACATGAAAGTTATACATGAATGTTATACATGAAAGTTATACATGAAAGTTATACATGAAAGTTATACATGAAAGTTATACATGAAAGTTATACATGAAAGTTATACATGAAAGTTATACATGAATGTTATACATGAAAGTTATACATGAAAGTTATACATGAAAGTTATACATGAAAGTTATACATGAATGTTATACATGAAAGTTATACATGAAAGTTATACATGAAAGTTATACATGAATGTTATACATGAAAGTTATACATGAATGTTATACATGAAAGTTATACATGAATTTTATACATGAAAGTTATACATGAAAGTTATACATGAAAGTTATACATGAAAGTTATACATGAAAGTTATACATGAATGTTATACATGAATGTTATACATGAAAGTTATACATGAAAGTTATACATGAAAGTTATACATGAAAGTTATACATGAACGTTATACATGAACGTTATACATGAACGTTATACATGAACGTTATACATGAAAGTTATACATGAAAGTTATACATGAATGTTATACATGAATGTTATACATGAAAGTTATACATGAAAGTTATACATGAAAGTTATACATGAACGTTATACATGAACGTTATACATGAACGTTATACATGAACGTTATACATGAACGTTATACATGAACGTTATACATGAACGTTATACATGAATGTTATACATGAATGTGTGATTTCTCCATTTCCAAATAATACTATGAATCTCTGTTAATGAATTCCCTTTCTTCCCTGTATTCTTGGATATGTAGGCGTCCGAGTCGAAGCGAGAACAGTTTAGGAGATATCTGGAAAAGGCCGGAGTCCTTGAAAGCCTCACTAATGGTAGAATATTTGAACAAATGTGTCATTCTTATCAACGTTCTTTCTATGTAACTGTTTTCCTATTGCAGTGTTGGTGGCTTTATACGAGGAGAGCGAGAAACCCAACAATGCGCTGGAGTATCCTTTACTGCTTTCCACACGGTCAGCCATGTTCCTGAAACACTGATGGGCCTCAGAACTATTCTCATGTGTCTTCACTTAAATACACTTTGTTCTTTACGAAGCTGTTATGTTAAATATAAAAAAACTTTTACATTGGAATTTGGTTTACTGACTGACAAGCTCTGGTGCCCAGCTTCTACCACTTTATATTTCTTTTAAATTGTTTAATAAACAGAGGCTTTCTAGGTACTTTATTACCACTTTCAGTTATTCGTTTTGCACGTTTGCACCACTTGGCTGCAGGCGGAACATGGCTAATGTTTAATAATAATTTCACAGTAAATAAATGAAATGCACCAAAAACGAAGTACCTGTTCCACCAGCACCATATGAATAGGAAAAGGTTAGGGCTTAACTAACTGCCGCCAGCTTTATTAAACATCACTTGGGCGTTGCTGTTCCCGAGTCCGATGATGCAGAGAGTTTGCGTCTTGAGCTGAATGATTTGGAGCAGAAATTTCAACAGCTTATGGAAGAGAACAAAGAGCTGAAAGCCAGGGTTAGATTCTTCCTTTGAACAAAATTACATTTATTTTGTGAATTTAATCGTGCGGATGCATCCATGTGGATAAACTTTGATTCTGTCTTTTGTATGAATTTCCTCTTCAGCTTCTGCAGTTTGAACCTCCACAGGAATCTGGGACGGAGTAAAGATCGAAAGTTTTGAGATTTAACTGATATTTCTTCACATCAACAACATTTGTTTGTTACCTTATATTTTGTACAAAATGTCCAAAAAGAAAAGATTTAAGTTTAAATTTGCCTGATATTTAATAAACACATTTTCTGCATTTATTCATTGCTTTTCTTTCCATTGTGGGTATAAGTAAATGTTCCTTAGGCAGTTTTTTTCTTGACAGTTCCTGCCCAGGTAAACAATTGTAAATCTATACCAAACTAAACTTCAGTTTAAAATGAATTATCATAGGGAATTATTAAATCTACGTGTATTTTTAGAATATTTTTAATATTTATTTTGTGAAGGGTGTCTAAAACTGAAACGGTTTTGTACAAATGCTGCAGTTTATGTGACAAGTTAAATATAAATACCTACATGTAGAAAAAAAATTAAGAGATGATATCAAGGGGTTTGTAAATGCCAAGTCTTTCATTAGTTCGTAGGGATGGACAACACAGCAATTGGCACAGAGTAATACAAGCAAAACATACAAGCAGCTGCACAGAAACAGTTGCAGGGGTCAGTCGTGTACTGGGGGTAGAGAGTTGAACTTGTAAGCGGAAGGTCATGGGTCTATATCCCAGGGCCAGCACACCATGATTGAAGTGTCCTTGAGCAAGGCATTTACGCCGTTTGCTCTGCAGTGATGATTGACTACTGCATAAGACTGTAAGTCTTTTTGGAGAAAAGCATCTGTCAAATGAAGAAATGTCTATTCAAATGTAAACATCTGATTTTTTGTACATTTTCTGTACACAGAGCGTCTCTTATTTATATGTTGTCTGGTGGTTAGAGAGTTGAACTTTGAGCAAGACATCTTACCCCTTTTGGAGCTGCAGTGATAGTTGGCGCACTGTACACTAAAAGTTAGTTTCTTTGTATAAAAGCAACTGCCAAATTATTAAATGTAAATGTAAATATTCACAGTAACTGCTTGAATGAATGTACCCTGTTACCAATGATCCAGATTTAAAGTTTTGCAGATTCCTTCTCTACAACATCAGGAACATTAGACTTTTCCTCTTGGAGCATGATACAAAAATCCTAGTGCTGGCTCTTGCCCTGTCCAAACCTCTTCAGATGATACAGAATGCAGCAGCAAGAGAAGTCTTTAAGGAACTCCGGCTCCCTATAGCCACTTGCATCAATTTCAAAGCTCTCCTCATTGCCCACAAGACCAGAACTGGTTCAGCACCTCTTTCCTTCACTTCTTCATATGTGCCCTCCGGATCCCTGCACATAGATAATGATCGACGCCTAGTGGAGCTGACCTCTTAAGGTAAGAAATTACTCTCACGCACCTTCTCTGGATCAGTTACATGATGAAGGAACAATCTGCTCATTAAAACACTTTCGGCAGACTCCATTTCCAACTTTAAAAACTGCCTGAAAACCAGTTTCTTCTGTCTTTACCTGACACACTAAGAACTCCTTTTCTGAAACCCTCACTTTTCTATCAAAACAATCATTTTTACTGCACTTGGCTGGTTTGTTGTGTCAGCTAAATGAATAAGTGTTAATGTAAGTGTTTTACTTAAAGTATATAGTTTTAACACTCAAAACATAATATTACTTGACAAAAGATGATGTAAAAATTAATGCATTGTTAATCATTTTCATCTTTTACTTACATACATATACAGGACAAGTATTTAACTAGTCAAATTACTATATATATATATAATAAAACATGGTTAAACTTTATTTGGGTTTTATATCATCAGGTCAGTGGAAGCTCGTCTGCTGCTGATGCGGCCTTTAGACGAGAACGCTGGACCTTTAAGTATGAGATGTTGGACTCCTATTGCTGAGTTCTGGATGTAGATTGTTCTGGATCATCGTCATATTTGTGCACATGTGGAGAGGAATATTCACTGCACGTGTTCATGAAATTGTTCTTACTTTCCAAGGGACTTGGGACAATGTCCGTGTTCTTCCTCCGAATATCAACTTCCAAAGGGGCAGGGTGATCCTGGATTGGCACAAAAGCAGATGAAATCTTCATGATTGTGGGATATGTGGGTCCATTGCCCTGTTTTCCAGGAGTGTGAAACCGCTTGAAACCATCGGTATAGTGGCTTTCGTATGTTATGCACTTCTGTGTTCCTTTTAGACTTGTCATCACAAAAGTGATTGCTGAATAACTTCGATGACAACTGAGATATGGAACACGATCATCTATGAAAACAGAATTCTCCATGGAGGGAAGAACAGGCATTGTACATTGAACAATTATCTTATATAACAAAACTCTCTCTTCATCAACTGAATTTGAACTGATGAAATACAGCAGCTTCAAGAAATCAAACTCTCTCAAAACACCCAGTTTACAGAGGCGTGTTATGTTAGGATTATTAACAAGCCTAAATATAAATCCAAATAGACATCAACATCATTGATTAACTCGATTTACTCAACCAAAGACAACACAACAGCATATTGTAAAAATGAAAATTTATTTCATTTCGAAATTACATGTAAAACTCAGCAGACCTCACACTAAAAGGCATTCAGAACAATTTTGGAAGACATGGATGGTGTAATACTAGCCAACCAACAGAAATACTAAATGCAGTTTATCCTCTTATTGTGCTATGCTGCTTTCTCTGTATCGTAATCCTCCTACCACCTTTTAATAAACCATCTAATGTTTAATGAACCATTAGATCTTCAACAAAATAAAAAGCACCAATTTATACACATACAGCTTGACAACATTGCACAGCATTTAATCTGCACCTAATCAAATAAAAAATCAAAACAGACTACTATAATGACATTAGTATTGTCTTTAAATCAGGATTTGCGGCCTGCCCAAGAGCGCGAACGAGACCTGGATCTGGAGCCTGACTTAGAATGGGAATGTGATGGGGAACATTCACTTTTTTTGTTCAGGCCGTCCTTTCTCTCGTTGTGAATATCAGTCTGTTCACTTGGGCTGCGGGATTTTGACCTGGAGCGGATGCCTCTGCTTTTGGAATGGGAAGGACTTTTGCTGTGAGACCGGCCATTGCCACGCGAACTCTGCTGGTCACGGGTTGCCGGTCTGCGCCTGAAGGAGTAACAGGACCATTTGTAAATATACAAATTATAACAAACATTTTTGACAACTGATATCGCTTTAAACAAAACACCTGCATACACACTAGAGATGTATGTATGTCATATTCCTTGGAATTTGAGTTGATAAAAATTTATTTTACATTGGAGATTGTACAAATAAATGGTTTACGACAAAATGATTTGAGTGATTCCAAAAGTTTTACAATTCACTGAAAAGTCAGATGCAGCGTTACTCTAGGTGTTCACTGAGAGCAGCACTATGGACATACAAGATCATAAACACATCCGTTTTCCTAAACCATGAATACCTGACAGCATCTCGACTGCGGCTGCGTCTGCGTCTTCCTCTGGACCTGATGGTGAATAATACAGTCATAATTTTGTATACATTTATGCTGTAACATCTCTATGGCAATGAATGTTAAACATAGTGACATGGTCACTATTATGTGACATCACAGCACATTGAGACTCACTCTTTCGGACTCTGAGATCTACGGTAACGCCTGTCGTAAGAGGGACTGCGTGATCTGTGTCTATCGTAGCTGCGGCTGCGTGAGCGTCTACGTCGACCATTACGTTCACAGTCATCATATCGAGAGGAACTGCGTGGTGAGCTTCTCTCTTTTGATTTCATCTGACCAGGGGCTAAGAATCCATTTTTTAAACAGTTTTACATCAGCAGCAAAAAGTTGGCTGTTACACTCAAATCAAATTAATTAAGGAACTCACTCTTTCGATCTCCCTGCGCAAACTGGATCTCAATTTGACGTCCACACACCCATTTTCGGTCCAGATTGTGCAAAGCATCTTCAGCATCACGGACATCTTCAAACATGCTGTGCTATTAAGGTTTCTCACCAACACATCATTCACTTCATGACAAAGACATCTTCAAAAAGACAAAAGAATCACTTTCTGGCTGCAGTCCCTTAACGAATCCTCACACATCAACAACTTGGCTTCAGCTTCAGTCGATTATTTGTTTCACGGCATTAAAAAGAAGACCCTGCATGATTTAGGATACAAGAAGTTGATCAAGTTGACTTTGATCTTTAAAATACCACCAAGACGAGCCTGGAATTGCATGGACTTTTTGTCTCTGACAGACAAACCCGAGCACTTGTAGCCCTTCGGGTCATCTTTTATCCTCTTTGTCTCTTCAAGCTTTAACTTTCTTTACACACTTTTGCCTTTCTGTTAGTAGCGATCTTTCTTTCTTTCTTTCTTTCTTTCTTTCTTTCTTTCCTGGAAGCTGAGGGCCGCTGGGCTTAAGTCATACTCTACACGGGCTCTTAACTCTTTCTTTGTGCTTGGCGCCACGACTGGATGCTTTTATATAATCTGAGGCGACAACAGAGAAATAATGGTTAGAAATAAGTGTTGTGGTGCTTCACCACATAAGGAGGTTCTGGAAGGGTCAGGACAGCAGATGATTTCAATGAAAAAGGATATTGAATGTATGCGAATCCTCGGGGTCGCCGTGAATAAAAGTCCAGAGGTACGTAGACATCAACTATAGGGCCATACCGGCCAAACTCTCTGCGCAGGTCTTCTTGTCTGGAAGTCAGGAAACAAGAAACAATGAAGTCAGTTTTATTCTCAAGTACATCAGCATTTTAAAAACCCTTAGCACAATCTTACACTAAAAACCCATCAGAAACTGTGACATCTGTAAACTTCAAACCCTAACATAGCTCAGAAATTCTCAATAACATCAACCCTGTTTTATTTCTGATGGATATTATATCAGCAGATATTATATTATGGATTAATTATATCAGCAGATTTTATATTATGGATTAATTATATCAGCAGATTTTATATTATGGATTAATTATATCAGCAGATATTATATTATGGATTAATTATATCAGCAGATTTTATATTATGGATTAATTATATCAGCAGATTTTATATTATGGATTAATTATATCAGCAGATTTTATATTATGGATTAATTATATCAGCAGATATTATATTATGGATTAATTATATCAGCAGATATTATATTATGGATTAATTATATCAGCAGATATTATATTATGGATTAATTATATCAGCAGATTTTATATTATGGATTAATTATATCAGCAGATTTTATATTATGGATTAATTATATCAGCAGATTTTATATTATGGATTAATTATCAGCAGATATTATATTATGGATTAATTATATCAGCAGATTTTATATTATGGATTAATTATATCAGCAGATTTTATATTATGGATTAATTATATCAGCAGATTTTATATTATGGATTAATTTTATCAGCAGATATTATATTATGGATTAATTATATCAGCAGATATTATATTATGGATTAATTATATCAGCAGATTTTATATTATGGATTAATTATATCAGCAGATTTTATATTATGGATTAATTATATCAGCAGATATTATATTATGGATTAATTATATCAGCAGATATTATATTATGGATTAATTATATCAGCAGATATTATATTATGGATTAATTATATCAGCAGATTTTATATTATGGATTAGTTATATCAGCAGATATTATATTATGGATTAATTATATCAGCAGATTTTATATTATGGATTAATTATATCAGCAGATATTATATTATGGATTAATTATATCAGCAGATTTTATATTATGGATTAATTATATCAGCAGATTTTATATTATGGATTAATTATATCAGCAGATATTATATTATGGATTAATTATATCAGCAGATTTTATATTATGGATTAGTTATATCAGCAGATATTATATTATGGATTAATTATATCAGCAGATTTTATATTATGGATTAATTATATCAGCAGATATTATATTATGGATTAATTATATCAGCAGATTTTATATTATGGATTAATTATATCAGCAGATATTATATTATGGATTAATTATATCAGCAGATTTTATATTATGGATTAATTATATCAGCAGATATTATATTATGGATTAATTATATCAGCAGATTTTATATTATGGATTAATTATATCAGCAGATATTATATTATGGATTAATTATATCAGCAGATTTTATATTATGGATTAATTATATCAGCAGATTTTATATTATGGATTAGTTATATCAGCAGATATTATATTATGGATTAATTATATCAGCAGATTTTATATTATGGATTAATTATATCAGCAGATTTTATATTATGGATTAATTATATCAGCAGATATTATATTATGGATTAATTATATCAGCAGATATTATATTATGGATTAATTATATCAGCAGATTTTATATTATGGATTAATTATATCAGCAGATTTTATATTATGGATTAATTATATCAGCAGATATTATATTATGGATTAATTATATCAGCATTTCAATTAACGTTATAATAAACTTTTACAGGTGATATGTGAAATCTTTTAAATGCATGCAAAAGCCAGTTGAAATAACTCTAATAATATTACATTAACCTTATCACAAAACATTTACATTACAAGATGAATAAAATAATGTCAAGTATATAAAGCGATAAAACCCCGAGCAAGATCACACAAACCCGTTTCTTACCGGGACTCGTCAGATATATTCCGGATGAACAGAGAAGTGTTCGGAGGCCTCATGTATCGAGACATGTTCAATATTAAACCTTTAATGTTCCTCAATGAAACTTCGACATAAACGTGCTAGAACTCCCCACACGCGCTTCTCCTTCTCTTTACTTCTGCAAACACTACAGACACTCGAAGCCTCACAGCGCCCTTACAGACAGACTCCGGTACTGCAGCCCTTACAGACAGACTCCGGTACTGCAGCCTCTACAGACAACCAAAACTACTGCAGTCTCTACAGACAGACTCCGGTACTGCAGCCTCTACAGACAGACTCCGGTACTGCAGCCTCTACAGACAGACTCCGGTACTGCAGCCTCTACAGACAGACTCCGGTACTGCAGCCTCTACAGACAGACTCCGGTACTGCAGCCTCTACAGACAGACTCCAGTACTGCAGCCTCTACAGACAGACTCCGGTACTGCAGCCTCTACAGACAGACTCCGGTACTGCAGCCCTTACAGACAGACTCCGGTACTGCAGTCTCTACAGACAGACTCCGGTACTGCAGCCTCTACAGACAGACTCCGGTACTGCAGTCTCTACAGACAGACTCCGGTACTGCAGCCTCTACAGACAGACTCCTGTACTGCAGCCTCTACAGACAGACTCTGGTACTGCAGCCTCTACAGACAGACTCTGGTACTGCAGCCTCTACAGACAGACTCTGGTACTGCAGCCTCTACAGACAGACTCCGGTACTGCAGCCTCTACAGACAGACTCCGGTACTGCAGCCCTTACAGACAGACTCCGGTACTGCAGCCCTTACAGACAGACTCCGGTACTGCAGCCTCTACAGACAGACTCCGGTACTGCAGCCCTTACAGACAGACTCCGGTACTGCAGCCTCTACAGACAGACTCCGGTACTGCAGCCTCTACAGACAGACTCCGGTACTGCAGCCCATACAGACAGACTCCAGTACTGCAGCCCTTACAGACAGACTCCGGTACTGCAGCCCTTACAGACAGACTCCAGTACTGCAGCCTCTACAGACAGACTCCGGTACTGCAGCCTCTACAGACAACCAAAACTACTGCAGTCTCTACAGACAGACTCCAGTACTGCAGCCTCTACAGACAGACTCCGGTACTGCAGCCCTTACAGACAGACTCCGGTACTGCAGCCTCTACAGACAACCAAAACTACTGCAGCCTCTACAGAAAGACTCCAGTACTGCAGCCTCTACAGACAGACTCCGGTACTGCAGCCCTTACAGACAGACTCCGGTACTGCAGCCTCTACAGACAACCAAAACTACTGCAGTCTCTACAGACAGACTCCAGTACTGCAGCCTCTACAGACAGACTCCGGTACTGCAGCCCTTACAGACAGACTCCGGTACTGCAGCCTCTACAGACAACCAAAACTACTGCAGCCTCTACAGAAAGACTCCAGTACTGCAGCCTCTACAGACAACCAAAACTACTGCAGCCTCTACAGACAGACTCCGGTACTGCAGCCTCTACAGACAGACTCCGGTACTGCAGCCCTTACAGACAGACTCCGGTACTGCAGCCTCTACAGACAGACTCCGGTACTGCAGTCTCTACAGACAGACTCCGGTACTGCAGCCCTTACAGACAGACTCCGGTACTGCAGCCTCTACAGACAGACTCCGGTACTGCAGCCTCTACAGACAGACTCCGGTACTGCAGCCCTTACAGACAGACTCCGGTACTGCAGCCTCTACAGACAGACTCCGGTACTGCAGCCCTTACAGACAGACTCCGGTACTGCAGCCTCTACAGACAGACTCCGGTACTGCAGCCTCTACAGACAGACTCCGGTACTGCAGCCCTTACAGACAGACTCCGGTACTGCAGCCTCTACAGACAGACTCCGGTACTGCAGCCCATACAGACAGACTCCAGTACTGCAGCCCTTACAGACAGACTCCGGTACTGCAGCCCTTACAGACAGACTCCAGTACTGCAGCCTCTACAGACAGACTCCGGTACTGCAGCCCTTACAGACAGACTCCGGTACTGCAGCCCTTACAGACAGACTCCAGTACTGCAGCCTCTACAGACAGACTCCAGTACTGCAGCCTCTACAGACAGACTCCGGTACTGCAGCCTCTACAGACAGACTCCGGTACTGCAGCCTCTACAGACAGACTCCAGTACTGCAGCCTCTACAGACAGACTCCGGTACTGCAGCCCTTACAGACAGACTCCGGTACTGCAGCCTCTACAGACAGACTCCAGTACTGCAGCCTCTACAGACAGACTCCGGTACTGCAGCCCTTACAGACAGACTCCGGTACTGCAGCCTCTACAGACAGACTCCAGTACTGCAGCCTCTACAGACAGACTCCAGTACTGCAGCCTCTACAGACAGACTCCGGTACTGCAGCCTCTACAGACAGACTCCGGTACTGCAGCCCTTACAGACAGACTCCGGTACTGCAGCCTCTACAGACAGACTCCAGTACTGCAGCCTCTACAGACAGACTCCAGTACTGCAGCCTCTACAGACAGACTCCGGTACTGCAGCCTCTACAGACAGACTCCAGTACTGCAGCCTCTACAGACAGACTCCGGTACTGCAGCCCTTACAGACAGACTCCGGTACTGCAGCCTCTACAGACAGACTCCGGTACTGCAGCCTCTACAGACAGACTCCAGTACTGCAGCCTCTACAGACAGACTCCGGTACTGCAGCCCTTACAGACAGACTCCGGTACTGCAGCCTCTACAGACAGACTCCGGTACTGCAGCCTCTACAGACAGACTCCGGTACTGCAGCCTCTACAGACAGACTCCGGTACTGCAGTCTCTACAGACAGACTCCGGTACTGCAGCCTCTACAGACAGACTCCGGTACTGCAGCCTCTACAGACAGACTCCGGTACTGCAGTCTCTACAGACAGACTCCGGTACTGCAGCCTCTACAGACAGACTCCGGTACTGCAGTCTCTACAGACAGACTCCGGTACTGCAGCCCTTACAGACAGACTCCGGTACTGCAGCCTCTACAGACAGACTCCGGTACTGCAGCCTCTACAGACAGACTCCGGTACTGCAGCCTCTACAGACAGACTCCGGTACTGCAGCCTCTACAGACAGACTCCGGTACTGCAGCCTCTACAGACAGACTCCTGTACTGCAGCCTCTACAGACAGACTCCGGTACTGCAGCCTCTACAGACAGACTCCGGTACTGCAGCCTCTACAGACAGACTCCGGTACTGCAGCCTCTACAGACAGACTCCGGTACTGCAGCCTCTACAGACAGACTCCGGTACTGCAGCCCTTACAGACAGACTCCGGTACTGCAGCCTCTACAGACAGACTCCGGTACTGCAGCCTCTACAGACAGACTCCGGTACTGCAGCCTCTACAGACAGACTCCGGTACTGCAGCCTCTACAGACAGACTCCGGTACTGCAGCCCTTACAGACAGACTCCGGTACTGCAGCCTCTACAGACAGACTCCGGTACTGCAGCCTCTACAGACAGACTCCGGTACTGCAGCCTCTACAGACAGACTCCGGTACTGCAGCCTCTACAGACAGACTCCGGTACTGCAGCCTCTACAGACAGACTCCGGTACTGCAGCCTCTACAGACAGACTCCGGTACTGCAGCCTCTACAGACAGACTCCGGTACTGCAGCCTCTACAGACAGACTCCGGTACTGCAGCCTCTACAGACAGACTCCGGTACTGCAGCCTCTACAGACAGACTCCGGTACTGCAGCCCTTACAGACAGACTCCGGTACTGCAGCCTCTACAGACAGACTCCGGTACTGCAGCCTCTACAGACAGACTCCGGTACTGCAGCCTCTACAGACAGACTCCGGTACTGCAGCCCTTACAGACAGACTCCGGTACTGCAGCCTCTACAGACAGACTCCAGTACTGCAGTCTCTACAGACAACCAAAACTACTGCAGTCTCTACAGACAGACTCCGGTACTGCAGCCTCAACAGAACCAAAACTACTGCAGCCTCTACAGACAACCAAAACTACTGCAGTCTCTACAGACAACCAAAACTACTGCAGTCTCTACAGACAAACAAAACTACTGCAGCCTCTACAGACAACCAAAACTACTGCAGTCTCTACAGACAAACAAAACTACTGCAGTCTCTACAGACAACCAAAACTACTGCAGCCTCTACAGACAACCAAAACTACTGCAGTCTCTACAGACAAACAAAACTACTGCAGCCTCTACAGACAACAAAAACTACTGCAGCCTCTACAGACAACCAAAACTACTGCAGCCTCTACAGACAACCAAAACTACTGCAGTCTCTACAGACAACCAAAACTACTGCAGCCTCTACAGACAACCAAAACTACTGCAGTCTCTACAGACAACCAAAACTACTGCAGCCTCTACAGACAACCAAAACTACTGCAGCCTCTACAGACAAACAAAACTACTGCAGTCTCTACAGACAATTAAAACTACTGCAGTCTCTACAGACAACCAAAACTACTGCAGTCTCTACAGACAACCAAAACTACTGCAGCCTCTACAGACAAACAAAACTACTGCAGCCTCTACAGACAACCAAAACTACTGCTGCCTCTACAGACAAACAAAACTACTGCAGTCTCTACAGACAACCAAAACTACTGCAGCCTCTACAGACAACCAAAACTACTGCTGCCTCTACAGACAAACAAAACTACTGCAGTCTCTACAGACAATTAAAACTACTGCAGTCTCTACAGACAAACAAAACTACTGCAGTCTCTACAGACAACCAAAACTACTGCAGTCTCTACAGACAACCAAAACTACTGCAGCCTCTACAGACAACCAAAACTACTGCAGCCTCTACAGACAACCAAAACTACTGCAGTCTCTACAGACAACCAAAACTACTGCAGCCTCTACAGACAACCAAAACTACTGCAGCCTCTACAGACAACCAAAACTACTGCTGCCTCTACAGACAACCAAAACTACTGCTGCCTCTACAGACAACCAAAACTACTGCAGCCTCTACAGACAACCAAAACTACTGCAGTCTCTACAGACAACCAAAACTACTGCAGTCTCTACAGACAACCAAAACTACTGCTGCCTCTACAGACAACCAAAACTACTGCAGTCTCTACAGACAAACAAACTACTGCAGCCTCTACAGACAACCAAAACTACTGCTGCCTCTACAGACAACCAAAACTACTGCAGTCTCTACAGACAAACAAAACTACTGCAGCCTCTACAGACAACCAAAACTACTGCAGCCTCTACAGACAACCAAAACTACTGCAGTCTCTACAGACAAACAAAACTACTGCAGCTTCTACAGACAACCAAAACTACTGCAGCCTCTACAGACAAACAAAACTACTGCAGTCTCTACAGACAAACAAAACTACTGCAGCCTCTACAGACAACAAAAACTACTGCAGCCTCTACAGACAACCAAAACTACTGCAGCCTCTACAGACAACCAAAACTACTGCAGCCTCTACAGACAAACAAAACTACTGCAGTCTCTACAGACAACCAAAACTACTGCAGTCTCTACAGACAAACAAAACTACTGCAGCTTCTACAGACAACCAAAACTACTGCAGCCTCTACAGACAAACAAAACTACTGCAGTCTCTACAGACAAACAAAACTACTGCAGCCTCTACAGACAACAAAAACTACTGCAGTCTCTACAGACAACCAAAACTACTGCAGTCTCTACAGACAACCAAAACTACTGCAGTCTCTACAGACAACC
>JAWHQN010000216.1:32500-60000 GCA_033220385.1 Triplophysa yarkandensis | reverse complement strand
GATTGTCTATATTAAAATTTAAATATGTTTAAATTAAAGTTTATGTTCATAATACAGGGTGATTCTGGTCGGGACACTAAAGGCACTTTCTAGGAGTTAAATATACAGTATTTGTATGGAGAAGCCCACAGCTTTATGAAAATACTGAAATGAAAACTTTGAGCTTAAAAAACATTAAAGTTTAAAACTGTTTTTAAAATACAAAGCAACATTTTGTTTAAAAACACTGGACTCGACAACTGAATAAAGTTTCCCTTTCAACTTTATTAAACACTCATAAAATATACACGGAGGTCATTGCCTTAAAAATAGCTCTTCATCTTCTTCATTCAATTGTTCGGGGCGAGGATCGCTCAGACAGCGAGGGACTTTATGTTCTTCCACATCTAGAGCAAACGTGACACTCGGCTTCCTACCCCTGATTTCTCCCTCACAGTCCTGTCGTTGCCATCTGGACTCATCATGTTTTTCTCTTTCTTTGTCTAGAGAGATTGAGTCTGGAAAAATTGATGAAACTGAATGAACGTTCGGTAGAATACTTGGCCTGGTTACATTATCTTTGTGATCTAGACGACATCATTACTAGCATTAGAGGACAGAGAGAAAATACACTAAACAACATCTAGAGGCATACCTGATACAAGGTGTTTTATTGGTGGAGACTCCTGTCGATGAGCAGACAATGTTAGTAACTGACTCATCTGTAAAAATCACAAACAGAAACGATCAACTAAATATGACATAATCTAACATCTTTAACTTTATCCACACCTGTTTTTCTATAATTTGTTTCCTGAAACTTAAAGAAAACCTTAATAATGACTCTTAAGTTTGATTTTATTGTGCACTCAAAAACAGATAAAAAGAAAATATCAGGATTAAACTAATTTTAATTTTAATTTAACAAAATGGAGATGATCCGATAGTTTATGTATTGTACAGAAGCCGTCCTTTACGACAATGTTTGAGAATGTAAAAGGTCAAATAAAGATAATAATATTTTAACAGCATGTTATATTATTGTGCATATTAGAATGAGCAATGTTTATGCTGTCAATCATCAAAAAAGCCACTTGTGATTATATAAACTGCCTTTATAGTAAAAATGAGCTTACCATTGAAATGGTACATTTTAGCTTTACGTTTTAAAACATGCAGAAAAGAGAAATTAAAGTGCTGCATCTTAATAATGAAAGCTTTATGTAAAAAAAATCCTACTCACAGCAGACTCACCTGGAACGTGCAAACACGCTCTTTAGACAACCTCCACATAACATTTATTTAAAAATCACATATTTTTACAAGATTTCACGTAAACATTATCTAAGTAATCAATCAGGAATTAAATTTAAGGAGTTTATATAACCAAACATTCTTTTGTTTGTGATTGACAGCAGAAGATTACTCCTTCTTGTATTCCCAATAATATAACATGCTGCTAAAGTAGTTTCGGGTCATGCCAATTTTGGTAAGTTAAAATTAAATATTCCTATAATCCCGTATTTTGTCTTTTCTGTTTTTGATATGAGCGTGTGATCAGAAAATAGTAAAAAGAGTCATTATTCATGTTTTCCATTAGTTTCAGAAAACAAATAATGGAGAAACAATTGTTTTTTGTTTTATAATTTTTGGTCTAAAAAATATCGAAGGAATGATACAAGGATTCATGAACACATGTTTGGTTATTTGCAGGACTTACGAAGATCTTTTTCAGACATTTTATAAAGTATATAGAAGGACATTCTAAAAACATCCAAGAAAAAGTACTTGAACTGTTCAGATGTAACTTAAAGTGATGCTCACTCGTCTTTGAATTTCCACTTGCTGTTTTTTTAGATGTGTCTCACTCCAGTCATCTTCTACAGGATCCGGCATCAGTGTGTGTCTGCTGTATGAACGTAACTAACATACACACGCAAGCACGCACACACACACACGTATATAAACAACCTTTTTTATTACATAGACATCTAGTAATACACACTATAACCTAACCCTACATTTAACACTAGCCCGAAAACAAAAGGATTTTGTGGGTAAAATTGTAACATTGCAACACATCTCACTCTCTGTCGGGTCTTCTGCAGATTGACTCTGAGAATTTTTCTGATCTCTTCTTCTCGTTCTTTGGAAATTTTTAGAGTTCTTTTGCTGCTCTCCTGTCTACACACACAAAGAGGCAAAGAGGTAAAGAGCATCTGGTTGTTACTGTGTGTGAACAGATATGCGTGCACGTGCACGTGTGTGTGTGTTGTGTTTGCATACATGTGACTACTCACGTGCGTGTGTGTGTGTGCGTGCGCGCACGCGTGTGTGTGTGTGTGTGTCTGCTTCTGTGTGTGTGCGTGCGTGCGTGCGTGTGTATGTGTGTGTGTTTGTGTGTGTGTGTGTGCGTTTGCATGCATGTGACTACTCACAGTGTGTGTGTGTTTGTGTGTGTGTGTGTGTGTGTGTGTGTGTGTGTGTGTGTGTGTGTGTGTGTGTGTGTGTGTGTGTGTGTGTGCTTCTGTGTGCTTGTGTTTGCATGCATGTGACTACTCACAGTGTGTGTGTGGTTGTGGGTCCTGCAGTGTTCAGACCTGCTGAACTGTTACTCTCCAGAAGCATCATGGCCTGTTTCAGCTCCATCTTATTATAAAATGAGATGAGTTGAGGTTCCTGTGAACGTTCTCCACCTATCAGCCAGGGCTTCACATAACGCTTATTGAAACGTTTCATCCTGCCAAATAGACACAAAAAAAATGGTTGAGTGAAGACCAAACAGAAAATGTGATGTCAAACAACATCACATTTTCTTATATTGTACTCAAATAATAGAATGGAAGCCATCAATCTTCTGCCGGTCAATGCACACATTCATTATTCAAAAAAACCTTCAGTTTGAGTCAATACAACAAGTCATTAAAGATACTTATAAGATAATTTGTGTTTGTATTAAAAGGTTTATAAAACGACATCATGGGTCAGAATCACTGAATTTAAAAACACACTTATCCCTCCAATGATGGTGTCCGTAGTGCCCGCACACGCCTTCAATTCCAGCCAATAAATGCTCCAAAAACTACAAGAGACACAAAATCATTGTTCTTATAAAATTCTTATCATCCATTCGATTTCACAACCTCTGCTCTTTACCAGAAAAAAACTGAGGTTAAACCTTATGTTGCTCAAAACAAACACATCACCTGAGTGTGAATCTCTTCATTTATTGAAGATTTACTCTGTTTCTTCTTCTTTACCGCCAGAAGATCAACCAGGGGCCGGATGGTCATCCCCTGTAACATCCCAACAGATGTGTGAAATATGAAGCAAAGTCAAATGGGTAAAGAGCTGAAAAGACCATCACCTGCACAAAAACCGTGAAAAAGATGACAGTGATGATGGCTGTTAGAAACATGTTCTTCATTGGGAAGTCTTCGCCGGACAGCAGGAAGACCAGAGAAAAGGCGATAGCTCCCCTCAAACCTCCATAAGCTACTATGAACTGATCTTTACCGCTCAGCTTAACCATACGATACTTATTTATAACGTAGGTTAAACCCACCACACCTGATAAAACATCAATGAGATTTTCGGTGTTGGACAAACTGAATTTCGCAATTGACACTTGGAAAACTGGAAAAGTTAAAGAAGCTGTCACTTAATGAACTTTTCTAGCATTCAATACATGAACACTGTTACAGCATAAAATATGAAACAAACTGTTCCAAAGAAGAAATCTTACCCAGAACTCTGGACAACAGACACAAGAATATTGTGATGGTGACAAATGTCCAATTCCAAACATGGGGTCCGGCCACCGTGGACACACCCAAGAAGATAAAGATCAGCGTCTCGCTCACGCTACTCCACATCTTAAGGAAATATTTTATGGTTGTGTAAGACTTGTGAGAAATGTTGGCTTCGACGTACGGTCGCATTACAACACCACAGGCAATGAGTCTAAGACAACACAGGAGACCGGTCAGAGTTTAAACAGGATCTAATCAGTGACCTGTCGGTCACATGATGATCTGCTGTCACAGGAACACTTGAGATTAACTTACGCCATAATACCGGACAAGTGGAAGACTTCAGCAGACAAATACGCCATGTAGCTGTACAAAAACACAAAGAGGGGCTCGATCACACGTGTGTGTGAGGTAAACCTCGACGTGAAAGCGGCAAGCAGGCCGTACACCATGCCCACCATCACGCCCCCCAAAGCCACCACAAAGAAACACAGAACACCCAGAAAGACGTCGCCTGGGGTCACTTCTCCCACGTGAGCAAAGCCCTCGAACAAATGATACAGCACCTGCAGTAAACAAGCAAAACATACATACCAAAAGAACTTTATAACTATGCAAAAATATGAGAACCCTTTCGTAGTAACTTGTAAGTGAGCATGATCTGTTTAAGTGTTTGTGGATCTGCTCTTCAAGCTCTTACAATATACTCATTTTAAAATGCGAATCAGGACTCTCTAAACTGAACTAGTCTCTGAACCGTGTGTTTCTTACCACCGTGACAGCATCGTTGAGCAGCGACTCTCCGAACACCAGGATGTGCAGCAATTCGTTGATGTGGATCTCCTCAAAGACAGCGAGCACTGCGACTGGATCCACGGCCGACACTATTGATCCGAACAGCAGACAGGATAACAGGTCCACCGTAGCAAGACTATCGTCCTCCAGACGACAGACACAATACACCCCCGCCCCCACAAAAAAAGAATTCCACAGCGTTCCCAGCACTGCAAACGTCAAGATGGTGCCAGCGTTCTCCGTGAAAGGTTGAATCGGGAGAAAATATCCGGCGTCCAGAATGATAGGAGGAAGGAGACACAAGAAGAACAGCTGCGAGTCGAGCATGGGAGGATTTTCCCCCATCACACGGATCAAACCGCCCAGCAGTAAACCCACAGCGATCAGCAGACAGCTCTCTGGAACAACACTGGACAGACGTGGGATCAGATGGAAACCTGAAGGAGAATTACACTCAAAGTTCCGGCTTGTCTCCTATTTTAATGATTTCTATTGGTTTAGCTTTCCTTTATTCTAGAATGTAGGTTTATACTGCATTTGGTTTGTATCTTTCTCACTACTGAGTATTCTTTTAAAGCTGTCATATACTGTAAAAGTTTTTCTTAGGATTTATACGATAAACATTTTTGTTCGGAAAAATAATATCACACCTTAAATATTTAGTCCATACTGTAAGAAAACCCTGTGTCTTTAAATACGTAAAGTAGACGTATGAAAATAGACATATATACACAAAGCGTTGGCTACAGTGTTACATAGAGAAGTCTTCACAGAGGTTTGTAGAGGCTTGCATAAGACTTAAGGATTTAGAGGAAGACAAGTCTCAGACGGGGAAGACATGAAACTGTCCAGGAGTTATTTATGGTCCTCCAGTGAAACTGGAAAACAGTGAAATTCTATACGATTATCATTTTGTAAGAAAACATTAAAAATGTTATCTGTTGTTGGCCATAGAGCCATCATTGAATTTATCAGCATTTCCATTCACACTAGAAGAGTGAAAACAGCCCCAATCCCCTTTAGCTCTTTACACTGAACACAAACACTAAGAGTCTGTTTATAATGTGTGTTCAGAGTCACTGCTGGGTTTCTAATGTCCCTACAACGATATTAGCCCTTAAATCTAAAATATACATTATTCACAGTATTAAAGTTATGTCTATCTGGTCATAATGTTAAACATATGTGTGTGTGTGTGTGTGTGTGTGTGTGTGTGTGTGTGTGTGTGTGTGTGTGTGTGTGTGTGTGTGTGTGTGTGTGTGTGTGGGTGTGGGTGGGTGTGGGTGTGTGTGTGTGTGTGGGTGTGTGTGGGTGTGTGTGGGTGTGTGTGTGTGTGTGTGTGTGTGTGTGTGTGTGTGTGTGTGTGTGGGTGTGTGTGTGGGTGTTATCTGCTCTCTCACACACTCTCACGTGCAGTTGATAAACGATCAACACGAGGTCAATAGAAAACGGAACACTATATAATTTGTGTATTTAAATAGAAAGTGTGTAAAACAATTACTTTGACACCGTATATAACTGTTAACACTGTCTCATGACGACTGAAGAGATATTTGAGAGAAAGTTCAGTGAATGATGAGAAATCTCACCGAGTTTCATGAGTGATGCGAGCAGGATCCACAGCGCGACTTCAAACGGAGTCCTGACGGCGTCATAATGAATCGATATAACGGGGAAAAGTGTTTTAGAGTTCCGATCGGACACATTCTGATGACCGCTGACAGACAGACAGCAGAGAAGCAGAAGAAGACAATTCATCATTATTATCATCAGCCAAAGCAACTACACAAAAACACTTCTTCACAATATCTATCTATCCATGCACATACACGCGCACACACACACACGCACGCACACACACGCACGCGCACACACACACACGCGCGCACACACACACACACACACACACACACACACGCACACACACACACGCGCACACACGCACACACACACGCACACACACACGCGCGCGCACACACACACACGCGCATTTGTCGCCATCTGGAGAGACATTCGACCCTCCACAGCCCGCACTGAACCCCATGATATCACTCACATGCACTTCACACTAGAGATGAGGTTTCACACTTCTTCAAGAGTCTATGGTTTGTTGTCTATCTCTCATCCCTTCTTTATTATCTTCTTAATGTCAGTGTCACCTTTATTTCTCTAGCGCTTTAGACAAAGTATATGCATGAAAGCAGCTGAACAACATTGGTTAGTAAAACAGTGTGTCAGAATGCTTAATGATAGGCAAAGGCATTTCATTATTGAATTCAAGGATGTCATCTCTGTTCACTTAAAAAGTGTCTGTGCGTTCATATTCAATCAAGTCAATGATATCGCTGTAAATGAAGTGACCCCAACTTAGCAAGCCAGAGGCGACAGCGAACCAAAACTCCAATGGTGACAGAATGGAAAACAAACCTTGGGAGAAACCAGACTCAGTTCTCCTCTGACCAGACGAATCCATCAGTTCAGGTCCAGACTGCAGCAGAATGAAGAAGACACATCTGTGTGCTGTGGTCTTATCCAGATGATGGTCACAGATGAGGTCTTCACAGGGGTTTGGTATCCGTGGTGTTCCTGGTCTTTGCTTTGTTTGAGGACTTTAGAGGGCTTTTCTAGTTCTGGACCCAGCATCTGTTCCAGATACATGCCGACTCCGGCTTAAGACAAAGTCCCTCTGATCCGGGCTGTAGTGACTCGGGGGAAAGCTAAGAGCAGATAGGGAACCAGTTATCCTCTCTTCCTGGCTAGAGTTTAATCAGTAGGTCGATTCCTGGTTGAAGCGAAGTTGAGAAGAATCATCTGTATCCTGTGGTCCCATCCCAATGTCAGTGTCACCTTTATTTATATAAGCCTTAGACAAAATACATTGCATCAAAGCAGCTTAACAACAATAATTACTAAACAGTGTGTCATAATGCTTAATGTTAAAAGTTTATACATTATTGAATTCGGGGATGTTGTGACATTGATGACCACAGAACAGTTTTCCACTTTGCCAAAGTACATTTAAAAGTAACCTTGGTCCATAGAAAAGAACTGGATCATGTTTAAATATGGCTTCTTGTCTGACCTTTAGAGTTTTAACCGGCAACTGTGAATGGTGGATTGTGTTCATTGACAATGTTTTCTGTGCACTGTAGACGATAGTAACTTCAAACTCTTTACAATTTTTCTGGGAGAAACGCCTTTCTGATATTTCTCCACTATTTTTCACTGTGGTATTGGGTGTATTGGTGATCCTCTTCCCATCTTGACTTCTGAGAAACACTGCAACTCTTGGAGGCTCTTTTTATACCCAATCATGTTGCCAATTGTTCCTTATATGTACATCTAACTTTTCCGACATTTTATTGCAACCTGTCCCAACTTTTTTTGGTATGTGTAGCTCTCATGAAATCCAAAATGAGCCTACATTTCAATAAGTCTCACTTGCAACAATTGATATGTTATCTATATTCTATTGTGAATAAAATATAAGTTTATGTTTTTTATAGACAATTTGTACATTTCCCAACTTCTTTGGAATCGGGTTTGTATGTTAATAAAATAAATATATAGTTTGTTTATTCTTCTTTTTACACATTTTGTTTATGTTACACCAAAGTAACACATTTCAGACACTTACAGAACTTCTGAATTATTTCTGAATTCTGGATTTTAAAAGTTAAAAAATAAAATGCATATTATAATGGTCGGCTATGTTGTTTCTAAAATTACAACTGTATTAGACAACACCCAGTTTTGGTCCTCCCACCTTTCAGAACACAGTTGCACACCTGGTACGTTTCTAACATTTTGTGCTGTCCTCTGACCGACTTCTGGGCCTTGATAGAGAAACAATTTTATCAGAACACCAGAAGAACAGTTTCTGTCCCTATTGGTCCTAGAACTGTTTTGTGTACGGACATATACTGTATCTTTCTGATCAGAAATTAAAAATAAACATTGAAGAGTAGACACTACAAGTATATTTGCATTGCATGTGGAAACAATCATGAGAGTTTTTTTTAAAAAGCTGGGGCATATTTGACACACATTGGCATATGTTTACACACATTGTTGTTCACTAACATTCTTACCTTTCTCCATTCCTGATGTTCTGATGTAAACATTGCACAAGGTATAGTTTGTTGGAATTTTATGTGTGGAAATTTTAATTTTAAAAAATTGGAATTTTAATTTTAAATGTGAGTGGTGCTTTCCGTGGCAAAAAAAAAAGAATTGGGCAGTTTAAAGGATAAAATCTCCAAGCCACGGCTGAAATGAACCAACACCTGTGTCTCTATGTTGTTCTGATGCAGAGATGTACTGTAAGTCTAGCCACGCAGTTGCTAAGTGAATATGTTTGGTTGCTATGGTTGGGGCTTGAAATATTAAAATATTAAAATTTGAAGACAAAGATAAATCAATCATACCCTCATGTCTTTACAATCTTCTGATTCTTAACGGTTGCTAAGTTCTTATATTTTGTTGCTATGGGTGTGGCTTCATTATTTTATAAAAATTATGGGATAAAGATCGGTTGCCTGGGTCTCGAAAAGATTGTGAAGCAAAGATATCCATTTAATCCTTTTATAATGGAAGTCTTTGGGGTGGGTTGCTGTAAATGGTTGCAATGAGCGTGGACTAATTGCTTGATGATTATGGGAAAGTGTTTGGTTCCCAGAGTAGTTGTGGTCAGAAAGTTGGACATGTAATCCTGGACCTGGTTTCCGGTTCAAATCCCAGTGCCAGCGGAAAATGACTGATGTGCGCTTGAGCATTCTGTAAAATAAGCGACAACAAAATGAATAAATGTAAATATATCTTAGTTAAATGTTTTCACCCCCTTGTCTCTATGACACTGTAGTGTTATGATTTTGCATATGGGACGTTTTTTATAATAGCAGCCTATGGGCCCATTATAAGTCAAGAATTTCGGGTGGCCCTACACATCTGGTGTGCATCCAACACCCCATTGTGAAATAAGTTTTTACAGAGTCTGCCAGATTCTTCAAATGTAGTGACTCTAATGTTTCTACAAAATCCTTGCTCAGATCTATGACCCCTCAAGATTTCCCATTTTAAGTCTATGGGAAATTTCGGGTGGCTCTCAAGCCCCAGGGGATGCAACCTACACCCTATTATGAGGTTTTTTTCTCAGAGACTGCCAACCACTCCAGATGTAGTAAGCCACATGTTTCTATCAAATCCTTGATCAGAGCTACAACCCGTCAAAGTTGGGCGTAATGTTAAGTCTATGGGATTTTTGGGGTACTTTTTTGCCCCCCATCCAACACAACGCCCTGATTGCTAATACAAATGTAAGCACACCTCCCCTTAATACTACAGTAAATTCAGCCCTCATTCATGGGTACACGTGAAATCATGTGAAAGGAGAAGGTTACCGGAAAATTGGTAGAACAAGGACACAGGCAATACAAATACAGTACAGTGCATGTGTAATCTTTATTATAAAAACTGCACTTCGACACATGTTTGGATCAGACGAGGTCTAGACATGGAATATCTGCTTCTTCAAAACTACACGATAAAGACTTCATGATTTTAAAAGATCTGATGTGTTTGATTGTCACTTTGGTTAATGAAATGAGTTCAGTCAGGAGATAAATTTCACTGGTTTATTGTTGTGAGAGAGCATTTTAGGGCTCCATCAGGGCCACATGTGACATCACATCTGCACCTCTGCTGCTTTGCTCTTCTTGTAGCTTTTTAAATTCCTGACACACACACACACGCGCACGCATGCACACACACCACAACAAACAAACAAATAAAATCAAATGAGTGAAGAACCTTTAGAATAAATAGTTAACTTTATCCAAGCAAAGATTTCAGACCTTTAAGTTGTTAAAGTTTGATGTTCTAGCAACATAATTCCTCCAGGCCTCAGCAGCTAACTCTCTTTGCTTATGAGTGAAGCTGATCTTGAAAAAAGAAAAAAAACTGACAACACAGCCCCCATAAAATCATTTTTAAGAAACTGTCGAGGAATAAACAACTGATACTATCGTACCTCTGCATACATCCGTCTCTCTTCCTGCACATCTGCATGGTGCTGTCGGTCCAGAATGCTTTGCTGCAGAGAACGCACATTCTCTGACATGTTTTCACTTATCTGTCTGATGCTCTTCAGGGCTTCATCATCAGATGAGATGAGTGTCAGTCCCTCGTCAGACAGTTCAGATAAGATCTCTGCCCAAACCTCAGCCACCTTAAACACAATTTAACTTCATGTCATGTGTGTGATTGCTCATGTGTGTGAATGCTACAGAAACAGATTTCACATTATTTACCTTAAAGTCCAGATATTGGCTTATGAAGCTCAGTGTAATGTGATCTTCAGTGCTCAAACCTGACAGCTGTTGAAATCCTGCGGTTAAATTAATTATTTCATCAATGATCAACAAATTAAATATCAGATTTGTTTCCAGTCACAAGCTAAACTAGCTAAACTTAAATCTTTCAGATCAATCATTTTTGCAGCTTTACCCAGTTTGCACAACAGACAGTAGATGTTGGCACACAGGTTTTCTGACACATTCCTGACTGAAGAGCAGAAGTCACGTGATGATGTTGGGACAACTTGGTGCTTCACATCTATAAGCAACAGCAATCTCATTAGATTCATTAAAAAAAGTAATTTTAAAGTAATTTTTAAAACAGTGCCGTGGATCAGAACTTGTGATAAGTCCCCATTGGTCTTGTGTGATGCCCATCAGTTTCTCCTCCTCCCTCCAGATGTGCAGGAGGAGCTGCGGGGCGGTTGCATCATTCTCTCCAATCCAGCTCAGCACGTGGGGCAGTGCTTGTGGGTTTTCACACAACTCCAGAAGAGTCCCGATGAGTGGGCCCAACATATTCCTGGGGTTTGCCTTTACAAAACCACATTGCAGGAAAAAATTCTCTTCATTCCCTTACATTTATGCCATGCCAGTTGTATGTGACTTCATTTCTTCAGATGAACATAATAGGTGTTAAAGTGTATACTTTCTCTTTCTTTCTTGCCTTTAAATAGGGTCATTATTTTACAGCTAAAAATAGATTTTTTAGCCATAGAAGACATTTATAAGCATGCAGGAGTTTCATGTATGTCATATACATGCCCTATATGTGATAGAAGTCAACATCAAATAAATTATTTGATAAATTACTACTTTAACTTATACAGCTAAAGGGTTATTATTATCTACTCTAAAAGATTTTTTCTGAACCTGGAACTACTTGTCTAGTCCAAAATAAGAAACTTAACCTAGCAGAAGATAAGGCAGGTTAGAGAAATTCACCTGCAGCAGATGCAGGAGTAAATGAACACCATGTCTTTCCAAAAATACATCCTCTGTATTAAAACAGCCAACAACACAAGACCTGTGAACACACATCACATACCCACACCTGAGCAAAAGAACCACTATACAACACTTTGAAGCAATGAAATGTGTGTGTGTATGTGCATGTCTCACCAAACACAGTCTACAGTGGACAGGAGCAGTTTATTATGACCCAACCCACTGAAAATCAGCTGAACATCCATACTTAAATACTGAAGCAAAATCTCCACACCATCACTGCCAAACAGCTCCTGAAAACAAACACACTATGATCAAGGACAAGAGGATCAGACTGGAAACCTGATGTGCGCATCAGAATGAGGATGTCACCTTCCTGTGTAGGTCCCCCTCACAGAGCACAGACAGGATGAGCTGAACATCCACCTGAATCTCAAGAGAGACATCATCTTCTGTCTCCTGATTTGCTAAGAACCAGCGCAGCACACCTAAACACAAATACAATATATTTGTCAGTAATGAGAACAAGTTACATAGAGTACTGTTACTTTAAGTGTCAAGATGATGAAATTTCTTACCCAAGAGCTGCCCTATAGCGCCCTGATCACAGAGGTCCTGGACCAGCAGCTCACTGCCAACACACACAATAGATCTCAGCACACGAATGCAGTATCTCATCTGGGCCTTCTTCCCGCCACGTCCACCAGTGCTGTGGAAACCGTGACCCTGGCCACTGAACGAGTCTGAATGATAAAAAGAAATAATAACCAATGGCCCATGCGTAAAGTGGACGTACACTCTGTAGACAACATCAGGTACCCTTCTGTAGACACCAGTCGAGGAGCAGCAGCAGGCAGGTGTTGGCCTGACACATAACGTACTCATCCAGCATCAGAGGAGCTAACGTGCTCAGTGTGGCTAAAGCCTGAAGTTGCAGCTCTTCCTGCTGGCTGGAGTTCCAACTGCGTCTGCTCCGATGAACATCACGTGATCTTGGCTTTATCAAGAGCATTAGAGCCAACATCACGCGACCCTCTTTAAACAACTATTCAAAAGAATTAAAAAACATAATCTAAATAATGGGTCGGAAAACATTCTAAAATTCACTGGTACAGCAAGAGCCTATATAAAACCCAACATGTCACCTGCAGAGCAGACAGATCTTTAGACAGAACAACAATAACATTCAGCAAGAGTTTCTTCATCTCAAAGTCTTCATGGTTGAAGGACAGTCTGAGATTCCGCACCAGAGGATTGTGACTCTTTACTGAAAAATACAAAATGTTGTAACAGAATTATGTGATACATGAGCTGAATCACTGTCACTTCACTGCTCTTCAAACAAATGTTAAACTTACACTCTGGAAATGTAGCAAGCATTGTGAGATGCTTGACAAACCCGCTGTCCTAAAACAAAAACACACACAAAAAGAGCTGATGAAGAGTGCATGCAAGCATGCAAGCACACACACACCCACAGACGCACACACACGCACTCAATAAGAGCTGATTAGAGTGCACACAGGCATAAAAACATACACAATAAGAGCTAATATAGAGTCCACACACACACATACACACACACACACAATAAGAGCTGGTATAGAGTCCACACACACATACACACACACACACACACACACACACAGACAATAAGAGCTGGTATAGAGTGCACTCACGCACAAACGCACGCACGCACGCACGCACGCACGCACGCACGCACGCACACACACACACACACAAGATGCTGCTACACATGCAACTTTTGTGTAGATGAATACACTCACAGTAAAAGGAGCATGCGGATTGTCTGCGATCAGTGATGTGATCACTAGCAGGTCATTACGAAGCTGTTGATCATAATAACGAAAGCCATTCAAGAGCTGATGTAGAAAAACCTGTTTCAAAGATCTGTCAAACACAACAAAAACAACAACAATATCATCAATATCTAAGCAGTTTAGTTAAGAACAGTAAGACTCTCAATTTCACAAACAATAGAACTAAATAAAATATATATATATATATATATATATATATATATATATATATATATATAAAATGGGGGCTTACAGTAGAGTGGAAAGACATAGTATATGAATCCTTTGTGATTATTTAGACTTCTGCATAAATTGGATAGAAAGTGTTCTGATCTAATGCAATTCACAAACATTGTTTCAGTTGAGCAATATTTTTGGGATGTTTGGTGTAAATCACTCTCTTGAGGTCATTGCACAGAATCTCAAGGTGGTTGAGATCAGGACCAAACCATAAGCCGAATTTTCTTCTGTTGAAGCCATTCTGTTGTTAATTTACTTTACATTGTCCTGTTCCATCACCAACCCACAGTTGAGTTCCTCACAGAGGATTCTGCGCTGTGCTATTGCAGACATCTAAACAGGATCTTAACCAACGTCATCACATTGACTTGAGTTCAACTTGGCTGAGTCCTGGCTCCAATAAGCTCTTGGAAAGCCATTGGCCTAGAGTGTTACCTACTTTTCCCACCTGCAACTGTGTATGTTTACATGTTGTGTTCCATAAAAATATGTAGACATATATTGTTATGCGGTATTACTTTAAGTAGACTGTGTTTGTCTATTGTTTTTACCTAGATGAGGAGAATAGAACACATTTTCACTCCAATTTTTAAATAAATCTTTGTAATCTTAAAGGGTTCACACACTTCTTTTATTTTAACATTCAGACATTTAGTACACACTAACAAAGAATCAAGGAGACAATCAAGCGGTAATTAGCAGAGACAACAATAAGTGAAAAAGTGCTACAACGACGTTACTAAGTAACACAAGGTGAGATAATACCTACAGGGGGTGTTAGGTGTTCGATTGATTAATGTATTGGTTTTGAGTTTGTTAGGCTGTGCAGAGAGGAGGTTCCATCCTGCATGAAGTCATCGAGGATTCCATATATATTGGGTCCACGCCCTAATGGCAGTCACTCTCTTTAACTCTCTCTCGCTCTCCCTGCTGGTTACCTTTGTTCTCCTCGGCAGGCTATGAAGCAGCTCTCCGTTTGCTGAAGTTGTTCAGCATTGTTTTTCTTATTCTTATATTATGTAATTTAATTCTTTATCCAGAACGGATAGGTTTTTGTAATTTGAGTCACTTTTTGATTACTTTTAAAGACTAGTGAGGGAAGTAGAAGCCCGGAAGATTCACCTGTTTTTCTTAATTCGGAAGCCAGGTACGACCTTTCCTTGAGAACAGGTGTAGTCAGGGTTGTGTTGTTTTTCCCCTTAGCTCCCCTACCTGTTATGTGAGTTCTGTTGTCTTCAATTGTTTGGTTCTATTGTGTATATATTTATTTGAGATTTATTTGTAAATTTGTTGTGTTATGATGTTTCCCCTGTCCAATAAAACAAAAAGAAGACTTTCCAAAGTCAAAAGTTTCTGTGATTCATTGTCTTCCGCCTTTACCAACATTTATTTTTGTTTTTTTGTTAAAGAGCCATTTAAATTGGTTTTGGTCCATTACACAGTTGATCTTTGGATCTATCAATGTGAAATTAGTGAGTTTGTTAATTATAGTTGCTTGATGATACATTATTCTTTTTTCTTGTTTATATTAGACTTCTCAAGTTAATCATGTTTGAATTAGGATGGGTTTATTGAGAATCCCTCGCAAGCAGAGTTATTTCAAATCACTAGACATTTTCTTATAAAAATAGCTGCTCATTATAAAGTCGTGTTTCGTGTTACTAAATCTAAACGCGAACTTCAAATTTTGTATAGCTAGTTGTCATTGATGAAGAAGAAAAGTTAGCCAAGTATCCTCAATTGGTTGAAATCAGTTAAGAAGATGTTGCATTGCAAGTTAAAAGACTGGAGTTGGAGGCTAAAGAGCATGATCATGTTTTGTTAAAGGAGAGAGAGGAGTGGGAACGAGAGAGAAAGAGTATGTTAGAAACATGAACTTGAGCTGAAGAAACTAGAGGTAGAATAGGCTTGTCGCCTTTAAAACCTAAGTTAAAAGCTTGTGAAAGGGGGGTAACTAAAGATTTTGATGTGAGTCATATTCATATTTTTCCACCTTTTAGAGAGCAGGAGGTAGACAAGTTTTTTGCTCTTTTTGACATGTTGCCACTAATTTGAAATGGCCGAAAACCTTTTGGCCTATATACCTCCAGTGCGTTTTGTTGGGAAAGCGCAGGAGGAAAGCGCTTTGTCAGTGGAAAAATCTCATGATTATCAAAAAGTTAAGGTGGCTGTTCTATAAGTTAACGAACTGGTTCCTGAGGCATATCACTAGAAATTTCATAACCATTGTAAAATTGATGGTGAAATCTATGTGGAATTCGTTCATGAAAGGAGCTGATGTTTGATTTTTGGACTTCTACTTTTAAAATTTGAGGAGCTTCGTGAACTTATTCTTCTAGGAGAATGTAAAAACTGTGTGACAGAATGCACTGCAACATATCTTGACGAGCAGAGAGTTTTTACATGATCCACTGCTGTTTTAGCGGATAACTTCTTTTCACTCTTTGGTTTACCCCGCGTAATTCAATCTGATCAGGGGACAAATACGATGTCACGTGTGTTCCAATAGTTTATGGATCAGCTGCATATTCGACATTGTGTTTCTAGTTGTTACCATCCATAATACCAGGGAACCCTTGGAAGGTTCCACCAGACATTAAAATCAATGATTCATTCTATGGTCATGTTTGTCGTGAGGGACGTTGTGCAGGAGTCACTAGGCTATCGTCCGGCTGATTTTGTGTTCAGGTATACTGTCCGTGGCTCACTGAAGCTGATCAAAGGTTGTTGGTCCATCACTCAGAGTCCAAAGAACATTCTTGACTAAGTGCCTGAGTTTCATTCTAAATTACATCCTGCATTTGAATTGGCCAAAGAGAATTTGGAGGTTTCACAAAGACAAATGACGAACTTGTTTTGATCGTGCTGCTAAAGCTCGTTGTTTCGCTCCTGGAGATAAGGTGCTAGTGGTAATGGCAGTTCCTGGATCTGCACAGAGAGCTCGATTTTCTGGGCCTTACCAGGTTAAGGAAAAGGTGAGCGAGCTCAACTTTATCATTGCCACAGCTGATCGAAGGCAGAAAAGTAGGCTCTGTCATATTAATATGCTTAAACCCTCACTAAGAGAGAGTACCGGAGGTGCCGGAACAAAAGTCGGCTGTGTTAATTGTTTCTCCTTCTGATTTTTGATGCCTATAAGGAAGCGCTGTCTAGTGCTGATATATTAGCGGACAAGGCGCTGTCCAGTTCTGATCTCTCCACCTGTTCGTCACGCCCTTTTGTTTCAGAGAGTGTTGCTGTTTTGTCTTCTCTGGAGAACAAGGATAAGGAGATTATTGACAATCTTGAAGGGTTTCTTTCTCATTTAACTGTCGTTGAACGTGCTGATGTGACTAAGGTTATTCGGACATACAGCAATCTTTTCTATGATGTTCCTTCTCGCACTTTGTTAATTGAGCATGATATTGATGTGGGCGATTCGTTACCAATCAAACAGCTTGAGTTCACAGTAAACCCGGAAAAACTGAGCCAGCTGCAAAAAGGGGATGTTCATGCTCCACAATTACATTGCTGAGCCTAGTTTTAGTTTTTGGAGTTCACCTTGTCTGCTTGTAAGAAAATCTGTTGGGACGTTCTGTTTCTGTACAGACTTCAGACGTGTAAACGCTGTCACAAAACGGGATAGTTATCCACTACCCCGTATGGAGGATTGTGTGGACCATGTTGGACATGCTGCTTTTGTACGGAAAACTGATTTACTTAAGGGCTATTTGGCAGGTGCCTTTGACAGATCTTGCTTAAGAAATCTCGGTATTACTAACGCCCGATCATTTTCTGCATTATGAGGTAATGGCTTTCGTTTAAGGAATGCGCCGGCAATGTTTCAAAGATTGGAAAATTGTGTAATACATAATGTTGAGGCCTATTTAAATGACCTGGTTATGTATAGTTCTTCTTGGTCGGAACAATTTTTTGACTAATGACCCGGTGTGATCTTCTTCAGATTTTTCGACTGTTTCTTCTTGCTGTTGATGCAAGTAAGACAGGTGCAGGAGCTGTCCTCCTTCAGTCGAACCAATCTGGTGTTGAGCCTCTCGTTTGTAAATTTTCTTGAAAATTTAGCAAACATCAGCGTGGTTACCCCACCATTGAAAAGGAGGCATTTGCGCTTGTTCTTGCGATTCAACATTTTGATGTTTATATTGGTTCTGTATCACCCCCGTTGATTGTTTATACGGATTACAATCCCTTAGTTTTTCTAAACTGCATGAACAACCAATGTGTGATGCGTTGGAGTTTGTTTTTACAGGGTTTTTATTTGGATATTTGGCACATTCAAGATAAAGATAACATTGTGGCCGATGCTTTATATCGTGTCTAAGGGAATAAATTATATACTTAAAAATATTAAAATAACATCTTATTCAATTTATTCATTTAAGGGTGAGATGGTTATGTGTTCTTACGGACTTTGAGTTTTTGAATCCTGGGTTCTCCATGCACTGCTCGGACAGAACAAAAAAGCTCACAGGGAAAAGCAGAGGTGGTGGGGTTTGTTTCTTTATCAACAATTCGTGGTGTGATTCATTATGTTTGGCCTTAATCAACATTTATTTTGTTTTTTGAAATAGCCAATTTAATTGGTTTTGGTCCGTTATGGGGGAAAGGGTTAAGTTTTTTATATTTTTTATATAAGAGTGAGTAAGTTGGGAAGTGTTTTTTGTGGGTTAGGTGAAGACATAAGACATATAAAAAAATTTTAAACATAGAGACTGAGTCTGCGAAACGTGTTGTGAGAGGCAGATCATTCCACCATCAAGGAATCGATGCAGAGAAGGTGCGAAAGAGTGATTTCTTACCCTTTTGGGACGGCACCACAAGACGTTGCTCGTTAGTGCAGCGCAGAGGTCTGAATGGCGTATACCTATGAATCAGCCAGTGAAGGTAGAAGGATGCTGAACCTCTGTTGGTCTTGTAGGCTATAAGGAGAGCTTTGAATTCAGTATGAGCAGCAAGGGGTAGCCAATGTAGTTTGATGAAGAGAGGTGTGACATGGTTTCATTTCAGTTCCTTGAACACCACTTTTGCTGCCGCATTCTGTATCACCTGCAAAGGTTTGGTTGTGCACATCGGGAGTCCTGCACGCAGAGCACTGCAGTAGTTAAGCCTGGACAGGACCAGGTACCATAGGAGAGCCGTGTCGGCGACGCCCATCGCCTCGAGAGTTGAAAGGACAATGCAGTGGTTAACGGTGTCAAAAGCAGCAAATAGGTCCAGCAGGATGAGAACGGATGATTTGGAGGCAGCCCTGGCCAGCCTTAGGTCTTCAACAACTGGAAGCAGCGCCGTCTCTGTATAGTGTCCCTTCTTGAAGCCTTACTGGTTGCTGTCCAGGAGGTTGTGCAGAGTACAATAGGCAGAGAGTTGGTCGAAGAGAACAAACCAGGGATTTTGGGATTATGAACAGGAGAGATTCCGGTCTGTAGATTTCCAGAAATGCAGGACTCACAGAAGGTTTCTTTAACAGCGGGATGATACGGCCTTAAAGGAAGTAGAAATTGTGCCAGAGTTGAGAGATGAGTTGATGTTTTGGGTGAGAGCAGGGATGACCGATGGAAATATGTGTAGCGGGAGATGGGTGGGGATAAATTGAATGTTTTAAATTTTTACCTGGAATCAGAACCGGAGAACATAGATGTGGAGGATCGAGTAAAACTTGTGAAAGCACGACTTTTGCATATGCCTAAACATAGACAATGATTTACTTGTCTGCGTCTAAACTTTATCCCTATCTAAACCAGCATGTGGTTAAACTATAAACAATAGATATACTAGGGGGGCAGTCATGGCCTGGTGGTTCAGGTCTTGGACTCCTGGTCCGAAGGTTGCTGATTCGAGACTCGGAACCAGCGGGAATACCACGACTGAAATGAGTCCCTTGAGCAAAGCATGTGATGTAGAAGGAAGTAGAGTGGTGTAGTCAAAATCGATCGTTTTTTGTTGGCGATTTCTGTTAAATAAAATATTTTGCTTGGAATTGAACTTTGAGCTTTATACTTTATACAGATATTATTTATACTCTAAGAAAAACATTATACACAAAGTAAAGTTTGAAACATGGAATCACGAAGACCAGGACCTTTAAATCATTATACATCATTTAAATATTTTAAAAAGGTCTGTTCTATTCATATCTTTAATACGGACCACAATGACCAATAAAATCAAACTTTAATGCCCCAAATGTCAGATTGTGTAACATAATAACATTTATTTTACATTGTAACGATTTGCCCCTCAGCCAATCACAGACTTCCTGTTTGTATTGTATTGTATGTTCTCTAGCCATTCTTTAAATAAAAAGATAGAAAGAAACACTCACTCTATGCAGTCCATGTTACTGAGCTGAGCCGTGACTTCCATTTTAGATCCATTCTCCAAAAGATTCCACAAGATCTCTGTGGAGCGGAACAGAACCTGTCCCGACGGGTCGTGTTCACTCATATGGTAACAGATCTTGTGAGCGGCCTGAGCTTTCAGCATGAAACTACAGTTGACTTCTGCAAACAGAATAACACGACATGCAGATACGAAATCAACAAGCTCAACTTAAATATGTTGAAACCTTGCCGGAGGATAAAGATCTCTAATGACACTGAAAGGGATGTCACCTGATGTCTGGGACATGATCTGTAGGGTCTGAAGAAGACGCAGTTTGACTGACAGCTGATTTTCCATAAGGGGCAGAGACATCACAAGCGTTTCAGCCAAACCGCTGCGCTCAACCATCAGCCCTCTGTAGTTTGCATGTGTGGGACATGCACCTGAAACGCAAACACAAGCAGTTACTTAACAAAAAAAGTTGCAATGCTTCTAAACATCTACATCGTTGTAAGCTGTAACGCACCATCAAAACCTGGTTTGTGTTTTTCACAGGTGTATAACGCCATCACAGAAGAACAGATCTGATGTCTGATCTCTGGTACAGGAAGTCTCATTAGATACCCTGTTATGAGACAACAGCATCTTATAATCACATGCATAGATTCATTATTACTATGTCGTGTGTGAAATACAAGACATTAAAAAGCTTCTCACCCATTTGAGACAGACAGTCCATCACCACAGCGGCATATCTGGTCTCATCTGACGTCTTCTCCTTTAGGAAGGGACGCCTTAAAGTCAAAGCACTGACATTACTATACTGACATTTCTCTTACGTGTCACAACAGAAAGATTTCTTGTTTCCTATCTTACCCGCATATGTGCAGTAAATCACAGACGACCCTGGCATAATCTGAATCATCCGTGGCTTTTTCAGCACAAATGTTTATGATCTTAAATATGTCTTCAAGATCCTTCAAGAGCTTGACATGGGCACATCAAGGAAAGCCGCAGAGACTTTATTATCATGTCCACACACATCATGGAAAACCATGAGCTCCATTACAAGCAGGAACATGTGATTGTGTGATGATGGGTTAATTGATATCAAGGGACGACACAAGAACATCTGAATTCTGTTTCAGGATACAAATCCTCTCTGGAACATCTTCAGCACTTTCTTCAGCAGGAACATGTGTCTTTCTTTCAATGACGACTGCAAACACAGAGATTTCATTATTAAAATAAAGTTTATTAAGACAGAAGCAGTCTATTGTATGGTCTTACAGAAAGATTTCATTATTAAAATAAAGTTTATTAAGACAGAAGCAGTCTATTGTATGGTCTTACAGAAAGATTTCATTATTGAAATAAAGTTTATTAAGACAGAAGCAGTCTATTGTATGGTCTTACAGAGAGATTTCATTATTAAAATAAAGTTTATTAAGACAGAAGCAGTCTATTGTATGGTCTTACAGAGAGAGGATCTTCAAGAAGGCGAATGACTCGAGACAGCTCGATGTTCAATCTCACAGTCTGGAAACACAGAAAACAGAACACAGCGACTGAAGACATTAAACATTAAACACAACATGTGTGAACTCTTCATCACCTCACTGTGACTGAAGACATTAAACATTAAACACAACATGTATGAACTCTTCATCACCTCACTGTGACTGAAGACATTAAACATTAAACACAACATGTGTGAACTCTTCATCACCTCACTGTGACTGAAGACATTAAACATTAAACACAACATGTGTGAACTCTTCATCACCTCACTGTGACTGAAGACATTAAACATTAAACACAACATGTATGAACTCTTCATCACCTCACTGTGACTGAAGACATTAAACATTAAACACAACATGTATGAACTCTTCATCACCTCACTGTGACTGAAGACATTAAACATTAAACACAACATGTATGAACTCTTCATCACCTCACAGCGACTGAAGACATTAAACATTAAACACAACATGTATGAACTCTTCATCACCTCACTGTGACTGAAGACATTAAACATTAAACACAACATGTGTGAACTCTTCATCACCTCACTGTGACTGAAGACATTAAACATTAAACACAACATGTATGAACTCTTCATCACCTCACTGTGACTGAAGACATTAAACATTAAACACAACATGTATGAACTCTTCATCACCTCACTGTGACTGAAGACATTAAACATTAAACACAACATGTATGAACTCTTCATCACCTCACAGCGACTGAAGACATTAAACATTAAACACAACATGTGTGAACTCTTCATCACCTCACTGTGACTGAAGACATTAAACATTAAACACAACATGTATGAACTCTTCATCACCTCACAGCGACTGAAGACATTAAACATTAAACACAACATGTGTGAACTCTTCATCACCTCACTGTGACTGAAGACATTAAACATTAAACACAACATGTATGAACTCTTCATCACCTCACTGTGACTGAAGACATTAAACATTAAACACAACATGTATGAACTCTTCATCACCTCACTGTGACTGAAGACATTAAACATTAAACACAACATGTATGAACTCTTCATCACCTCACTGTGACTGAAGACATTAAACATTAAACACAACATGTATGAACTCTTCATCACCTCACTGTGACTGAAGACATTAAACATTAAACACAACATGTGTGAACTCTTCATCACCTCACTGTGACTGAAGACATTAAACATTAAACACAACATGTATGAACTCTTCATCACCTCACTGTGACTGAAGACATTAAACATTAAACACAACATGTATGAACTCTTCATCACCTCACTGTGACTGAAGACATTAAACACAACATGTGTGAACTCTTCTTCACCTCACTGTGACTGAAGACATTAAACATTAAACACAACATGTATGAACTCTTCATCACCTCACTGTGACTGAAGACATTAAACATTAAACACAACATGTATGAACTCTTCATCACCTCACTGTGACTGAAGACATTAAACATTAAACACAACATGTATGAACTCTTCATCACCTCACTGTGACTGAAGACATTAAACATTAAACACAACATGTATGAACTCTTCATCACCTCACTGTGACTGAAGACATTAAACATTAAACACAACATGTGTGAACTCTTCATCACCTCACTGTGACTGAAGACATTAAACATTAAACACAACATGTGTGAACTCTTCATCACCTCACTGTGACTGAAGACATTAAACATTAAACACAACATGTATGAACTCTTCATCACCTCACTGTGACTGAAGACATTAAACATTAAACACAACATGTGTGAACTCTTCATCACCTCACTGTGACTGAAGACATTAAACACAACATGTGTGAACTCTTCATCACCTCACTGTGACTGAAGACATTAAACATTAAACACAACATGTGTGAACTCTTCATCACCTCACAGCGACTGAAGACATTAAACACAACATGTGTGAACTCTTCATCACCTCACTGTGACTGAAGACATTAAACACAACATGTGTGAACTCTTCATCACCTCACTGTGACTGAAGACATTAAACATTAAACACAACATGTATGAACTCTTCATCACCTCACAGCGACTGAAGACATTAAACACAACATGTGTGAACTCTTCATCACCTCACTGTGACTGAAGACATTAAACACAACATGTGTGAACTCTTCATCACCTCACTGTGACTGAAGACATTAAACACAACATGTGTGAACTCTTCATCACCTCACTGTGACTGAAGACATTAAACATTAAACACAACATGTGTGAACTCTTCATCACCTCACTGTGACTGAAAACATTAAACACAACATGTATGAACTCTTCATCACCTCACTGTGACTGAAGACATTAAACATTAAACACAACATGTGTGAACTCTTCATCACCTCACTGTGACTGAAGACATTAAACATTAAACACAACATGTATGAACTCTTCATCACCTCACTGTGACTGAAGACATTAAACATTAAACACAACATGTGTGAACTCTTCATCACCTCACTGTGACTGAAGACATTAAACATTAAACACAACATGTGTGAACTCTTCATCACCTCACTGTGACTGAAGACATTAAACATTAAACACAACATGTATGAACTCTTCATCACCTCACTGTGACTGAAGACATTAAACATTAAACACAACATGTATGAACTCTTCATCACCTCACTGTGACTGAAGACATTAAACATTAAACACAACATGTATGAACTCTTCATCACCTCACTGTGACTGAAGACATTAAACATTAAACACAACATGTGTGAACTCTTCATCACCTCACTGTGACTGAAGACATTAAACATTAAACACAACATGTATGAACTCTTCATCACCTCACTGTGACTGAAGACATTAAACATTAAACACAACATGTATGAACTCTTCATCACCTCACTGTGACTGAAGACATTAAACATTAAACACAACATGTATGAACTCTTCATCACCTCACTGTGACTGAAGACATTAAACATTAAACACAACATGTGTGAACTCTTCATCACCTCACTGTGACTGAAGACATTAAACACAACATGTATGAACTCTTCATCACCTCACTGTGACTGAAGACATTAAACATTAAACACAACATGTGTGAACTCTTCATCACCTCACAGCGACTGAAGACATTAAACATTAAACACAACATGTATGAACTCTTCTTCACCTCACTGTGACTGAAGACATTAAACATTAAACACAACATGTATGAACTCTTCTTCACCTCACTGTGACTGAAGACATTAAACATTAAACACAACATGTGTGAACTCTTCATCACCTCACAGCGACTGAAGACATTAAACATTAAACACAACATGTATGAACTCTTCTTCACCTCACTGTGACTGAAGACATTAAACATTAAACACAACATGTATGAACTCTTCATCACCTCACTGTGACTGAAGACATTAAACATTAAACACAACATGTATGAACTCTTCATCACCTCACTGTGACTGAAGACATTAAACATTAAACACAACATGTGTGAACTCTTCATCACCTCACTGTGACTGAAGACATTAAACATTAAACACAACATGTGTGAACTCTTCATCACCTCACTGTGACTGAAGACATTAAACATTAAACACAACATGTGTGAACTCTTCATCACCTCACTGTGACTGAAGACATTAAACATTAAACACAACATGTATGAACTCTTCATCACCTCACTGTGACTGAAGACATTAAACATTAAACACAACATGTGTGAACTCTTCATCACCTCACTGTGACTGAAGACATTAAACATTAAACACAACATGTATGAACTCTTCATCACCTCACTGTGACTGAAGACATTAAACATTAAACACAACATGTATGAACTCTTCATCACCTCACTGTGACTGAAGACATTAAACATTAAACACAACATGTATGAACTCTTCATCACCTCACTGTGACTGAAGACATTAAACATTAAACACAACATGTATGAACTCTTCATCACCTCACTGTGACTGAAGACATTAAACATTAAACACAACATGTATGAACTCTTCATCACCTCACAGCGACTGAAGACATTAAACATTAAACACAACATGTATGAACTCTTCATCACCTCACTGTGACTGAAGACATTAAACATTAAACACAACATGTGTGAACTCTTCATCACCTCACTGTGACTGAAGACATTAAACATTAAACACAACATGTGTGAACTCTTCATCACCTCACTGTGACTGAAGACATTAAACATTAAACACAACATGTATGAACTCTTCATCACCTCACTGTGACTGAAGACATTAAACATTAAACACAACATGTATGAACTCTTCATCACCTCACTGTGACTGAAGACATTAAACATTAAACACAACATGTATGAACTCTTCATCACCTCACTGTGACTGAAGACATTAAACATTAAACACAACATGTGTGAACTCTTCATCACCTCACTGTGACTGAAGACATTAAACACAACATGTATGAACTCTTCATCACCTCACTGTGACTGAAGACATTAAACATTAAACACAACATGTGTGAACTCTTCATCACCTCACAGCGACTGAAGACATTAAACATTAAACACAACATGTATGAACTCTTCTTCACCTCACTGTGACTGAAGACATTAAACATTAAACACAACATGTATGAACTCTTCTTCACCTCACTGTGACTGAAGACATTAAACATTAAACACAACATGTGTGAACTCTTCATCACCTCACAGCGACTGAAGACATTAAACATTAAACACAACATGTATGAACTCTTCTTCACCTCACTGTGACTGAAGACATTAAACATTAAACACAACATGTATGAACTCTTCATCACCTCACTGTGACTGAAGACATTAAACATTAAACACAACATGTATGAACTCTTCATCACCTCACTGTGACTGAAGACATTAAACATTAAACACAACATGTGTGAACTCTTCATCACCTCACTGTGACTGAAGACATTAAACATTAAACACAACATGTGTGAACTCTTCATCACCTCACTGTGACTGAAGACATTAAACACAACATGTATGAACTCTTCATCACCTCACTGTGACTGAAGACATTAAACACAACATGTGTGAACTCTTCATCACCTCACTGTGACTGAAGACATTAAACATTAAACACAACATGTATGAACTCTTCATCACCTCACTGTGACTGAAGACATTAAACATTAAACACAACATGTATGAACTCTTCATCACCTCACTGTGACTGAAGACATTAAACATTAAACACAACATGTGTGAACTCTTCATCACCTCACTGTGACTGAAGACATTAAACATTAAACACAACATGTATGAACTCTTCATCACCTCACTGTGACTGAAGACATTAAACACAACATGTATGAACTCTTCATCACCTCACTGTGACTGAAGACATTAAACATTAAACACAACATGTGTGAACTCTTCATCACCTCACTGTGACTGAAGACATTAAACATTAAACACAACATGTATGAACTCTTCATCACCTCACTGTGACTGAAGACATTAAACATTAAACACAACATGTGTGAACTCTTCATCACCTCACTGTGACTGAAGACATTAAACATTAAACACAACATGTGTGAACTCTTCATCACCTCACTGTGACTGAAGACATTAAACATTAAACACAACATGTATGAACTCTTCATCACCTCACTGTGACTGAAGACATTAAACATTAAACACAACATGTATGAACTCTTCATCACCTCACTGTGACTGAAGACATTAAACACAACATGTATGAACTCTTCATCACCTCACTGTGACTGAAGAC
>JAWHQN010000216.1:5000-27500 GCA_033220385.1 Triplophysa yarkandensis | reverse complement strand
AATTCATTTTCGTAAGCAAGTAAATGCTGTATGTCTCTCTTTCTCAGATGTGCCAAAAACAGCTACACATCCCGCTGCTGGTATCATCTTTCGTGTGGTGAACACTTTTGTAATGAATGTTTTGACCACTACTACAGAAGGTGAGGGCTAATGGGTATTTCTGCATCTTGAAAACTTTTCACGGCTGAGCATTTAATAATATTTTTATGCTTTGACAGTCATAAAGATGGATACCAGGTATTCTCCTCGTGGAAGAGGGTTTGGACCAGTAATGGCAAAAGTGAACCAAGTCTCAAAGCCTTCATGGCGGACCAGCAGCTTCCCTACTGGGTAACGTCCATTAAAAAAAGAGTTTAGTACATGGAAGTAGACTGTGCTTGAATCAGGTTGTGCGTCTGTGGGTTTGTGTGTTCTCAGGTTCAGTGCACAAAGGCAGACTGTGTAAAATGGCGTCAGTTGGGTAAAGAGATGCAGCTTACGTCAGCTCTGGCATCCTCTTACTGCTGTGGCATGAAGCTCAACACCATTAAAGTAAAATGTTCATCTTTACATTTACATTACATTTACATTTATTCATTTGGCAGACGCTCTTATCCAAAGAGACTTACAAGTACTGTGCAGTGGACAATTATCACTGCAGAGCAAACAGAGGTAAGATGTTTTGCTCAAGAACACTTCAGTTATTGTCTGCTGGCACTGAGATTCAAACCAACAACCTTCTGCTGACAAGTCCAACTCTCTGCCTACCAGACCACAACTGACCCCCATCTTCATGTAGATTCATGAGGCAGAGGCAGAATATATTCTTTCGAAACAGTCACATATTTTTGGTTTTACTTCACAGATTGTTGGATGTGAAGCCTGTTCTCAGCCAGAGGATGGGGTAAAGTATCAGGAATATTTGACATGTTGTACATTAGTGCATCTCATACACATCAATTGCTGCAGTATAATATGTGATTTTTTTTTTTTTGTATTTGAAACAAATAATTTCAGGTTTAAATGCTGTCAGTAAAAAAAATAAAACCAATAAAAATTATATTTGTGCTGTTCTTGACTGTCTTGTACTTCATCTTTTCATTACTGACCTTGTGTAGTTTTGTTTGGAGGATAAGAGCATTATGTCGTTTAGGCTAGTGTCTATCCAGTGAGAATAAGTTAAGAATAAGATGTTTGTATTCATCTCTTGCTGAACTGTGGGCCATCAGTGCTCTGATGTGTTGTCTTTTATTAGAGAGTGGCAGGCGTGATGGACAGCTGGTGGCACTCGATGTTGATTCTGCCACCTTTGTTTAAGGACAGTTTGGCCAGTCCATTTCTCTCAGCATATTATCCTGATTGTGTGGGCATGAGCCCATCTGCCTCCCTTAATAGTCAACGATATGGTGTTCAACCTCACGGTGAGTTTTGCCACTCTGCAAGTACAGTAACACATCACATCACAAACTACACTGATGAATTGTTACTGTGTGTTTGTGTAGTGTCTGGACTTTCTCCATATTTCCAGCCCTTCTACCAGCCAAATGAAGGTGGAAAAGCATTGTGTGTGCGACCTGACATGATGGAGCTAGATGAATTATATGAATTCCCAGAGTTCTCCAGAGATCCCACCATGTATCTGGCTTTGAGAAACCTTGTTCTGGCAGCCTGGCACACAAATTGCAAGGTCTCTACTCACACAGGGGCTTTCTTCATGCTGTAGATCAAAGATTGTATTTCTGAGAGTACACCTGGGTTTTTTTTTGGATCTCATTTGGGATTTGTGCCTTAAAGTCATGTCAGCAGTCTGAATTCCCTCATGAGCAATTGTTCTTGTATTCGAGCAGGTTTTGACATGTTCGGGTCTTTTGGGGCAGGCGAGAGTAAACCCTAGATAAACACACGCTGTGTACACCCGGAATCTGCTAACAACATAACCATGACTCAATTTATTTTAGTACTATTTAAATATAGTTTTAAATAAGACGTGTGCATCTGTACTTTGCTTTCAGCACACAAGTTTTTTAGTATGTATTCATTTTTATTTGTATTATTTATAATAAATTACTTTTGATGACAAAGTATTTTTCTATTCAGGAGGTTTTGACTGTACAGAAATGTGCTCCTCACGTGATTGTTCGAGGGTTGGTGCGAATCCGATGCGTGCAGGAGCTGGACAGGGTTCTGTCTTTCATGACCCGTAAAGGTTTGATCAACACTGGAGCTCTGCAGGTCTCACGGCCTCTTCTGCCTCAGTCACAGCACAATGTGAGTAAAAATTCTTTTATTTTTATTTCACAATATTAATGACTGATAGTAATGAGAATTAAATGTCCAGTTATTTATTTTGATTTTAAAGTGAAATATGTGGAATTGTTATGGAAGATGGAACATCATGATCGTAAGGGTACTTTAAACATGCTGCTTGTGTTTTGATGGGACAACATTTTATATAATGACAAAATTTTATATATTCTTGCATATTTTAAAATTTAACAAGTGAGAAGTTTTGGCTTTTTGTGAGCTTTTGGTGAGCAATCTTTGAGATATTAGAGATCAGTTGTGCTGTTTTGTATTCCTTTCACATCCCTTTAGTATTAGTGTTTTTGTAAAGGTACAAATGTTTTTTCTCTCTCTGCAGAAGGTGTTGGTGATTGGTGCAGGGCCTGCTGGCCTCGCTGCAGCTCGACAGCTTCAAAACTTTGGCATGCAGGTACCACGCACATATGCAAGCTGTCTCTCTTGCCGAACTCTGTTCATTTGTTTCAGCATTCCTCCGAGTCGATCTGTGTTTGCTGTTTTATGGTTTGGTTGCATCTTGTGTTTCTCTTTTCTCAGGTGGTGGTTTTAGAGGCCAGGGAGCGAATCGGTGGAAGAGTTTGGGATGATATGTCAATGGGCATGCCTGTCGGGCGTGGAGCTCAGATTCTAAATGGTTGTGTGAATAACCCCATCACTCTGATGTGTGAACAGGTGACGACACTCATTTTGGTTTTAAATTATATGTAGCTTTGTGTTGTGTTGTTTCATGTGTATTTGTTGTGTTTAGCTGGGCATGAGGATGCACAAGTTGGGTATGTGCTGCGAGTTGATTCAGGAGGGCGGTCACATGACTGATTCAGCTGTGGACAAGCGAATGGACTTTCATTTCAATGCTGTGCTTGATGCCGTGTCTGAGTGGAGGAAAGATAAAACACAGTGTCAGGATTCACCACTGGGTGGTGAGACTCTGTTATCTTTTGTTGAATGGTCTTAAACTTGTTTAAGTTCATTTCAGCTCTGTGTGTGACATCACAGTAGCAACTGCAGCATATGCAGTGGTGCATAAGTCAACATCCAATCTAAATCCATGTATCATTCGTTCAATGTTTCTTTCAAATTCAATCCAAAAATAAAAAAACGAATTCTTTTCCATTACTTGTTTTCTTAAACGAGAGGAAAGATGAACTCATTTTACCTTTTTCTGATCACATTCTCAGTTAAAAAATAGAAAAACCCCCCAAAAAGGATCTACCCAAATTGGCATTACCCAAAACTACCAGTAGCAGCATGTTATTTTCTAATACGCAAATAGAAACTGCCAAACTGAATGTAATCAAGTCAAGAATCTGTTTTGTTTCATGGTAAACAGTCATGTCATTTTTCTGGCAAGAGATTATTCCTATCTTTAGAATTTTTTTTTGCAGTCATTACTACCAATATAATATTAGAAAAATATATTAACTTATATTTCATCACTTCGCTACAGTGTGTACCTTGACCTTCATTTGTATAAAAAAAAGTAAAATTGTTAAATGTGATAAAAAATAATTACATTGAATCAATTATTGGGTGTTTTTGTTTTGGTGGATGTTCAGACAAAATCCATGAAATAGATAAGACGTTCCTTCAGGAGTCTGGATTTCACTTCACTGACTTGGAGGAAAAGGTTTTTCATTTCCATCTGAGCAACCTGGAATACACTTGTGGAAGTACATTGGACCAGGTATATGTGTGTGTCTTGAACCAAACAGTTTTAATTAGTATTGTGTGTTCACGTGTCTGTTAGGTTAGGGTATTGTTCTCAGTAATACATTGATCAATCATGAGGACTTTTCAGTGGTCAGTCAAGTATTCAGTCAAACTGCTTTTTTTACCCTGATATAAACCAATTCTATTTACTTCCATATAAATTTGATATAAACCAATTCTATTTATTTAAATGCAATTCTACTGACATACTTTCATTCCGTATATCACAGGTATCGGCTCGCTCATGGGATCATAATGAATGTTTTGCTCAATTTTCGGGTGGTTTCACGCATCTTCCTGATGGATATGAGTCTATACTGAACAAACTTGCTCTGGGACTTGACATCCGGCTCAAAACTGCGGTAATGTGTTTCATAAACTGCTTCTTTACCTTAATTACTTTGCTCTCACACACAGTTTGTGTCTGATTTATAGGTTAAGTGCGTGGAATATTCTGGCGAGGTGGTAAAGCTGACATGTGCCAACGGCTCTCAATGGAGTGCACAGAAGGTCTGAAATGCCTGTTTTACTCATACAGAGAAAATAAACAGTGATAAGGTTGTTAAAGTAGCAACAAGTGCTGTATAAGATTTTGAGAGGGTTAGTAAAGAATTATTAACCGCTGTACCGCATTCCCCAAACCTCAACTGCTTTCACCAAACCTGCAGCTGAACCTGCTTTGCATTACAGAAATCTGGAAATGCAGAAAATGCTGAATGCTGAATGCTGACTGTCTGACTATGAAGTATTCTGTGTGGTAGGTTCTAGTGACAGTTCCATTGGCTCTGCTGCAGAAGAACATCATACAGTTTAACCCTCCCTTGCCTGACAGGAAACTCAAAGCTATTCACAGTCTGGGAGCTGGAGTTATAGAGAAAGTAAGTTTTCAGTTGGGAAGTGTTAAGTGTTTGACCTATTGCTTTTCTCACACCTTACAACTGTTTCAGATTGCCCTACAGTTCCCCTATCGCTTCTGGGATAGTAAGATTCAGGGAGCTGATTATTTTGGTCATGTCCCACCCTGTTCAGGGAGAAGAGGTCTTTTCAGCATCTTCTATGATTTGTGTCCTAAAGTAAGTTTTTTTTAATCATTTGTGTTAAAGATTCTCCAAGACAAAGTTCTGAATAAATATATTGACTGTGCGTGTATGTGTGTAGGGTAAAGAGTGTGTACTGATGTCAGTAATCACAGGTGAAGCTCTGGTGCTGGTAAGAGATCTTCAGGACCCTCAGGTTGTGGATATTTGTATGGACATCCTCAGAAAGCTCTTTCAGGAGCAGGTGAATGGTCAAATCATTCCTTTCACTAACTGTAAATATTAAGAGGGATGTCACTCACATTAAAACATGATCTTTAGTTAAACAATTCATCCGCAAAATGATTAAATGTAAATGTAAATATACATGGGCCATAAGTATAGGGGTATGCAGTATTTGTACCAGATAGGACAATGGCAGTTCATTGAATTACATGAATGGGCTATTTTAAATACAATACTGTTTTAATTGATTTTGTATTGCAGCACATGACTTAAGAATACACTTACCACTACCAAATAAAATTATTTGCTCAAAAATTCCCCTGGGAGAAAACGTACAGGTATAATCTGATTTCTAGGAGATACACAGAGAATGCAAAAGTGCAATTATAATTGTACTCATTTCAGTCATATAGGTTACACTCATTCACTTTATACACCTATTGTTCTGTAGTTATTTAACAGGTTTATAATGCAGTGCTATGTCAGCAAACACGTGGCTTTTTCTAGAATATGATTTTCAGTAATCCGGATGATTTCAATATTTATTTTGAAGTCATTATCCGCGCCTTTCCAAACGCGCTTTTCAGATTTGGGCACATCCCTACTTAGCAAACCACATAAATAGATGATTTTTACCTGCTGTATAAAATTCAGATGTTCAGATTCAATCTAATATGCAAGCTCTAAACTCTAAATGTAAATGCCTTTACATTTATTACAAATCCTTAAGATATTTCTTAAGCAGAACACTATAGATCAGATTATAGTAGTGTATACATAAATAAAAATAAGGACCCACAAACTTGTTCATTACATTTTATTTTTATTTTGGGAGCACTTTTCTGTGGGGTAAATTAAAACCCAGCTGTCAACATTCTTATACAACATATAATGCTTGTAGAAATATATACAAAAATCAATTTACATTTACTTTTGAGAATGGATTCTAAATGGACTGCATTTTAAAAACCTTTTTCCAGCCCTATTTATTCTGTAGGTTTGCATTTGGAGACCATGTGTTGTGTTTCAATCAGGCTGAAGCTGCTTTAAGCTTTCCTGAAGCAATGGTTTGATAATCCTGTTCTTCAAAGGGAGACTCCACCCAAAAAGGAAAATCTTTTTTTTTTTTACTTATTGTATCAGACCTGTGTAAATTTCTTTGTTCTATTGAACACAAAGAAAGATATTTAGAAAACTGTTAGCATATGAGTTTTCTGGGCCATCATTGACTACCATGGTAGCATGTGGCTTTTATTTGGATAGCTCTTCTCAGATCAGTCCACACATTCTCTAACAGCAGCCAGCTTCTCTTAACTGGAAACTGGTTTGGTTTCCTGTCTCAATTGCTGAATAAAAAAGAACTCTTTTGGTGAAAAAACCTTATTCAAAAATTGTAATAACTAGCTGTTGGAATCACAATGATGTTTCTAAATACACCTTATTAAGCTTTTTCAATGACACTAAGCAAAGATTACAATTAATGCCACTGCCTAAACTGAAACTTATAATGTAATCTTGTAGGAAATTCCAAATCCTGTGAAATACTTTGTGACCCATTGGAGCAGAGACCCCTGGTCTCAGATGTCCCACAGCTTTGTAAAGACCGGGGGCAGCGGTGAGGCATATGACATCATTGCAGAAGATGTTCAAGGAAAACTTTTCTTCGCTGGTGAGGTAAGACTGATGAAAAGCTATTCCACATATTGCTGACAACACTCAAGAAGCTTCATCTGAGCCGCAGTTACCCAAATTTGGCTTGCCGATCCGCTGTATCAAAATCTCATGTTGATGTTTTGTGAAGTTAGGCTTAGTATTTAATCAGAGAGTTTGCCAGTATTAGGTTTAACAAACATTATCAAATCACACCCTACTGCTTTTAATTACTTGTTTGCAGTATTGTCCTTTTACATCAAAATTATAATTCTTTTACTATTTCGGGTGAGCTTTCCTACCTTGTCGCTTTAAATGTATTTGCTGCTCTTGCTAAGCAATGTCTGTAATGACTAGGGTTTCTTTCACATATGATTCTCTGCAGGCTACAAACCGACACTTTCCTCAGACTGTTACAGGAGCGTATCTGAGCGGAGTTCGTGAGGCCAGCAAGATCACAGTGATGTAGGAATGTCTCACTATCACTGCATTGTGTCAGATCCGTCTCACCATCACAGCCCTGTGTCAGATCCGTCTCACCATCACAGCCCTGTGTCAGATCCGTCTCGCCATCACAGGACTTTGTCAGATCCGTCTCACCATCACAGGACTTTGTCAGATCCGTCTCACCATCACAGGACTTTGTCAGATCCGTCTCGCCATCACAGCCCTGTGTCAAATCCGTCTCACCATCACAGCCCTGTGTCAGATCCGTCTCACCATCACAGGACTTTGTCAGATCCGTCTCACCATCACAGCCCTGTGTCAGATCCGTCTCACCATCACAGGACTTTGTCAGATCCGTCTCACCATCACAGGACTTTGTCAGATCCGTCTCACCATCACAGGACTTTGTCAGATCCGTCTCACCATCACAGGACTTTGTCAGATCCGTCTCACCATCACAGGACTTTGTCAGATCCGTCTCGCCATCACAGCCCTGTGTCAAATCCGTCTCACCATCACAGGACTTTGTCAGATCCGTCTCACCATCACAGGACTTTGTCAGATCCGTCTCGCCATCACAGCCCTGTGTCAAATCCGTCTCACCATCACAGGACTGTGTCAGATCCGTCTCGCCATCACAGGACTTTGTCAGATCCGTCTCACCATCACAGCCCTGTGTCAGATCCGTCTCACCATCACAGGACTTTGTCAGATCCGTCTCACCATCACAGGACTTTGTCAGATCCGTCTCACCATCACAGGACTTTGTCAGATCCGTCTCACCATCACAGGACTTTGTCAGATCCGTCTCGCCATCACAGCCCTGTGTCAAATCCGTCTCGCCATCACAGCCCTGTGTCAGATCCGTCTCACCATCACAGGACTTTGTCAGATCCGTCTCACCATCACAGGACTTTGTCAGATCCGTCTCACCATCACAGGACTTTGTCAGATCCGTCTCACCATCACAGGACTTTGTCAGATCCGTCTCACCATCACAGGACTTTGTCAGATCCGTCTCACCATCACAGGACTTTGTCAGATCCGTCTCACCATCACAGCCCTGTGTCAAATCCGTCTCACCATCACAGCCCTGTGTCAGATCCGTCTCACCATCACAGCCCTGTGTCAGATCCGTCTCACCATCACAGCCCTGTGTCAGATCCGTCTCACCATCACAGCCCTGTGTCAGATCCGTCTCGCCATCACAGGACTTTGTCAGATCCGTCTCACCATCACAGCAACATATCGGAATGGTCTCACTAATCACTCTTGGACTCTAATTCAAATGAACAATGTATATATTTCTCAAAACATTTAGGCTTTTTTGCCCTCTCTATAAAATCATCAAAAATAATAAATTTTACTGTATTATGTAAGCTTGATTGATTTTTTTTTTCACTTTTGAGTTTAGTGTCTTGTGATATTACAGTATCCCTGCAAGATAAGAACCAAGATGCCTTGCTTTCTGTAAGCACCATAAAAATAATATTCTTTCTGTAATTTACTACTAAACTGTTCTTAATGTTGGATTGAATGAATACTCTGATATTTCTAAAAAGAAAGGGGCTGCTTATTCATTAATTCATCTTAAAAATATATTAACCTGCATATATTGTTTTTATATTTAATAGCATATTAGTACTTACTTATATACGCAGTGATTCTCGTTTGCCAGCGAAAAAGAGTTTTTTTTTTTGTTGTTTCTGTGGCATGAGATGTGTTTTTACAGCATTTGATCTCTTAGGGGCAGCACAGCTCCATAGTCTTTCACCGGAAGTCATTTATATTGCTGAAGTTCTCAAAGATGCAGCTACTGCTGAGTCATTTTAGTGCTGCAGAACCTTTAATTGAATCTTCTGCTTTTTACATTCTTATAAAAAAAGGCAAGTGAATTCACATGCATTTTAACACTGTACTGTGGGTTGTCGTATGTGTGTGTGCATGTACTTCTGCAGATGCAGTAATGCAGTGAGTTGATATTCTATGATTCAAGAATGTGGCCTGTTATAATGCAGAGCGTTATAAAATCAGTGTATTTTAATGCTACGCAGAATTTACTGGAGGATTTTTCCTTCGTGCAACAACAGCTTATTAGAGCAACTGAAAATAATCAGAACTTTCTCTCTGCAGGCCACTGTGTGCGTCAGAGAAAAGGCACTGCTGCATTAATGTAATAGAGTAGTGATACTCTACCAAAGCTCAGAGCAGCCAGACATCTGTCCCCATGGCAACAGCAAAATACTCCTATTATGGACTTCCTGTGCACCAAAGATACTTGAGGCCTGTCTGTCTCTCTGTCTGTCTGGAGATTGTGTAAATATGACACAGGGTTAGGTTTTGTGAACAGATTAGTTTGATTATATACCATTTATAAATTATAAATGTAATTTATAAATTACTGGCATAAAGTTAAACTGATAAAAATTTTCACTTTCTATTTTTTATGCATGTCTGCTGCAATTGTGAATTGAAAAAAATATTCTGTTTATTCTTTAAAAAATGTGGTGTGAAATGAACAGCTGCATTTTGACCAGCTACAGTGAGGTCAATAAGTATTTGATCCCTTGGGATTTTGCAAGTTCTCATACTTAGAAATCATGAAGAGGTCTACAATTTTCAGCATAGGTGCATTTCCACAGTGAGACCGAATCTAAATCAAAAGAAAGATGCAGAAATCACATTGTATGATTTTGTAACACTTTATTTGTAAATTACTATGTATAAATATTTGACCACTTGAGTAAAAAAACAATATTTGGTACCGATGCCTTACTAGAGCAGTTAACAATTACAGAGGTCAAACGGTTCCTGTAGTTCTTCACCAGATTAGCACACACTGCAGGAGTGATATTGGCTCACTCCTGTGTACAAATCTTCTCTAGATCTGTCAGGTTTCGGTGCTGTCGCTGAGCAACACATAGTTTCAGTTCCCACCAAAGATTTTCAATTGGATTTAGGTCTGGAGACTGGCTAGGCCACTCCAGAACCTTGATATGCTTTTTACAGAGCCACTCCTTCATTTTCTTGGCTGTGTCCTTTGGGTCATTGTCATGTTGGAAGACCCAGCCATGACCCATCTTTAATTCTCTGACTGAGGGAAGGAGGTTTTTGCCCAATATCTCACAATACATGGCCCACAATACATCCTTTCCTTAATACAGTTCAGTCGTTCTGTCCCCCGTGCAGATACTCATCCTCAGATCATGATACTTCCACCCCATGCTGCACTGTAGGTATGGTATTTTTTGGAATATACTCTTCCTTCTTCCTCCAAACGCAGCCAATGGAGTTAAGACCAAAAAGTTGTACTTTGGTCTCATCTGACCACAGGACTTTGTCCCATGATTCCTGAGGATCATCCAAATGGCACTGGCAAACTTCAGACGAGCCTTGACATGGGCTGACTTAAGCCGGGGAGCCTTCCATGTGATCTGTGATTTTAAAGCACTTCTTAATGTATTACTGATAGTAGCCTTGCAAATGGTTTTCCAAGCTCTCTTCATGGCATTGAACAGCTCCCCGCCATTGATACCCCACGAGGAGAGCTCTTGTATAGGGCCCCAGTCCGAGGGACATTGACTGTAATTGCTCTAACAGTTGTTCTATTTTTCACCAAGCTGCGTGGCGGTTGCACCATAGACCTTTCCAGTTTTGTAAAGGTCTACAATTTTGTCTCTTGTGTCTTTTACAATAACATTTACATTTAGGCATTTAGCAGACGCTTTTATCCAAAGCGACTTACAATAGTCGAGGAGACAATGAAGCGGTAAATTAGCCGATACAGCAATAGGTGAACAAGTGCCTCAACAATGTTACCAAGTTACACAAAGCAAGATAAAAACCTGTAGGTAGAAAAAGGATTTTGTTTTTGTTTTTGATAGAGTGAGTAGGTTAGAAAAGAAGGTACTCCTAGTGAGTTAGGTGTAGCCGGAATAGATGAGTTTTTAGGAGTTTTTTGAAGATAGAGACCGAGTCCGCCAAGCGTGAAGCCAGAGGCAGATCGTTCCACCATCGAGGAACTGAAGCAGAGAACGTTCGAGAGAGAGATTTCTTTCCCTTTTGAGCTGGTAACACAAGTCTCAGCTCATTTGCGGAGCGCAGAGATCTTGATGATCTATACCTTTGAATTAGTGAGTTAAGGTATCTGGGTGCTGAACCGGTGGTGGTCTTGTAGGCAATGAGAACACATTTAATTAAATGCGAGCTGCTACAGGAAGCCAATGTAGTTTAATGAAGAGAGGTGTTATATGGGTCCTTTTTGGTTCCTTAAACACCACTCTTGCCGCTGCATTCTGAATCATCTGCAGAGGTTTAGTTGTGCACAGCGGGAGTCCAGCAAGCAGCGCATTGCAGTAGTCCAGCCTGGACAGGACCAGAGCTTGAACCAGGATTTGTGTGGAGTGTTCTGTGAGAAACGGTCTGATCTTCCTGATGTTGTAAAGCATGAATCTGCAGGATCTGGCAGTCGCGGCAACATGATCTGTGAAGTTGAGCTGACCATCGATGATTACTCCCAAGTTTCTCGCAGACCTGGAGGGCACAATGGTTGATGCTCCTAATTGGATAGAGAGGACGTGACAGGTCTTCGGGTTGGCAGGGATGACAAGAAGTTCCATTTTCACAAGGTTTAGTTGCAGGTGGTGGTGCTTCATCCAGAGCGAGATGTCGCTCAGACATGCTAAGACTTGTGTCGAAATCGTCTGATCTTCAGGATGAAACGCAAGGTGGAATTTTGTGTCGTCTGGTAGGAGAAGCCATGCTTACGAATGACTGATCCCAGGGACGTCATGTAGATCGAGAAGAGCAACGGTCCAAAGAACTGAGCTCTGAGGTTCACCGGTGACAAGATGTTGCGGTTCTGAGACTTCACCTCCCCACGAAACCCGAAGGATCTATCCGAGAGGTAGAATACGAACCATTGGAGAGCTTTGTCGGAGACGCCCATTTAGGCCGAGAAGGTAGGCCGAGAGTTGGTCGAAGACGACACATTCCAGGGTTTTTCAGATGAAGGGCAGGAGAGAAACTGGTCTGTAGTTCTCTAGAAGTGCGGAATTCAGCAAGGGTTTCTTCAACAGCGGGGTAATCCGGGCTTCTTTGAGAGCAGTAGGAAATGTGCCAGAGTTGAGCAATGAGTTAATGATGTGGGTAATTTCAGGGATGACCGATGGAGCGATGTCTTGCAGGAGATGGGTGGGGAAGGAGTCTAGCGGGCAGTAAGTCGGGTGGATCGAGTTGATGATTCTTTCAGCGTCATTTTCTGTCAGCAGAGAGAAAGAGCGGAGAGAGGTGGTCAGAGGAGCCGGAGTATGGTCCAGCGGTGGTGGAGCGGAGAACTGACTGCTGATAGCGTTGGTCTTCTTCAGAAAGAAGGATGCAAAGTTTTGACCATTTGACCACCTTTGCTTTTGCCCAAGTTGCTTTTGACTGAATGTGTTGTGCACAGGTGGCTTAATGACAGCTAATGATGTCAAACAGGTGCTACTAATTTAGAATCATGAGCAGAGTGTAGCTTGACTATTTAAAAGCAAAATAAGAGGTCTTTAGGAGTCATAAATCTGGCTTATAAGCAAGTGACCTAAATATTTCGTTGACAAAGTAATTTAGAAATAAATTGTTATAAATAGTGCAATGTTTTTTCCTGATTTTTCTTTTTAGATTCTGTCTCTCACAGTGAAAATGCACCTATGCTGAAAATTCTAGACCCCTTCATGGTATCTAAGTAGGAGAACTTTCAAAATAACAGGGTGATCAAATACTTATTGACCTCACTTTATTTGCATGGGTTATTTCAAGCTGAAAGCAAATGTATTATTGTATAGTTCTGAACTTTATGTTTAGATGATCTTTGAGGTTTGTGTCAGGTCAGTGTAAAATGACAAGAAGCTCTCTTCTCATGTCAAGGGCACAATCACTGCTATCTGTACTCACGTCACTTTGCCTCAGCTGTTTTCATTGCCAATCCCCAGTACCATGATAAGTGTGCCTGGCACCAGAAGGCAGATACACTGTGAGCATCTTGGCGAAGGAAGAGCTGTTGCTAAATTAATCCCCAATTGAAGTTAATAGTGGTCTGAATGAAGTCTTCCTCGTTCATTACAATGATGTCAGCAGCTGCTAGACAAGTTAGGTTTCTTTATTAGGGCTTTGTGTTGCAGCCAAAGTATATTAATAGACTTTCTAATGAATTTAAATACAGTTATAGACCTGATGTTGAATAGATAACTGGCTGGATTTTTGAGGTGACTCATTGTGAAAATGCTTTAAATATACATCATTAACAACCACATCACACCCCAGCACCAACAACCCCCCCCCCCCACATACACACAAACATATGGGCTTCAACACAAAATGGATGGGCTCGTATCTCAGGATTGTGGTACCCTATTGTGCTAAAACATTGCTTCTTGGAACGTATAATTTTGATAATTTCAAAGGTCTCTAAACTAAATCTGTCTCTCTTGAGAAAACCACAAATCTTTCTCTCTTGAGCTAGACAATCACAAAGCCCCTCAAACTGTCTTTAACTGACTCATTGACATTTAACATCGCTGTCATTTGCCAATCAAAGTTAGAGCTGTGGGTGAATATTCATAAGGCCAAACCCTTTCTGTGGGAGTGAAACAAATAAACACGAACAAGAGCTCCATTCACTTGCAGGTTAGCGTAATTTTCACTTGTCATAAATGTCTTGAGTAAAGGTCGAGAATTCACACATGAGATAAAAAAAATGGGAATGATATGCTGGAGATGCAATGCTCATATATGATACGTGTATGTTTGGGGTCAAATCACGTCCAAACAGCAGCAATGTGTATCTCAGAGTGATTGCGAGCACTTGAACCTGTAGATTTGTGAGGACCCGTTTGAGAGGCGTGAAGTAAGGACCACAACAGTAGGGTGTGGACGGTCCTCACTTTCTTGGAGCATTTTGAAAGGGATGTTTGAGAGTCAAAAGTTATTGACTATAAAAAGACTATAATTGTTGGATAATTACATTTTTTATGTTTTCTATGTTTAGTATTGTTTTGTCTGACAATAGATCATATATTTTGTGACATACGGATTGCTATTCTTCTGAACTGCTAATTACTCGATTTTATGACTCATAAACTGATGTCATTTTTATTAACACTATATTTTTTATGTTAGGCAAATACCAACAATTTCTCTCAGTGTCCGTGCTAATGAGCGATGAAATCTGAGTTCCAGTCATTTCACTCGGGTCTGATATAATGTGTCAAGAATCTTTCCAGGAGTTTGTAGAAATCTGCTGACTTGCGTTTCATTTGCAGCAGATATGAGTCATGAAAGTGAAGTGACGTACAGCCAAATATGGTGACCCTTACTCAGAATTCGTTGCACTGTATTTATCACATCCAAAGTACACACACACACAGCAGTGAACACACAGTAGTGAACACACACACAGAGCAGTGGACAGCCATTTATGATGTGGCACCCTGAGACCAGTTTGGGCTTCAATGACTTGTGGCTCAAGGGCACCTTAGTCTTGATATTGCCCACCTGATACTTGAACCGGCAACCCTAGGCTCAGGATTCAAACTCTCAAACAACTAGGCCATGACTTCCCCAATTCCCAACTTGCCTGAAGAAATGAAGGTAGTTATTAAGATATGTTTGTAATGTCATCATGTCCCTATTCACTTAACACATATGTTTTATTTTATATATCTCTTACAAACCTCTGACAGTTTATCAGCTATTAAGTATCACATTTATGTATGAATCATGGCATCTTTACATAAAATTGTATGTTTATCTATCACTTTTTTTTTTTAATAACTTTTATACAAATATCTCTTTTGTTCCCGGGTCTTGCGTAGTCTCTTGTGCTCTCATGTTTTGTGAAGTCTCTTGTGTTCTCTGGTCTCATGAAGTCTCTTGTGTTCTCAGGTCTCATGAAGTCTCTTGTGTTCTCAGGTCTCATGAAGTCTCTTGTGTTCTCAGGTCTCATGAAGTCTCTTGTGTTCTCTGGTCTCATGAAGTCTCTTGTGTTCTCAGGTCTCATGAAGTCTCTTGTGTTCTCATGTTTTGTGAAGTCTCTTGTGTTCTCAGGTCTCATGAAGTCTCTTGTGTTCTCAGGTCTCATGAAGTCTCTTGTGTTCTCTGGTCTCATGAAGTCTCTTGTGTTCTCTGGTCTCATGAAGTCTCTTGTGTTCTCAGGTCTCATGAAGTCTCTTGTGTTTTCTGGTCTCATGAAGTCTCTTGTGTTCTCAGGTCTCATGAAGCCTCTTGTGTTCTCAGGTCTCATGAAGTCTCTTGTGTTCTCTGGTCTCATGAAGTCTCTTGTGTTCTCTGGTCTCATGAAGTCTCTTGTGTTCTCTGGTCTCATGAAGTCTCTTGTGTTCTCAGGTCTCATGAAGTCTCTTGTGTTCTCTGGTCTCATGAAGTCTCTTGTGTTCTCTGGTCTCATGAAGTCTCTTGTGTTCTCAGGTCTCATGAAGTCTCTTGTGTTCTCTGGTCTCATGAAGTCTCTTGTGTTCTCTGGTCTCATGAAGTCTCTTGTGTTCTCAGGTCTCATGAAGTCTCTTGTGTTCTCAGGTCTCATGAAGTCTCTTGTGTTCTCAGGTCTCATGAAGTCTCTTGTGTTCTCTGGTCCCGTGGAGTCTCTTGTGTTCTCAGGTCCCGTGGAGTCTCTTGTGTTCTCTGGTCTCATGAAGTCTCTTGTGTTCTCTGGTCTCATGAAGTCTCTTGTGTTCTCAGGTCCCGTGGAGTCTCTTGTGCTCTCTGGTCTCATGAAGTCTCTTGTGTTCTCTGGTCTCATGAAGTCTCTTGTGTTCTCAGGTCTCATGAAGTCTCTTGTGTTCTCAGGTCTCATGAAGTCTCTTGTGTTCTCTGGTCTCATGAAGTCTCTTGTGTTCTCTGGTCTCATGAAGTCTCTTGTGTTCTCAGGTCTCATGAAGTCTCTTGTGTTCTCAGGTCTCATGAAGTCTCTTGTGTTCTCAGGTCTCATGAAGTCTCTTGTGTTCTCTGGTCCCGTGGAGTCTCTTGTGTTCTCAGGTCCCGTGGAGTCTCTTGTGTTCTCTGGTCTCATGAAGTCTCTTGTGTTCTCTGGTCTCATGAAGTCTCTTGTGTTCTCTGGTCTCATGAAGTCTCTTGTGTTCTCTGGTCTCATGAAGTCTCTTGTGTTCTCTGGTCTCATGAAGTCTCTTGTGTTCTCTGGTCTCATGAAGTCTCTTGTGTTCTCAGGTCCCATGGAGTCTCTTGTGCTCTCTGGTCTCATGAAGTCTCTTGTGTTCTCAGGTCCCATGAAGTCTCATGTTTTCTCAGGACTTATCTGTTCTCAGATATCTTGCATTCTTCATTTTTTTTCACATATCTCACATTTGGAGTGTCTTGCTTTGTTGTCTGAGACACCAGAAGATGACAAAACTTAAATCCGGATATGACCTTCATAAGAACTGACCACACAATTTCTCTGCTCAAACGAATCACACAAAAGATATCAAAAATGCTTTTTGTGATGTGAAAGAATAAGAACACTGAGGTTATCTCTGAGTGCTTTCATGTGGATTTTAATGATGTCGTTTTTTGAAAAGCTTTCTTAAATGCAGCTCCACTTTCTGAGAGGAGGGTTTTTAAAGATCACTTATACCGTTGTTTCTCTTGATGCTTGTAGTGTTCAGTATAGGCTGACGTGCTGGCTGAGGGTTTCTAAAGCTGTTTCTCTCTGGCAGTTGTTGTGTGGAGTGTGGGGTCATTTGCTAATTGTCTGGTTGGTTATAGGTGCTAGAATCCCTTGTATTGTGTACCAGAGATCAGGTTCCTTGCAACATTTAACTGATCATGAGTTAGACTTGTTTTTTATCTTATCTGTGTATCTGAGTCTTTTATAAATTGAAGCCGTTTGACACTATTCTCAGATCATTCAGTTGACAATCCTGTCTTTTGGTTTTACATTCATCAAGTTTCTATGAAAGCTTTCTTTTGTAGATGTTTGGAATTTGTTTTATTGTTTCATCAGAACGTTTTTTTAAATGTCATTACACAAACACACAAAACAATAAACAGTGTAAAGAAAAGCAGCTCATTCAGTTTTCTCTCCTCTCTTTTTCATTGCTGATTGTGTTGAATAGTTGTGTAATGAAATGGGTTTTCTATCACAGCACAGTTATAATATGGCACATTTTCTGAGAGAATCTTCTCAAGCTTTATTTAAGCTCAGTGGTCAGAGCACGGTGCTAGCAATGCCAAGGTCATGAGTTTAATCCTACATATTAAAAATATCAAAAAAATGCATTGTATACAAAGTGTTAAAAATTACTTTGCATAAAAGTGTCTGCCAAATGCATAAATGTTAGTCTTTGTCACGAGTGCCAATGTAGAGGACCTACAAGTTCTATTGCGTAAGACATTATGGATTTTTCATGCAGGTGTCGACAAATGTATGTTCTGCACGAAAGGCAAGAGAAGCAATGAGCTACTGAAGGAATGGACATTTATTGGAAACCTTTACCGTATTGAAGGTTTAGCTTTAAATGGCTAATGCATTAGTCTTTGTTTGTTGAAAGAGCAGGTTAGTTATAGTAATGTAAAGTTTGTGTGCTCATGTGTTAAAGGGTAGACCGGCCTACATGTTTCTAGCCATTCTACAACAGTTTATGTTGAAGTTGAATACTTAAGTGGTTTTGTTTTGTGTTTCTGGCATAGGGATGGTTAGTTTGTACTAAGTCAAACAAGGCGGATAATGTGGTTTAATTTTTGTGCCTAAAGAGGTAGCTGAATCGTTGGAGGGGATTACTTGTTTGTGCTTTTGGGCTAATCTTTGTGGGATTGATTGCAACAACGTCAATTCAAGCTGCGGCCTTGAGTAGAGTAGGTGGTGATAGTGGGAGTATTAGCCGAACACTTCCCTTCCCATGCCGACTTCTTTAAGCGCTTCATCCATGGCTCAAGAGTGGTAATATGCTTTATTTCCTTCATTTTCTATGGAATGCTGGTAAGCAAGTGCACTTTTCCATGTGAATGTACATAAGGACTGAACTGTGTCTTAAGAGAAAACTCTAACATAGAACTGTGATTTGAATATACCTTGAAAGTTGTTCACATACGTTTACTTATGAACTCTTGAACACTTTAATACTTAAAGGAGTAAGTAATATTTTTTTCCTTAGAATTTTTTAATGTAAAACATTGTCTGTATGGTAAAAGAGGAATACCACTGTTGTTTAGAGGGCAGACTGGCATCGTTAAAGTCCAACTTATTTGTCAGATATGATAACCCATACCCGAAATATGACTTCTCAAATGATCCTTTATTTATATAGCGCTTTAAACAAAATACATTGCGTCAAAGCAGCTGAACAACATTGATTAGTAAAACAAGGTGTCCATAATCCAAGATAATAGTTACAAGCAGTTCATGACTGAGTTCGATGATGTCATCTCTGTTCAGATTTAATGGTGTCTTTGCATTCATTTTCAATTCAGTGATGTCATCTCTGTTCAGTTTTAATTGTGTCTGTGCATTCATTTTCAATGATATCGCTGTAAATGAAGTGACCCCAACTAAGCAAGCCAGAGACGACAGCGGCGTCCCGATGGGCATCTAAAGCAATGTCTTTGCAGGGGATCTGTATCCGGGGCTCTAGTCGTCCTGGTTTCCGCTTTCTAACGTACGGGATCCAGGTGACTGCAATGCCTTCTGATCAGGATACAGGCTGGATCAGGTGGCTTTGTGAAACTTGGAAAAAGAGATAAACAGACTAATCTTAGCGTAGATGCCATTCTACTAATGATGTAGCACATATACCAGGTGATTTGGAAAGTATTTTGGACTAGCTGTAATTTGTTTACTAAGCGTAAAGAACATCAACCCCAATAAAACATTCCAACAATTAAACTTGAGGTCATGAATGAATAGATTAACATTCTGCATTTGACATTGAGAGTCTAGGCCATAATTTGGATCTAATTTTGAGATGAAAAAATGCAGTTTTTCAAATGCTAGAAACGTTGTTTTCTAGTGAAAGATGTCTATCAAATAGCGACCTAGTTTCCTAACTGATGACGGAGAGTCTACAGAGCAGCCATCAAATGTTAGGCAGTGTTCTAGGTTGTTACAAAGTGGTGTGTTTCAACTGGCCGCAAGGAAATATAGAGCTGAGTGTCATCAGCATAACAGTGACAGCTAACACCATGTTTCCTGATGATAACTGTGAGTAGTGAACACACACATTCGGGGCAGTGGGCAGCTATCACTGCAGCGCCCAGGGAGCAAACAGGGGTCAAGGGCACATCAGTCGTTACCTAACGGCCCTGGGAATCGAACTGGCAACCTTGTAATCACAATATCAACTCCCTTACCATGAGGCCACCGCTGCCCTCTTTTTCTCTGCATTTAACCCATTCAGAGAACTCATACACAACCGGAGCAGTGGGCAGACATTTATGCTGCGGCGCCCGGGGAGCAGTTGGGGTTCAGTGCCCTGCTCAAAGGCACCTAAGTCTTGATATTGTCGGCCCAGATTTTAACCCACAACCCAAGGGTTAGGGGTCAAACTCTCTAACCACTAGGCCATGACTTTCCCAAACTTGTTATAAATGGTTAATTTTTTTATTGATGCTTTATATTTTTCTTGATTCCAAATTGATTTATAGTGAAATACTTAACACTAAAGCAGCTAAAGGAAAGAGATAAAAATGCATTATGCCACCTCCGTCATTTTTGATCATACAGATACAATCAATACATCATTAGAATTTGTAAGGGGTCTAATTTTACATGTTTACACTCATAATGTTAAAAAAAATGCTGTGTTCTTTTTAAATTAGGAAAACAGACATAGAGTGCTTTTTGTCGTTTTGGTCTCAATCAAGTTTTACCAACAAAAACAAATCTTAGAATCTAAGGAGGAATGGTTTCTCCTGTATCCCCTCATTAAAGTGAATGTGACCGCACACGGTTCATATTAAAATGGTCTGAGGTGAGATGGGTGATCATGTTCCAATTCTGTCACAAACATCAAACCTTTTTATCAAATGTATTTATCTTTATCAACGCGTTTTTAATGATGGAAGACAACACGAGTTAATAAGCTTTAGCTGGATCTGAACAAAAAAAAAGATTTTATATTCACATTACAAAAACACAATTCAGATGACAAAACCTCAGCGAGCATCTGGACCCAGAGGAAGTTCAGAATACCTGACGAGTTAGTTTCTATTTTCCATCTTTATGTCTATTCAGACAGTTTTAGTGTAACTCTTTATTCTCAAAGTGTGCTACTGTTAGCCTATATGACCTCACTCGTACAATAGCAACCGAAAAATGACACAATATTACACAACAATATTGTTTTTAATAGCACACATTATTGATGGTTAGTGTTGCTGGTTGTAATCCTGATGTTTATTGTGTATTATGTTGGTGTTTGTCGGTAGTATTGCGCGCTTATGTTAGCATGCTAGCGAACTAATAATGATAAACCGTGTAAATGTCAAAGACACAATTTTACAAAGTTGTGTATATTTGTGTTACTTTTATAAATTCATATAAATTTGAGTTGGTTTTATTTTGTTTAGCATACGTGGCCAAATGTATATATGTGACATTTAAGGTCACAGCAGTGAATGTGCACCCTTGAAGTGTGTAAAAAGCTATAGGTTCTATAAGAAAGTGTCACTATTGAGGCGTCACAGATCACATCTTTATGTTGAGTGGCGGTCTAACTAACGTTATGATAGAGAGAAGATAGTTATAAAGAGAAAAGTTCAATATTCTGTGTGGTCTAAGAGGCCGTACGCGGTAATTCCTGTTTCAGTCTGTTACATCCTGTGTGTTGTTCTGTTTTGTGTCAGTTTATGTAAACAATGTTATGTCTATAGACGGATGTTTGTGGATTTGGAGGGCATGTTCATTTGCATATCGACGGACATTTAATTGAGAGACTTTGAAAAGGACTCATAGAAATGCATATTGTGAATATTAAATGCTTTATTTCTTATAGTTGTCATGGTGTCATCTGAAAAGGGAGAGAGAGAAACAAATAACCAGCGACAGACATCAGTATGAAGCGTAGCTGATGTTTTATTTAGTCCAGGGCAGCTACACACTGTGTCTGTTCATCTTTATCGTTCATGTGTTTAATGCCTCTGTATTTGGTACTATTTGTATGAATCTGTACTTCTGTATTTCAATTGAGTTTCCCAGTTTCAGTTATCATCACAATATAGTAACATCATTTCTCTAATATAGTCAATGAGATGGTTTCTTGTGTAAATGAAAGCTTAAATATGAATTTTATTGATGTATGTCAGATATGAGAACTGCAAAGACATCCAAAGAAAAAAATCACCCCAGTCTGTCATGGAAAGCAGAGAGAGCGAAGTAATCCCCAGATTTCTCCTCACACAGAATCCAGCACCACAACCATACCATGTGATGCAAATAAACACTTCCGTGAGCCTCTTCAAAGTGTGTCATAAGTATATGAGACTGTAAATCAGTGTTACTAATCCACAAACAAATAATATATACATTTACTTTTTACTCACACTTCTTTTTCGTAGCAGATTTCTCTTGTTTACACACTTGTCTACACACTTGTTTACACACTTGTTTACACACCTGTTTACACACTTGTTTACACACTTGTCTACACACTTGCTTACACACTTGTCTACACACTTGTTTACACACTTGTCTACACACTTGCTTACACACTTGTCTACACACTTGCTTACACACTTGTCTACACACTTGTTTACACACTTGTCTACACACTTGCTTACACACTTGTCTACACACTTGCTTACACACTTGTCTACACACTTGCTTACACACTTGTCTACACACTTGCTTACACACTTGCTTACACACTTGCTTATACACAGGCTAATCATGCAGCTCATTATTCGGGTCTTTGTCTTCTCAGATGTCAATCACATCATTATTCCTGATTATTCACACCCTCTCGCACAGAGCCAAAAGGTGTTTTAGAACATCTTAATCAATATATTGTTTTCTGAGAGCGAATAAATGTGATTTTTACATCATTTTGAAGCAAAACCTCTAAGCTACAAGATCTAGAACTCAAAAGTCTTGGGAACAAATATTCTGTTTGTGTTTGATAGCTTTTTTCAGTGACATAAGGAAAATATGTTTTCGAACCACACATACACG